>JBBCBC010000006.1:23858218-24258837 GCA_037126765.1 Stenogyne calaminthoides
TTTGAGAAGTGATAAAAAAATGTAAGAAAAAATCACTTCTAATTAATAAATTCTACAAAAGAACTCCTAATACCATTTCATCTTGAATATCATTTACCCAGACACACAAATCGATTCCCCAAATACCAACAATGATAAACCTATTTTGAATTTTCTACAAACACTATAGGGTTTACTATTAATCACTTTTCCCATAATTTATTAATTTTAATAAATTTTTAAACTATATGCTTTTTGCAAACACATCTTATTATTACGATATCATGACTCATTCAAAAAAAATTAAGTAGTTTTAATAAAAAAACTCTCAAATAAGTTTATCCCAAAACAAATAATAAAATTTATTCCTACAAGACGCTAAAATGAAAGCGTTTGCTTTCATTATCAACAATTCATCAACAACAAAACACTACAAACATACGAACGAATTCCAAAATAACTCGCAAGACAATATTCTTCCTCCAAATTTTCCGCAGAACTCTTCACATCAACACTGGGCCCAAACGTTCCCTAAACATTCAAAAATTTGATTGCCAAGATTCCACATACTATCTCCACCATGTTGATTAGGTGATGTCATAAACCCAAAACAACCCCACTCCTTCTTTGGCCAACAGATTCTTTTTTTTTTTCCATACCCCGCTTCATGCAAATGTAGATGATAGCATTTTCGATTTTTCTAAATTTTTTTCAATATCCTCCAATTTGTCCTCCTCGACATTTGAGTCATAAACAACAATTTCTGATTTACGTAGTTCATATCATGACCCCAATGCATAGGGTTATATTTTTTAACACCTAAGACTTGCATTACATCTAATCAACGTGGACCAATGTCGGCCTCCATATACTTCATAATGAAATTTTGTTCTCGATAATTCTTACATCCACTTTTCTGTTGGTTTTTATTTTACTATTGATACACCAACGCGCCATCCCATTGTTTCATATTTTTTAATGTAGCCTATTACAATACACATAATTATAATTATATATTTGCATTAAAAACTAATCAATTCATACAAAGTAAATGGTAATTTATTATACTAACCTAAAAATTTTGTTCAACTATGCTCAAATTTTGCAAGAAATATGTTATTAAGAAACTTAGACTTCAGAATTACCAAACTGTACTCATCAACATGCTACATCAAATATGCAATTCATTAATGCTTTATCATCATTAACAAGGCGCAAATATTTATAAACCAAAATATGTAATTTCTTACGAAGTTTGAATCAATTTTAAGTGGTTTGTGGCACATAAGGTACAAAAGTTGTCAAACCATCCGCATTAAAATTTTCTTTACTAATTTCACCGAGGTGTTGATTGTAATAATAACGCTTTTTAATCATAAAAAATCAGTTGATATATATATGTTATCAATTGAATATATATAAATTATAAATAAAAAACATTGTATTATAATTTTTACCCGGCTATCATCCAACCAACAATAACGCTTATGTTTCAAATGATTCAATGTTTTGAATCATATTCCATTCTAGTTTTTTTTCGCTTTCTCCTACCAGTGAAAGTTGTATACGGTGTTTCATTATACTTTTACCGGGTCTTTCGCTTTCTTCCTTTTAGCTTTTTTAGTTTTCATTCACCAAATCTTTTTCCCTCTTCATCCTTCATCTTCATTCACATTCAATAGGGGTTTATATAGGTGTTCACCATCACCGTCTCTCATCATCATTTTTTTCAACAACATTATCTTCATGATTCTCTTAAATCATTAAGATTGAAGATAAATCTTTTACCTCATCATCATTCACTTCATCATTTTATTGCTCCTTCTCATCATCAATCAATCCATCCCTTTCTTGCTTTTTCGCATCATCGCTCACTTCATTGTTCACTTCCATCCTTATCTCCATCGCTCACTTCATTATATCTTAAACTGCTCACTTCATTGTTCACTTCATCCTTATCTTCATCCTTCTCTTGATCCATTTCTTCAAACCAAGATCCATCATAGTTGTCATGATCATCCTCGTTCAAAAACATTATAATCGAACTCCACTTCCATATTTGAAGGTATTATCACTACCGAAATGTAAATCAGGTTCCATTGTTCAATATTTTATTTATCGGTAGATTTGAAGTTCCATAAGTGCTTGGACCATTGTCATGTATAAATTGCGCTCTATGCCTTATTCAAATCATCTAACACCATTAACACTAATCTAAACTACTTATCAAATCCTTCTTGATTCTCAATGTCTAATCTTTTCATTTATGGTTTTCAAATGGTTTAATTCGCACGGAGTCTAAAAAATAATCTCACAATATATGAACTAAATTAATACTAAACATACTATACATCAATTGTATTTAAATATACCTTTTTTGTTCGCTTCCACCGCCGCAACCGTGTTCATTACGCGAGGCGCTTCATCCACTCCAATGCTTTTATCTCTTTCTTCGATAGTTGGGTATCAAAATTGTTTAAGAAAGTCAACTTTTATGCCAAGTTGTGTCCTTCTCTAAAGGTGTAGGGTTCAACCTGGTAATTCACATTCAACTACACGATATATTATACAAATGATTAAAGATATATCCAAAATTAAGAAACATATAAATTAAGTTTGTAATGTATTATCTTACTTGAGGATCTAGTTGAAAATAATGCTTTTTACATCTTCAAATGAAGGTGTCTTGTGTGGTTTGTAGTGCAATAATGGTAGGATGATACCATCTTTATTTTGCTTGGATCCCCATATTTATTGCCAAAGTGGGTATAGCCTCGTATGCCCACAATTTGAAGTGCAAATGGAAATCCTCTTTACACTTTGAATGAGTCATGCATTATGATCTCCTTTTTCACCATTTGCATCCTTCCTTGAATACCTGGCGGTTTTCATACAAATCAAAAAGCGCTCATCGAAACTTTTTCTTAGCTCACTCACCCACCTCATCAAACACTATTTTTTCCCCAGGATAATTGTTAAATTCATCTAGGTCATCTAACAAGTTCGCGTGCCTGCGTCAAGTTTTTTTTTTAGTCTTATCCTTTGCCAAAAGAATCCTTCAAGCAACCAAAGTAATTCTAGTTTCACACAATCTCCGATGACCCAACTATCTTGTTCACATTCCTTGAGAAGTTTGTTTTTCAATGTCATTGATATATAACTTCTTTTCGGTTAGTATATATGAAGTATAATCGTAGATGATTTAGGATATGGAGGCAATGACCCATATCTCAATCCAAAGAATAATGCACATCTCCTGTTGGTCCAAAAAAATTGCTAATTTTTCATTTATATCAAACATAACTTTATCGTTATCATTGGATCCATCTTGACGTATACAAATTAAGATAAAGTTGTGGTTGAAATTGCATCTTTCGCATCAATAAAATGACCAAAACATGATTTCTTAAATAATGTCGCTGCGGGGCCTCTCAATTTGACTTTATTTAAGGTTAACACATCCCGATTAACCCAATTACCTATCTTTGCCCTATACGTGTACATTTCAGTTGATAAAAAATAACAATACTAAACTATAAATTGTTTCACAAAAACAACATAATGATGTCGTCTGATAACTCTATAAACCCAATTCCATTAATCTAAAACCAAAATTAAAAAATTTATACTCAAAAGCTCTCTTTTGTTTAAATGAAACCATGAATAATGCGAGCGTAATAGTTGTATTATTCCTAAGTACTAGAAGGAAAACACTACATCCCTTCCATTTTTCAACAATCCCGCTAACCACTTAAATGACCCATAATTGTAATTTGTAAATGTATCAATTACTAACTATCGAACAAAGAGAGCTATTGAACTTTCTATGTACCTTTTAAAAAAACAATGTGGTGGATTCTCTGTCAACCGCAAGACACACAATAAAGGAAAATTGCACCTAAACCGAAGGTATTGCGCGGCGACGTAATGGGCATCTACAAGACAGATCAATCTCGAAAATGTATTACTAGGTTTGAATTCTAAGAATTTTTAGATGGTGGATTCGAAAGTTAATGGGGGAATTGGGATTGAATTTTCGAGGGGAGTTTTAGGTTTTGAAATTAGGGAAAAAATTTAACGTGGTCGACCACGAAAGCTCCTTCGTAATCGGGTTTCAAGGTTAGCACTTTTCCAACACCCCACTTAATGCCCTATATGAATAATCGGAAAGTGAGTGCTTTCAACTCGACCGATCTCTATTCTCCATTTTATCATATAATCTCCAATCTAAATGTAATACTTGTTTTAGTGAAGAAACGTAATGCTTATCTTACAAGAACGTGTAACTTGTTTCATTTAAATGTGTGTAGCTTGTTTAAATGGTTCCTATCACTTGTTTTAGTCAAAGGTATTACTTGTTTGATCGAAATGTATTACTTGTATCATCGAATGTATTCCATGTTTTAATACTATAACCGATTGAAGCCACCATATTTAAAACTTAATGCTTGATTACAAGTAAATGTAAAATTTGTTTCATTTTAAATGTGTAGCTTGTTTAAATGGTTTATCACTTGTTTAAGTCAAAGGTATTACTTGTTTGATAAAAATGTATTACTTATATCATCGGAATGTATCCCATGTTTTAATACTATAATCGAAAGTTACCATACGGAAACGTAATCTTTATACTACAAGTAAATGTGTAACTTATTTCATTTAAATGTGTACTTTGTTTAAATGGTTCCTATCACTTGTTTTAGTCAAAGGTATTACTTGTTTCATCGAAATGTATTACTTGTATCATTAGAATGTATTCCATGTTTTAATAATATAATCGATCGAAGCCACCATATTGAAACGTAATCTTTTCTACAAAGTAAATGTGTGGACTTTGTTTCATTTAAATGTGTAGCTTGTTTAAATGGTTCCTATCACTTGTTTTAGTCAAAGGTATTACTTGTTTGATCTAAAAATGTATTACTTGTATCATCGGAATGTATTCCATGTTTTAATACTATAACCGATCGAAGCCACCATATGAAAAACGTAATGCTTGTACTCACAAGTAAATGTGTAACTTGTTTCATTTAAATGTGTAGCTTGTTTAAATGGTTCCTATCACTTGTTTTAGTCAAAGGTATTACTTGTTTCATCGAACTGTATTACTTGTTTCATCAGAATGTATTCCAATGATTTAAATGTGTAGCTCTATTTAAAATAATCGCCCAATTGAGTGAAAATTTACTCACCTTAGATCTAACGTAAAATGAAATTTTTATATAATTTAATGGGAATTGATTAATTGTTTCATGATAAATTAAAAAAAAAATTTACAATTAACGAAGATCCACTGCAGGACGTCGAAGCCAGTCGGATAAAGTTGGTTGTAATGATGGTGTTGGAAATAAAACTTTCAACATATCCCATATGGGTTCATCTGAGTCCTTATAAGAATTTGACTTCTCATCAACCTATACCAAAAAAAAAAATTAAATCGATTAAATATTATCTATTAAGCAAAAAATTTTATGATATTGGTAATATAAATTGAAATTATGTGTATTAATAGTAATAAATAAGATGTATATATTATTACATCAAACCAAAAGTCCCAAATATCGGTGATGCGTAAATAGTAGTGAATTCCTATCCCATGAACATTCACCCTTGGTGTTTATCATCATTAACCAACAATCGTGGTTTTGCTTTTGAAAGAATCAATTCTTTCGGAGACAATATCGAAAGTGTAATCCATTGTTTTATACCTTGACTCAAATTGGATGTGTGGCTTTAATAATGCTCTTCGCTTTGTTTCGGGACACCCAACTTTCCACCTTCCAAATTGAATGCTCGTAAACAAGGTTGCTTGAAGCGGCAACGTAATTTCTGTGTCCATAAGTTTATTGTTCTCTAATCTTTCAAAATTGTTTTCGGTTTCCATTTGGCATGTGCCATGTAAAAAAATTGCAAGTTTTAACTTTAAAAGTGACAATTAAAGGAGACTTTATATAAAAAATTTAGGAGGACTCGATATATGGACTCTTTACCTAACGAGTCTCGTGTGTCCGAAACTGGATATATAAAGGTGGTATAATACAAATAAATAAATAGAATCATACAATAATTGTATAACATAAAACATACAATAATTGTCGCCATCTTCTCAAATGATTGTGTCAAAACCCTTGCATACTCCATCATCTTCTTGAACATACAATTATATTGTGACCAATGACATTTATATAATAATTATATAATGACCAAACTTCAAATAGTTGTGTGCAAAACATTTGGAACCAATGCTCATCCAGATGTTTACGATTTTCATCGTTGCACTCAATTGAATGAAAGTTATCGAACTTATAAATGTAATTGTGCAAAACTTCTATATCCAAAAATATTTAGCAAATCACTTTCAATAGCCATTTTTTTTAAACATAAATAGTAATTTGAAAATTATCAACATTAAATTTTTTTTCAAACCAAAAATAAAAAATTGGAAGAAAATCTATACATTGCACGGTTGATAGAAAATATGGACTCTATATATAGAGACACTCACAAATATTATTTTTAATATTGTTACCCATCATCAAACACTACTTTTCCCCAAGGATTCAGAAAAAGCTGTTATTGTTTGTTTTATTTGCCCTATACGTTCATCTGTACGACTCGTGTATATTAACACAAAATTTGTAATATTAGGCGTGCAATCTAATAGTTTCAAATGTATTTAATTGATTAAAATGAAAGATATTAATAGTTTGAATGAAAGGTATTACTTTGCTTATAAAATAATCATACATACCAAGTCAATAAAAATACGTTACATTAAAACATATTACTTGCTTTCAATGAAAGGTATTATTTGCTTACAACACGCCTTACATAACAATCCAATAATAGTACTACAAGCCATTAAAAATTCGTCAAAATATAAGGATGGTTTTTTCCATACTCTTCCTCATACTCTGTGCCCTCAAATAACGTCTTTAGATCATCGTACAATGGTTCTCTGTATTTGATGTATGCCATTGACAAAATGAGTTCTAAAACATTATAAATAAATTAGATCGATGCATAGTAGGTCACAAGGTTAGATGATTGAAACATTGTACAATATTTATTGCGTATACTATATATAAATAAATTACCTCCCTCCATTTAAACCATCGATGCATTGTAAGCTTCAACATAGTTAAATTCTCTATCCCAATAAACATTTGGATAATGTATAACTATTTCAAAAACGTGGAACCGATTGCGAAGACAACTAATCCGCGAAAGAACTTCATGGATCTTGTAGTTTTTGTTAAAAATACTTTTAATGTAATCTCTAACTACCATAACACCTTCAATGTGAGTGGCTTTATTTCATTCCCACTTTCCATTTTTCTTTAGGCTTACAAGAGTAGCAACAAGAGCAATCATAACCTCCTTTGAACAAACATCATTATAGAAAAAACTATCTTGTTCTGGAAGTTTATAAGGCTGTGACATGATTTTGTGAAAATATTATAGAAAAATTGAATTTGTATATACTAATCTATGTGCACATATCTATACATGGATGATGGATGATGGATGATGTAAGTATAATTTTTTTAAATTGTAATAATTTTCATCACAATATGTCATATTAGGGTAACATCATCTGATACAATCAAGTTACAGTAATCGTTCATTTAGAAATATTCTTTAATATATAATACACGACTGGTGTAAACATACACTACTCGTACATGAAACTTTATTACAAGCTGTGTGTAAAACATCTGTATCACAAATTGAATATACAAAAAAACATCTATACAGTTTAAATAAATAAATACAACATTGTAGTTAACCCCAAAACTAAATTTCAGGGCATTAAAATTCAGCAAACATCTATGTTATCTTCGGCATATATCTATACATGCATATAACTCTTTGTATTCATCTCCAAAAGTTTGTGCGCAAGCTTTCTGTTTAGAGCTTTGAGTGTTCGACACAGACTAATAAATACAGAGAAATGAATTTTTTTAATGTGCAAAACTTCTTTATCCAAAAATAATAGATATATCATCTATCATTTGCACGTTTTTTCCTACGACGTGGAAACTGATTCCACAATAAAATCAAAACCATCATGATTTTGACCTTATATGAGTTGTATGAAAATGAAAAAAATTTATAGAACTAATGTTCTTGTACAAAGTTTCATTGTAACATGCATCTATATATACATGAACACACTACATTCAAATAGTAATACCTAAACCCAATATATCTTAAAAAGTTGGCTTTTTTTGGATTTTTTATTGCAGTGTATTGTCACCTCACCAATTTTCAGACGTGCGAATCTTTAATAAATCGAATGAGACAATATTCTGTATACATTTACACGGGTCGTGCATTGTCATCTTTACTCGTGCGTTATCATCTTTATTAGTTTGAATTCAAACATTTATTGAATTGCATTGCATGGGAGCAGATCGAGGCTTTTTTAATTGGTATGTATATTAAAATTTTAATATATGGTTTTTGAAAATGAGTTAAAATGTTAATTCAAAGTGTTACTTATATATTTTTTACCATACATATATATATAGACCAATAATGTTGATATTGATATATTATGACCTTATATAATTTGTCCATAAATTTATTTATATTATAAATACTTTTTTCTATCAAACAATAAACGCACCAACAATAAATATAGAAATAAAAAAAAGTTTGATCACCCAGTTCGTCTTTAACGACTACGTCTGAGGGCAATACCAAGCCAGGATATTTTACTAATATTATTATTCATAACAAATACAATCAATCTATATCAAACTACTTAAAAACTTGTGAACAACTACTATATTAAAATAATAGATATATCAAATAAATCATAATTAATGATATATGAATTATACCAATGGATTGGATGCAGGGAAAACTAAGATAAAATAATCATATGCTCTATTTATTTTACACCCCTTGTATTCACATTCAAACATTTGTGTGCAAAACCTCTCAGATCAATTTTGCACAAGATGTTTGTCCGCTAGATTGTAGATTGTTGAACATTGGCAAATTCATATGAAGATATGAATATCATTCTTGTGCAAAACTTCAGATCCAAAAATTATTTATGGATTCAATTCCATTAAATTTTTTTTTTTCTTTTACGAGGACGAGCAAAATAATTTCAATACAATAATACCATTATGATGTTGTATGAGAATAGAAACTTGTGAGAATAATATTTCATACCACTCATTATATAGTACCCTATATATACACACACATTAATATAACTTGTATTGTCCCAAAACACCAACAACTCTTCCCATATGATGCACTATATCCTTTCAGATAAGGCAATCTACTCAACTCCCTTGACAAATCGGTAGGGTTCATTTCTAAAACATCATGCTAAAAAAATCGCACGACTTCGTGTATAAGTATTACACGACACCAATAAAAAATGAATTGTTTCACCATTTTGTTTTTTTTTTACGGTGTATTGTCTAATCAATAGTCAAAACACGAACAACACTTTCCCATAATTTACTCTGTCCAAGTTCCATGGCTTATGCATGGACACAATTCTTGTTGTTTTTACACGTACCAAAATATTTGTACAAACCCCAACATTAATAATTTCAGATCTACAGTTTTCCAATGAGCTAAATTATAAACAAAATGTCATTAAAATAAATAATTGATGAATGCATATTGTATAATATAACTCATTTACTAAATAAAATTAAAAAAATATATTATCAAAAAAATGACAAATTTATACAGGTTATCTTGTAGTTTATACAAATATTATATGATGTCTACATTAATTAATCATAATTGTAGAACCACAAATCCAACTACGGGTAACAAAATATTTAATTTGGGATGATAAAATAAATCGGATTAGTGTGGCACTAAATTACATGTAATATATGTCTTCCATGGCAGATATACAAAGACATACACACTAAATACTTTTTTCTTCACCTCCAACAATTTGTGTACAAAACCTCTATATCCAAGCATGCTTGAGATATAAAGGACTAAATAGAATGTGTGTTGGAGGATGGGAGTTGTAAGTTTACTATTATCCATGTGCAAAACTTCTATATCCAAAAATATTTTTCATGCACTACCTTCTCGTTTATATATTTTTACTTAACACGAGCAAACTTATTCTAATAAAATACAAAGATATACATGTTTATGACTTTTTATTGAGGAGTAAAAATAGGAAGTGTTGGGAGATGAATTTAATAAAGAAGATTTTGATTAGATCCCAAAAACCCTGAGTATGACATGTTCAGGATAATCTTGATATATGAGTCAGGATTCAGTTTTAGAGTGTTCGGGATGTTATCCGCATCTACCATGTATAGTCAGAGATATATACCAAAGTTAGATTCAAGATTCTCAAGACTCGAGCCAAGAAGAAATCAAGTTTCAAAGATGAAATCGAGAAATCAAGTTTCAAAGATGAGATCAAAAATCAAGACTCGGTGATGAGATCGAGAAAATCAAGACTCAAGATGAAATTGAGAAAGTGAAGACTCAAGATGAAATCGAGAACCGAAGACTCAAGATGAAGACTCAAAGATATCGGTCAAGATATCTCAAGACTCAAGATCAAGATCAAGACAAAGAAGATATCAAGACACGAATTATCAAGACTCAAAAGAATTCATCAATGCTCAAAGATAACCCTAATGTTCCGAGGCACCGAAAAATATCTATTCAAGGATACAAAATCGAGAAAAACGCTAATACACGTAAAAAAATAGATATTGCCCAAGACATTCACATGCACAAAAGGAACTAAAACTAAGTGTTGTTAAGGTTATATCACTGTAAATATTGACCAAAGAGTCGTTATGTTTGTTTAACATTTATCATCAAGAAAGAGCCAATCGTAGGAAGACATCATCAGATTGCATCGACACCGAAATACACAGTCATCAAGCATGTCGGTAGTACTATGTTCCAGATCGCAAAAAGTGGTGATCGGTCGCATAAAGGCATATTGCTAAAATATGCTGGGGAGTATTCAAACCCTAAAAAATAGCCGCTCATCACACATTATAAGAGAAAACTCATGAAGCTATCTCTTCCAATGGATAGTTTTTCAAGAGTGACCTTGGTGTTTGCCTATAAATACTAGTGACCCTCTACATTGAAGGTTACGGAAATTTGTAAGCAACTCAAGAGCTCAAACTTATTATTGAAAGTTGAAGCACTTTCGAAAACCCAAGAATTTCCCAAGTGCTTTTACATTGAAGAGAGCTCATTCACTAAGCCTAGTTTTGATAAGATATATCCAAAGCTTAGTAGAGATATCCTAGCCTTTGCATTGTTCTTAATTGTAAAGGATATCTCATCCTAGTTGGAAACCAACCAAGAAACTCCAAACCCTTTGTAAGGTAGTTTGAGTGTGATTGTTGGTGAGTTGGAGTTGTAAAGAGTTAGTAAACCATTGAGGTAGTCGAGAAAACTCTAGAGAAGAGTTGAGTAAACTATCTTGGATAGTCAAAAAAGCTTGTGTGTGTTTTTGAGTAAGTAAACCACAGAGGTAGTTAAAGCTCAAAATAGAAAGGTTAGTAAACTATGAGGTAGTCGAGAAAACCTTAGGAAGTGGTTAATGAATTTCTCGAAGAGTCGAGAGAGTGGACGTAGGAGCTTGAGTCTCGAACCATTATATAACTTCGTGTTATTTGCTTTCGCATTTTTGCTTTGATTATATGTTGCATATCTATAACTGAAAGCATATTTTCACTGATATTCAGTTGGAACCAATCCACTGAAGTTGCATCTAACTGAATCACAACCTTAATCATTATTCCATTAAAAGGAAGGTTTTCAAAGAAAGCATAAACGAAGTACAACCATTCTCCGCGACATCTCGAGTAGCTATTCAAGCAACTCGGGATCTCTCAAAACTCAGGCTCGGTTTAGGATTATCCGAGGCTACGGAAAGCTTCGTGGTTGTCGCCCGGTAGACTTTGACTCGGGGCAATCAGGCTTCTCGAGGCCAAATCATCGACAACCCCTAACCCATCCGACCTCGCTTAAGAAAAAGTTTTAAAATCATCAACACGTTTTATCCCCCCATACACGTAAGACCTGCGTTTGCACCGACCAACAAGTGGTATCAGAGCGGGAGTTCAACAGATCACTAATTTCAAAAAAGTGATCACCGAATCGATCCATTTTTTTAAAACCTCGGTTTCAGTGGGTTCAACTTAACCACTAGCTTTGTTGACCGTGAGTTTAAATTTCTAAAAGACTCCGTGGTCTCTTGAGCATCTAATTTGGTTGAAATCTTACAAGGCTCAGACTTAATGCCTTCTAAGAAACTTCCAATGTTCTCAGTAGAGAGCTATGATTTGTGGAGATTGAGAATGCAGTGCTCACCAGTATTCTAAGCATGAACGATGTGGAGAGTGGTTTCTGGAAGGACCATTCCAATTCATCTGCTAGAATCCTAGAGTAACCGAAAAATGAGAGAAATGATCCCAGATCGAATTTCCAAAGTCGATGATCAACTTACTCCCGAGGAGAGGGGTTAGTCAATCTAGACTATATTGCCAAAGATACACTATATAACACTATTGATGATGGTGTGATGGGGATGATTTCTCATTGTAATCGCCAAAGAAATATGGGGATACACTATTTATGATGTGCCAAGGCACGATCATATCAAAGAGAACAAACTTTCGGTTGCAATTGGAAAGTTTGGCCACTTTTGAATGGAAGATGGTGAATGGTTGACAAACCGAAGTCGATTCACTAGTATAATGAATGATCTAAATGCTCTTGGAAAGAGATATCCACAAAGAGAAATATCATTGAAAATTCTAGAGGTTTATCTAAGAAATGGGATATTCGCGCAAAGGGTGATTGAAAACACCAAGAACATTGATTCAATGTCGCACCAACAAGTCTTCTCCGAAATTTGAAAGCTTATGAGTTCGTTATTGATAAGAAATCAAAGAAAGTCGACAAAGAAAGATGATTCTTCATCTAGTAAAAATGTGGCTTTCAAAGCCAAGAAAAATCCTCAGAAAACTAGAGAGTTCGAGAACTCCTTGCTAAAAATCGGGGATGAGCTAGAGGATAATAAGCAATCGATGGCAAGGAGGTTTGAAAGGCTTAATAGTAGATATGGAAAATATAAAAACTATTACAGAATCACAGTACCAGAGAGACTCTAAAAGTCGGTGGAGATCCACCGAGAAGAGAAAAGACCGAAAGTGAAGGATCTTCATCCAAAAGAAGGACTCCAAGACAAAGGAGGAAAGTGATCGATGATGATGCCAACAGATGCTATAATCGCTTAAAAAAGAAAGGTCATTTTCAAAGATGACCGCCCGCATCTAAGTGCTAAGGAGAGAAAAGAAAGGCAAGCAAAGAGAGACAAGAAGTTCTCCGAAAAAGAAAGCCATGGTTGCATAGAGGAAGAACACTCAAGAAGGTTCCATTTCCGGATGAAGTGTTCTCGATAGTGACAAATGATGACATCTGTCTAATGGCTGTGGAGGAGGTAAATTCTTCTATCTTTGTTGTTGCTCCTACACAAGCACATGAGTTGTCAAGTTCCACTATAAACAGTCAATTTGACCTGATGGATTCTTTTGAGAGTCTGATGAAGGACTATGTCAGGTTACAAGAACTGGCGAATGAAACTCAAGAGCGAGAACAAAACGATTCTTTGAGAATCTTAAGTGGAAAGACTCTAGTAATGCTGAGATCACTTCTCAATTAATGGGAACTACTAATGAACTAGATGTTCTGAAAGTACAACTCTCAGAGAAAGAGAAGTTGATAGAGACCCTAAATGGAAAACTAGAGAAATCCACTGAGGAGATTTAGCTGATCAGAACTAAGTTCAATGACCTCTCTGAGAAGCATGAAACTCTACAAAAATGTGAGGATAGTATGATAGAAAGCTAACTCTATTGAATTCCGTGATCTAAAGTAATAGATGAAATTCAGGAGTTATCGAGAGACCTGCCACTATAAAACTGGATTGGGATACATTCGAGGGAACCTCACAAGGTCATCTGAACGTCAGCTTTCTAGTAGCACTAAGACAGACTTTGTTAAACAAGTGGCACCAAATCTTCGGACTGAAGAATTGCCCAAAGTTTTAGACAAGGGAAAAGGACCTATGGTTCCAGAAAAACTGAATGTTCAGGTAAGAAAGCCCAAACCTCAGGAAAAGGCTAGAAAACCTGACCACTCAGTAGGATATTTTCAGGCAAGTACTTCGAAGCCTCAGGCTAAGAATGCAAACCTGAAAAGATCTGCACTGAACCAGCAGAGGAATTTTCAGAAGAGAAACACTCAGCAGAGTCATTTCTCAATCGAAAAGACCAAGTCCTCGACATGAAAGACCCCAATTTCAAGACAGCAACCTAAGCCCCCACTTGCCTGGGGTAAAGGTTTCTAACCCAAGTCAACAAAGATATAGACCACCAAGACAAAAAGCCAAAAGCAATGGAACAAAAAGCCTGTACCCAAGAAAAATTCTAAGGCTCATGTTCATGCCAAGGCTAGCACTCATACACAGGATACTACTAAGGCATCTAGAGTGGTAAATGTGTATGTAGATGTATATGGAAGATAAATCAACCACTCTAAAGTAATTAGAGTTGTCAGGCAGATTTGGATTCCAAAAGGTACAGCTAACCTGGTAGGACCCTACACCAAATGGGTACCAAAAAGAATTGATCTTTTTCGGTGAAAAACAAGGGCATTGGTGATTGAAGATCACATAGCATCGATGAGTGGAGATGAAATGGCTCTCTTGTATGGTATCTTGACAAAGGATGTTCAAGACATATGCGAGGATATAAGCAAATACTCACTGACTATGTTGAGCAGAAAGGCCCTCAGATCACACTTGGAGATAACTCCAAAGGACAGACTGAAGGATATGGAACTCTTGAAATTGATTCTGTTCATATCCATGGTGTTTCATATGTATCTGGTTTGAAGCATAACTTGCTTTCAATAAGCCAATTCTGTGACAAGGATTTAATGTTGAGTTCTCAAAGAACTTATGTTATGTGAATGATGATACCTCACGAAAAATTCCAACGACCGGTACTAGAAAAGGAAATGTGTATATTGTCGATTGGAGTTCAACTCCTAAAGATACATGTTTGGTTGCAAAAGTTCCATGATACCCGATTGGTTTGTGGCAAAAAGGATGAATCACACGAATTTCAAAACCCCCGAACAAACTTGCAAGATTAGCACTTGTGAGAGGGTTACCAAATGAAGTGTTCAAGAAAAGAACATGTGTTTGTGATGTGCAAAAAAGGAAAACAAGTTAGAGCATCATTTAAAAGCAAAGTAGATGTTTTCTACCGAAAGAATACTTCATTTGTTGCATATGGATCTTTTTGGTCCAAGAACCAAATGAGCACAAATGGCGGTGAAATATACACCGTGGTAGTTGATGACTACTCAAGATATACATGGGTCATATTCTTTACTCAAGAAGAAAGAGACTCGAGATAAAACCGCTGAACTCTTGAAAAAGACTCAATCTTGAAAAAGAACTCGAGTGTGGTCAAAATCGGATCAAATAAAGGAACTCGAGTTTATAAACCATATTATATCTCGATTATTGTGCAAAGAAATAGAATAACTCATGAAACATCAATTTGCAAGGACCCCCACAACAAAATGGTGTTCTTTGAGAGAAGAAATGGGACTTTGAAAGAAGCTGCAAGGACAATGATAGTTGAAGCTGATATTCCTAAAAGATTTTGGGCTGAAGCTATCAACACTGCATGCTATTCTCAAAACAGGTCCATGCTGACCAAGAGTCAAGGCAAAACTCCATACGAGCTTTGGAATGAAAGGAAGCCTCTTGTTTCTTTCTTTTCGCGTGTGTTTGGTTGCAAGTGTTTCATACACAATAATGGTAAAGATCGGTTGAAAACTTTTTGATAGCAAAAGTCGATGAAGGGATATTCTTAGGATATTCTGAAGTCAGTAAAGCCTTCAGAGTTTACAATTGTAGGACTCTTATTGTGGAAGAAACACCTCATGTTGTTTTTTATGAATCTATTTGTGTTCAGAAGAAACAGGAACATGATTCAGGAGAACTGACCAAGAGAATCACCAGACTAAGCCCGAAAAAAAGAATGACAAAACATCCTCTCGAACTCGAAAAGAAGAAGTGATCACTTTATATGAATGGGAGATTGATTTCGGACTCGAACAAAGAAGTTCGAGGATGGAACTCGGGATGGTGAAACTCAGGATGGAAATTCTCATTTTGAAGGAAAGCCAACACACCAAAGTCCGCCAATCTGAGCGAACACCGACACCCGCCTTCGGTATGTGATGCCAATGAAGATGTGGTCACCGGTGAGGCAAACTCTGAATCTATCAACCAAAGGGGAACAAATGTCTCTAACAATGTTCTGAATGGAATTTCCCCTGGGGAAGATGATTCCCTTTCTCCTTTTCTGTTGTTCCCTGAATTTAATGAACTGCCTGAACCTAACATTTCTAATGTTGAGGATACTATTGAAGGGGGAACATCTAGAAGAAGATGGTTAGATAGTCATCCTACAAGTCAGATTGTGGGTGATCTAACTGATGGTGTCAAAACAAGAAGGTTCCATGGTGAAAGTGCACTATTCTGTTGTTTCCTATCAGAGAAAGAACCTACTGGGATTGAAGAAGCTCTACAAGATTCATTTTGGATTACTGCTATGCAAGAAGAGCTGAATCAATTCTCAAGGAATGAAGTTTGGGAGCTAGTGGATAGGCCTGAGAGGCACAATGTGATTGGAACCAAGTGGGTATTCAAGAATAAAATAGATGAGAATAACAACATTGTAAGAAACAAGGCAAGGCTAGTTGCACAAGGTTATTCCCAAGAAGAAGGCTTGGATTATGATGAAACCTTTGCACCTGTTGCAAGACTAGAAGCCATCAGATTGTTTCTTGCATATGCTGCCCACATGAAATTCACAGTCTATCAGATGGATGTGAAAAGTGCATTTCTGAATGGTGTGCTTAAGGAAGAGGTTTATGTTGAACAACCTCCCGGTTTCAGACAGAATGACCAAGTTTACAGGCTCAGAAAAGCCTTGTATGGTCTTAAGCAAGTACCCAGAGCATGGTATGATACCCTTTCTCAGTTTCTTACTGACCATGATTTTATCAAAGGAACTGTTGATAGAACTTTGTTCAGGATAGAAGATGGGGAAGATATCTTACTAGTTCAGATTTATGTAGATGACATCATATTTGGATCTCCAAATCATCAGTTGTGTGAAAAGTTTTCTACACTGATGAAAGGAAAGTTTGAGATGTCTATGATGGGGGAGATGAATTTCTTTCTTGGACTTCAAGTGAAACAATCAAAGGAATGAATCTTCATCAACCAATCAAAGTACACCAGAGATCTGATTGCCAAGTATGGTGTACAGAATTGCAATGCAGTTAAAATTCCTATGAATACTAACTACAAGATGGATCCTGATCCTGAAGGCAAATCAGTAAGTCACACTGATTATAGAGGGATCATTGGATCATTGCTCTATCTCACAGCAAGTAGGTCGGATATAAAATTTGTTGTTGGGATATGTGCAAGATACCAAGCTAATCCTAAGGCTAGTCACATGGAGGCTGCCAAAAAGATACTGAAATATCTTAAGGGCACAGTGAATAGAGGATTATGGTATCCAGCTGATGATAACCTTGAATTAATTGGTTATTCAGATGCTGATTATGGAGGGTGTAGAATCGACAGGAAGTCCACTACAGGAACTTGTCAATTCTTGGAAGTAAGCTGATATCCTGGTTTTCAAAGAAACAGACCTCAAGAGCAACCAAGATTTCCGGTTTTAATATATTGTTTACTGCAGAAGTCACAGTGCCACAGATTCTTTGGCTAAGGCAACAATTAAGGGATTATAAGATTGTAGCCAATGAAGTACCAATATTTTGTGACAATAATAGTTCTATTGCTATTTCACAAAATCCGGTATTGCACACCAGATGTAAGCATGTGGATATCAAACATCACTTCATCAGAGATCATGTAGAGAAGAAAGACATCAGGATGGAGAAGATTCATAATCGATAAAAGAGAGTCGATATCTTGACTAAACCTTTGGGTCAATCAAGATTTCGTGAACTATCGGTTTGAATTGGGATGTTGGATCCGTGTATAGAGCAAGGTTAATTTCGGAGAAGTCCGGAGTGTCAACAAAGAGCAATATCACATGGACACTGCACTGTCTCAACTTCTTCCAAGGTATGGTGCCAAGAAGGGGGAAAGGCCAGGAGCCGAGCTAAAGGAGTTATTGGCACACACCTTGAAGAGAAAGGCAGACAAAGAAGCTGAAAAGAAGAATGTTGCTGAAGCCTTAAAGGAAGTTGAAGCCAATTTAAAAAGCCTCAAGTCCAAGCAAGTGGAAGAGCCAATCTACACTCATGTTTCGAGGAGACAATGCAGAAGTTATTGGCCGATAAACCGAGTGGTAGAAGAAGGGTGGAAACAAAGCTGCTTCTAAGTAACAACCAATCAAGAGGAAGGCTGTGGCGTTTATTGAACCTAAAACGTAAAGAGCTAAAACTTCTAAAGCTACTCAAAGGAAACTCAGGATGAGGTTGAAGAAGAGTGAAGAGCTAAAGCTGAAGATTGAAGAAGACTGAAGACCAAAGACTGAAGACTCTTGTAATTCTTTTATTTTTGTCTTTACTTTTGATAAGTTCATTGTAATCTGTAACTGTTATCATACAATCAATGAAACTTTATCTTTATGCTCAAAGATAATATCTCATTATCTTTTTACATGTCTTTATATTTGATATGCCATTATGATGTGTTGTGAAATTGTTGGGAGAATTATTATGAAATTGTTGGGAGATTTACCATTCTTGTATTGTAATAGGAAAAATGAAACCCGAGTATAGGTTAAGTGATTTTGTAACAAGATGGGTTTTGGCATCATCAAAAAGGGGGAAATTGTTGGGAGATGAATTTAATAAAGAAGATTTTGATTAGATCCCAAAATCCCTGAGTATGACATGTTCAGGATAATCTTGATAGATGAGTCAGGATTCAGTTTTAGAGTGTTCAGGATGTTATCTGCACCATGTATAGTCAGTAGATATAGATCAGGTTAGATTCTGAAGACTCAGTAAGTTTCTGAAAAAACTGAAGTTTCTAAAGTTTCAATATGAAATCGAAAACCAAGTTTCAAGATGAGATCGAGAAACCGAGGACTCAAGATGAGATCGAGAAATCAAGACTCAAGATGAAATCGAGAAAGTGAAGACTCAGTATGAAACTGAGAAACTGAAGACTCAGTATGAAGACTCAAGATATCACCAAGATATCTCAAGACTCATAAGACATCAAGACTCAACACTCGTAAGATCAAGATCAAGACAAAGAAGATACAAGACACAAAGAATTATCAAGACTTCGTAATGTAATCAATGTTCAAGATAACCCTGAATGTTCCGAGGCACTGAAAATATCTATCTGAAGGATACAAAACTGAGAAAAACGCGAATACACAGAAAAATAGATATTGCCCAAGACATTCACACGCAGCATAAAAAGGAACTAAAACTAAGTGTTGTTAAGGTTATATCACCAGAGATATTGACCAAAAAAGAGTCGTTATGTTTGTTTACATTTATCAAGACAAGAGCTAATCGTATAAGACAAAGATCAGATTTTATCGACATCGAAATGACAGTCATCGGGCACGTCAAGAAGTACTTATGTTCCGCATCGCAAAAGTGGTGATCGGGTCGTGATAAAGGCATATTGCCTAAAACATCTTTAGGAGTATTCAAACCCTAAAAATAGTCGTTCATCACACACCATAAGAGGAAACTCATGAAGTTACCTCTTCCAATCGGATAGTTTTTCAAGAGTGACCTTGGTGTTTGCCTATAAATACTAGTGATCCTCTACATTGAAGGTTACGGAAATTTGTAAGCAACTCAAGAGCTCAAACTTATTATTGCAAGTTGAAGCACTCGAAAACCCAAGAATTTCCAAGTGCTTTACATTGAAGAGAGCTCATTCACTAAGCCTAGTTTTGATAAGATATATCCAAAGCTTAGTAGAGATATCCTAGCCTTTGCATTGTTCTTAATTGTAAAGGATATCTCATCCTAGTTGAAACCAACTAAGAAACCCCCAAACCCTTTCAGAAGGTAGTTTGAGTGTGATTGTTGGTGAGTTGGAGTTGTAAAGAGTTAGTAAACCATGAGGTAGTGTAAAACTCTAGAGAAGAAGTCGAGTAAACTATCTTGGATAGTCAGAAAGCTTGTGTGTGTTTTGAGTAAGTAAACTACAGAGGTAGTCAGAAAGCTCAAAATAGAAAGGTTAGTAAACTACAGAGGTAGTCAAAAAACCTTAGGAAGTGGTTAAGGAATTTCTTTGAAGAGTCAGAGAGAGTGGACGTAGGAGCTTGAGTCTCTGAACCACTATAACTTGATGTGTTATTTTCGCATTTTTGCTTTGATTATCTTGCATATCTATAATCAAAGTATATTTTCACTGATATTCAGTTGGAACCAATCCACTGAAGTTGCATCTAACTGAATCACAACCTTAATCATTATTGCATCTAACTGAATCACAACCTTAATCATCACAACTCGACTCATCCGACCTCGAAGAAGAAAAAGTTTAAAAAATCAATGAACACGTGTATTCCCCATATACACGTAAGACTCGTGCTTGCATCGGGACAGAAGTCAATATTGTGAATGTTGGTGTGTTTGTAAAAAATACAGTTCATCTACGCACATTATATAGAAATTCAGATCACCCTTGACCCTACCTCATCACCCCATCAATATCAATTTATTTAATTTTTTATTTTTCAAATAATTATGGAATAATTAATGTTGGAAAGTATTTAATTATATAAAAGCCCGCAAACACAAGCACATAATTTCCAATAAAAAATAATACTACTACATCTTAAAAATTGACACATAATTATAAAAAAGCCCGCAAACAAACACATAATTTTCAAATTCAGATTTTCATTCAATTTTTTTTTTTTCTTCTACTCAAAGTGTGTTGTCCCATCAATAGAAATTTGAAAGATGGACACTTTATTTTCTTTTATTACTTGACCAATATTTTGTATAAGAGACATACTTGAATGACCTATAAACATTTGGACCTTTAACATGGAGTGTAATTTTGTGCATTGGACCTTTAACATTTTGGGAGGAGTGGGTGTTCATTGTACTAAGTTGTAATCCGTCTAATACATGAGATCGTCTCATACGAGTTTTTTTCTTTGTATAATAACACGGTTTATAATCATCTACACCAATTAAAATGTTAAAATATCAATGTTCCACTGACTTTTCAAAAAAAATATACAAGTTTTGTATTGTTCATCTTTATTATCAGTTTATCACATGTAAATAAACACAAATATAAACAGGAAATTTTTTTTTTTTTTAATTTTCGATACAAATTATATTCAAATATAAAATTTTGGTGTCGAACAGAACAACATACAAGTGGTGTAAATCAAATGATCAAGTTATAGGTTGTATTGTCACATCACCTATTGAATTGCTTTACTCCTTACTTTTATTATCCAACCTAGTCTTGAACAAATTGATTATTATTTGACCAACATTTATACGAGACCTACATTATTGGGCCAAAATCTTGTGTAAAATTATCTATAGTCACGACACGAGTCGAACTAAAAACACACGACTGGTGTTTTTCAAAAAAATCAGGATTCCTTTTTCGTCTTTTTATGCCATTATCTAGTCTTCGTTTTTTTATTAATGTATAGTTATATACACCAAATTTGAATTTCTATTTTGCAAATTCTAAAACTAGATTACATAAAATAAATAAAATATAACAAAATAATTTAAATTCATAATTAATAAAGAAATTACAATATGTAAATAGAGTGATACACAATACATCATTTTATAAGATCAAGATCAAAGTCATCTTGGATGTCCTCAGGCCTCGTCCCTTCAAATAACATTTTCAATTCATCGTACAAAGGCTCACCACATACAGAATAGGCCCTCGTCATGGGTACATCCTATATATTTAACAAGATAATTAATTCCGTATACAAAGAATTGATATGTAAGCTACTATACTATTAGTATTAATTAAATAAAATATAAATTTAATTCCACTTTTGCCATCGATCATCCGATATATCAATCATATCCCATTCTATGCCACAACAACTTATCATCCGCTCAAACAATTTGAATCGATAACGAAGTTGTCGGACACGAACAAGTACTTCATCGACATCATAGTTTTTCTTGAAAACATCGTTTATGAATTCACCGGCTACTTTAACACCTTCTAAGTGGTTTAGGGCATTGTAATGCCACATTCCACTCTTTTTTTGGCTAACAAGTGACGAGACAAGTGCAATTATTTCTTCTTTGCTCCAAATAATTTTATTATGCTCATGTTTGTAAAATACAAAATCTTGATAAAAGTAATCTTTCTTTGACATATTTATGTAATGTTTGATGAAAGATAAAAGAAGAAAAATGAAAATGAATAATGAAAGATAAAAGATGAAAGATGAAGTGTATTCATTAATGCTACATTGCTCTTCTATTTATACTAGTGACATCTTCTGTAAAATTGTTAAATGAGATCTAGCTTAAATTTTTTAATAAATTAATTACAATTTAAAAAATATTGGGGAAATTTTGAAAAGGCCCATTTAGTGGAATTTTGAAAAGGCCCATCTTTGTTTCTTAAAAAAAAAGGTCCATCTATTATAAATATTGGGAAAATTAATATGAGTCCATCTATTAAAAAAAAGGCCCATTTTCACATCCCAAAATTGAAGCCCAAATTAACAAGAAGACATGCCATTTTAATATGTGTCCAAGCTCAAATTTTCGATTCAACTTTTCCCTCTTCTCGTATCTGTGAAGTTTCTTTGAATACAAAGAGGTCGCGATTCAGCCTTCTTCCCGATTGATCGATTGATCTCCTGTGTTGTCGTCTTCCAAGTAATGGTTTGATTCGTCGTTGTTTTTATGTATTTTGAATCGATTGAGTTCGACATAATTCGATTATTTTAGGTTTAATAAGATCGATTTTTCCTCGTGTTCGGTTTGTTCGTCACATTTCGTTGCCAAGACATAATCTTTACCATCTGTTACTAAATGAAATTTGTGTTGATATTGTTAAGGTTATGAGCTCGTTTAACTAAAGACTCTTCCGGTTCTATGTTTGATTTTCGTGAGTATTCAAAGGCATTTATCAAAATATTTGTTGGATTGCATATTTGTATCAAAAAACAGTATATAGATGATTGGTTTTGAAAGATTATTGTAGTACATTGTTGATTCAACAGACGATTTGTTACGATTTGATGATTTTGGTAGGAAATTCACATTGCATGTATGTGTGTGTGATGCACAAGTGAACCCAACGGGTTTTTACATTAGTTCTAATGTGAAACGGTTACATATGAAACCTATATTTATTTGATTGTTAAACGGTTACATGTGAAATGGTTACATGTGAAACGATATGCTTGTTTATTTGATTGTTAATTTCATTTTTTGGTCAGTGAAACAATTTGCTTGTTTATTTGATTGTTAATTTCATGAGTGTTTATATGTTGAATCCCATTGGACCCCCAAATAAAGCGGTTGGGATTTCAAAGATTCAAAATTTGGGTAACTACCTTCATTATCTTATATATATGTTATACACACCAACATCATAACACACATACATAAATCATATCCAATTTCCAATCTCCCAAAACAAAATGCCACTAAAAGTTCCCAATCAAGAATCGATTCTCTACAACTACAAATTGAACGAGGACATGGAGTACGTATTTGTTGACACCTTGTTCAATGAATTCAAAGTGGGCAATTGGGTGGGACGTGATGCACAGAACTACCATTCATTTGCCCGCCATTGGTGTCCAATCAACGAGACATTTGGGACAACAATGTCATGGGAAGACGCGGCTGCTCGTAGGAACTTTCTTCAAGTTCGTTTAGATGCATTCACCGAATTGGTGAATACTCCCAATATTCACTTAGATATCTTGAAGAACACGATCTCAGCGGACGATGAGACTTGGCGTTACATTATGAAGGTTTGATACCCTAAATTGTTGTATGAATGTAAATCATTACAGAACTTTACTTACATATATTTCGGGTCGTGTGTATAAATTGTTTATACCCTAAATGAGTTGGGTTTTTTTTTCACAGAGGAACCTATTACTCGGGCATATTACCATAAGACCAGAGACATTTTACGAATAATGATGTTGTTGTTTGGCAAGCCCGCGACACTCGAAGATTACATTCCACCTCCAAAAGATGTCATTAACATTAATGACGATTCCGCTAGTCGTGGTAAGGGTGTTGTATTGGAAGGAAGTCAGGAGGTTGAATCGCCGCTGAGAAGGTCGCCATCCCCAACTTCAAAACGCTCATATGAAGCATCTTGCGATCCCGATTGATTCGCTTTTATTTTTAATGATAGGCGAATAAGTGAAGTGGCCTCGATATGTTGAGGCGCTTTGTTTCGTTTTTAATGTTTGTTTCATAACGTGACTTTTTTATCTATGCATGTTAGTGTCATTGTTTAGGGAATCTAAATGGTTTAGGGTTTGTTGTGCTTTATTGTTTTTGTTGTTTGAGGTGTGTAATTTATTTTTTAGATGTGTTGTCTATTTATATTTCTATGCAAGGGTTTCTATGTAATATTGTGCTTCTATTTTAATATATATGTGTTATATTATATTCTTCTATTTTAATATTGCATGTCCCAAACCCCTCAGAATAGGGGCGTAAAATTAAAAAAATACAATACCATATTACATAATTCATTTCCCAAAATTATTTGGTTCCAGACAATGTTTTTTTGGTTCAGATTTCAACTCACTTTATAA
The DNA here is from genome assembly GCA_037126765.1 of Stenogyne calaminthoides. NCBI lineage: Eukaryota > Viridiplantae > Streptophyta > Magnoliopsida > Lamiales > Lamiaceae > Stenogyne > Stenogyne calaminthoides. The sequence goes on from JBBCBC010000006.1 coordinate 23,883,091, forward strand.
ATTATTTGGGCTAGATATGAAAATTATTTAAATCCATTTTTGTCTTGTACAATTCAGAGATTATCAAATCAAAATCTTTTAAAAATTATGTAAATTAGGTTGTCCAAAAATTATGTATAACCTAATTATGTATAACCTGAATCATATAACTTTGACAATTCAACAATATTAAATACGGCGATTCAATAACAGAAAGACCAAATGCAAGTGAGTTAAGTACGTAGACTGCCAATCCATAACAAATATGTCAAGTTATGCAAGTTAGATATTCATAATTACAAGTCTGTAGACTGCTAATTCATCATACAATCATCCAAAATAGAAGTCATAACACCAAATATAGATAATTGTGTTTCAAAGCACCAGTCAGACCCATCAAGTGGAGGTAGAAGCATGCAACACTAAATTAAACAAGCCATGGATAACACACCAAACCATCCTAAACATCTTAAAACTAGAAATCAACATACATTAAGACAATCATCAGATACAAATGTATCAATTCTTCCATGGAGACCATCCTGCAGGTGGGGGAGTAGATGACTTTGTAGGAGTACCATAGAGATATGCAGTGATAGAGCTGCTACATTCACTTGGAATTGATGCTGAGTTTTCCGAATCAGAGTCCAGATCAATTATCTTAGTCGGTTGCTTAAACACATTTGCACCATCATTGTCGTCATCCGATGGGATATCGATGATGTCTTCATGGACGCAAGTGTTGGGAAATAAGTTGCACAGATCTATTCGGGGTGAATATTTAAATACAAATTTAATTCTTATAATTATTACTAGCATGAATTAATCCTATATTAATTCAAATAATAATCCAACAACATATCATGCATATAATAATTCACGTAAAACCCACGATGCGTAATTCTACGAGTTTACGTGAACCTCTTGGGATGGCAACGGTGTGGTGAATAGACTAACCGTAAGGACTTCCCAAGTATTCCCTTAGCCCTCGTTCTCTACTATCCGTGGAAGGATTCTTGTGAACGATTTAACAAAAGGAAAATAAATTATGTTGCACCACCTTTGTGGATTTACTAATTTTTCCAGCACATGGAATGGTACTTGGGAATGAAGTAATCATCCCCCATTTATAGAGGCCAAGTGGTCGAAAATTTAGGTCTAAAATAATGTGGAAAAATCTTTTATTGATCTTCAAGAAATCTTGAATATATCTCCTATATTCTTTTTCCCATAATTATAATATTCCACAAAATCCCACATTCTCTATTTTCACATGGAATTTTTGAAAATATTGGGGTCAAGAATCCAAGATTTGGATCTTTGAATTTATGAGATATTCTTGTATTTCAAGAAATACATATCTTCCATAATATCTTTTCAAGAAAATCAAGAAAATCTTTCTTGCCCACTATATTTTCTAATTTTTCGAAAATCACATCATAGATAACCTAGTGGGAGATTTCTTGAATTTAATGAGATAATCTTGTATTCCAAGAATACATATCTTCATTCCATAACAAAAATCAAAGAAAATCTTTTCTCCCAACATATCTATGATTTTCTAAATTTAGTTGAAAAAATTAAGCAACAATATTTATTTTATTTTAATCACTTTTTTTAGGTTAATGGACTATATATTGGACTACCTGGGGGCCTTTAGGAGAATTCAAGATTGGACCTTCTAATGGACCTTGAATATCTAATATTGAGCCGTAATATTATTCAAGCCCATAAATATTAATTAATCCCACTACATAATTAATATCAGACTATCAATCTTAACCCATATTATAGTCAATATGGCTCCGGTTATTATTTTTCCGTGTTTAAGATTATCTAGCCCATTAATTAATTTAAGCCACTGAAATAGCTTTCCATTAATTAATATCTTTTGTCCTTGGTCAAGGAACGGTTCAACATTATTATCCATATCGAAAACTAATTCCACTTGCAAGATTTGGTATGATAAAGCTTATGAACCTCCCAAGGGGCAAATCGAACAAAAGTACTTGCACACGATTCTTCAGATTAAATCTTAGCAATCACATGTGACTAATAATATCGCCCTAAGATAAAAAGTATTGAATCTCGTTGATTCGCTACCCATGATAAGTCAAAGCAATAATTACCAATCCCACGTGATCCTATTTAAGGAATGAAGATTAAGAAATAACAAACCACTGAGGTCTAATTCTTCCTTGTTCAGTTCTGAAGAATTTATCCTCCTAGGTCCTATTCAAATTAGATCACCATGCACTAGTGTAATCTTCGTCAAGACAAGTCAATCCGAGCCTTACACTTCAACCTTTCGCGATGGGTTGTTCATTTCCATCTAGGTCGTGAATGACGACTTTTTAGTTATGGTGGATTGTTAATTTAATCTTCCGTGATCCGTATCACTAAATTAACTACAATGTAACACGATTTAATTATTGAACAGCTTATGCAAAGAAATATATGTAACATTCGATAATATTTAACGATCGCTGATAAAACAATTTTATCAAGAATAAGTTCGAATTCCGTTTTGATTATACAAAGTAAAAGCATACTTTCTAAAGATAATCCCAACAAATTTAGTGGGGATGGGTTGTGGATAAAGAACAAAGGAGTGCTAAATAAAAATTTTAGCCACTCCCAACATGGATCCCCATAGGTCTCGTGAGGCATTTGCAAAGGCATCAAACTAAGTCACATTAAAAATTATAACAATTATTAATAAATAATAAACTCACATTAACATGAATGTGTTTGTATTATGCGTGAAATATGGCATACCATACCTTGACAATGTAATGCCACATGTTATTTGAATACCATACGATTCATCAGATCATCATACGTAATCCCCTCCAAAGTGAGCAACCACTTAAAATACATGATACCTCTTATGTAGCTTATGAGTTTGGCGCCAACAAGTCTTGAGAATTAAAACTCTTATCCAAGTTCTTGTTGACCACGATCGGCGAATTCTATGGCATCCGAGTTCCAAATACAATCGGATGCAAAAGTACTCTAGCAAAGCTTGATCCGAAAGTACTTCAAAGAAACAAGTTATCCACTTTCTTATCTCACTTCAAACCATACAAGAAATCATCTTGCCTTTAGTGTGATGAAGTTGGAAGATTTCAATGGAAGCATTTTGGAGTTGTATTTTTTGATTGTCAAGAACAAGTTCATTTATAGAGGAAGTCCTACTTTGTATTTTAGTTGGGAGTGCATAGGGTAACACATTATTTGATTATACAAGTCATAAGATTCTCTATCATAATGAAGTATGTGACTTTGATTGCACAAGTCATGACAATACCAGTGTACAAAGCAACTTTATTAATGTTATGGAAGAAGATTCTCAATTTGGAGTCCCAATAAAGCTATTGGAGTTTCAATTTGGGCGTCTGAATTTTTATTTTTCATTATTTGAAGTCTCACTAACAAAAATGAACAATCTATCCCATCAAATTATAACAAAACCATAAATGAACTCATTATAAACCTTTGCCAAAGACAAAGTAATCAGGAAACCAGTAATATAACATTAATCAATAGATGAACAAAATAGATCCAAAAATACACAATGTTATATAGGCCTATATGGTGCCATGCTAATTAAAAATTATAATCGCCCATATACCTTCATTGCACGTACTGGGACTAACCCCTTGCCCTAACTGAAATAAAGAAAAAACATAACAAGAACACGATAACAATAATCAGAAGTTTTACAATATTTTTTAGTCGGGCCTCTTTAATCTTGGTTGAAACAATCAATTTGCTCGTAACAATCAATCCGTTTGTATAGACTATTGATTACCTCCAGAGATCGGGGTGGGAGTTCTGGATCAAGCCACACAGAATAACCACACTTATTTATCTACAAAAAACCATGATTATGTCATTATTTCATCATATTAAAGTCATTCATTATTGTAGTGTGCCTTGTATTTCATCATAATAAATTGTACGACAAAAATAAATCTAAAAAAAAATATCACAAGCTTACCCCCAGATTCGGACATGAAATAAAACGCCGTTCTGGATTGTGCCTTGTCATAGATGTGTGCACACGTAACATAATCCCACAATGACAACGCAAACTCGGATCATTGCCAACACTCCTAAATCGTGACGATCCACTACTATCCCCACTAGAATTAATTGTGACTTCTTTTCATAATTAATTTGATACTGCAATGAAAATGAACCAACATATAAAATATTTTCAAAAGGCAGCCTAATTCGGTTGTGTTGGATTAATGATTCAATCAGCCAAATATTCACAAATACCAATTTTACAAACACATAATCCCTCTATTTCCACACTATCACAATTATACTACCAAGATACTAAATATCTTGATTCAATTACTCAAAATTATCTCCATAATTTCCCATTTCCCATTATGATAATATGCTCATGTGTGGGGGTAATGAAGCAGCAGCTGCAAGCTCATGATGAGAAATATTCACACAAAAAAAAAAAATGGTGAAAGCCAAATTGGGGTTTTATTATTCAAATATATGCCCTGAAATTGAAGTAGATATATGCGAAATTGATGTGCACTGAAATTAAACCAAATTGAAGAAGATTTATGTCGAACCAAATAAATTGAACCAAATTGGGGATTTATTATCCACATATATGCACTAAAGAGTTGAAGTTTGAGTTGAAGTTTGTAAACAACTCAATATCTTTCAGCTAACCTGCGCCAGTCGAAATGGGGTCCGACGCCGCCGTCGCTCAACAGCCGAATGGGTTGAATTGCAGTTCGGTGAACAAGATGCTGGAAACGAAGAACCTCTATCCGTACAATACCCAGTCCCAGATCTACCGCCGGCCGTTGCTGAAATCAAACGTCAACCGCGAGTTGAAAGATAAACCCACAATGCTTCTCTCAGAGAGCACGAGCACCAACAGATCGAAAAAACAAGGAAGGAGGCAGCACCGTTTGTCACACAGAAACGATTCGGGGAAGAAAGAAAGAAATGAACGAAATGAGAAATGAGGAAAATGAGAAACAAACAAAATTAATAATTTGATTTAATTGATTAGATTATTTTTTTTTAAATGAAAGTATGATATATTTGGAAGGTATAAAATTTTGCGAGATTGGAAAAGGAAATGATGTTGGGATAGGATTAAGTGTTTGGGATGGGAATAAATTGACCAAAGGGTAGAAATGTAAAAATAGGGCACAAAGGTGAGTTGATTTAGTCATAGGGCAAAAAAGAGTTGTTGAAGTAGAGAATGAACATTTTTGTCTATTGTTCGATACTTTAATTACACTATTTTAATAATTAAATAAAACTAAAGTAAATTTATAATTGAATATAAATTTAAAAAGAATGAAAATATGTAGCTTATAACTATAAAGTAAAATCATAAAATAAATTATGGAACAAAATTGAATAAATTAAAATATTGCATATAAAACTAAGGTAAAATTATAATTGAACATAAATTTTAAAAAGAATAAAAATTACATAACATATAATTACTAAGTAAAGTTATAAAAAAAAGGAAAAAAAAAGGGTCGAGATTAAACAAACTTAAAGATTAGAAAGTAAAAAAGGTTAAAAGATAAAATTCACGACCCAAATCCACAAATTATAATTGAATATAAATAATGAGTAATAAAAGTAATGACTAAGTAAAAAATATTAAAAAAAATGGAACGAAATCATAAAAAATAAAGGACGGAACGAAATTGAACTAATCAAAATATATGACAAATAAAAGATTTAAAAGTACTTATTAATTAAATTTTTTAAATTTAAAATAAAATAAAAAATAAAAAAAAACGATCAATTATAATAAAGTAAAAAGTGACGGGAATAAAAGAGTTTGTAAAATGTTCTCAACCCAAGTTTATATAGTATAGATATAAACTTGGGTCTGAATCGTGCAGTAGAATTACAAGATCATTTGTAATCAGTAATTTTAAAGTCTGAAATAATAATCAAAATTATTAGTCGTGATTAACCAAATTCTGTTCAATAAATTAAGTGTATTTCAATTGGTATAATTTCAGTTTCAGTTACAAAAAACAGCCCACTCATTAGCTTTCTCCACTTAAATCCACGCCCCTTCCGTTCCTCTCTACCTATCCATCCCACTCTATATATACACTTCACTTCAACACCAAATTAAACACCACACACTCCAAGCAAAAAAAAAAAAAAATGAATTCCACGTTCAAACTTGTAGCAATATCAATCCTCCTATGTTTTGCAGCTTGGAAGAGCTCGACGGCCCGAATGGTGGAGTCGAGATCCACCCTCTCGGCCCGTCTCAAGTTGGAGGAGGTGGCGGGGTCGAATTGTTGGGAATCGCTTTTCGAACTCCAATCTTGTACCTCTGAAGTAGTGCTGTTTTTCCTCAATGGGGAGACCTATCTCGGGCCGGGCTGTTGTCGGGCCATAAGAATCATACAGCATGATTGTTGGCCCACCATGCTTGGCTCCCTCGGATTCACCACCCAAGAAGGCGACGTTCTACGCGGCTATTGCGATGCAGCCACCGCCGTTCCTCCCCCATGAAAACATTTTGTTAATTTGAGTCGGACGTTTTTTTCAATTTTCAGAAATAAAAGCATGTGTTGATCGTTTAATTTCAATATTCTCATTCTGTATCTCTCTTGTTTTTTTTTTTAATTAATTACTATGCAGTCCAAAAAGCCCAATGCAAGTACTCTGCAGTCCAAAATTTAAATTAAAATACTTGCAAGTCCAAAAGAATGTAGTAAAAGTCCATAATACCCTAACCCTAATATCTATCAGCAGTCAAAACTCCAAACTCATTATTTCATTTATCCTCACCCCTCTCTCTAAAAAATCCTCTGCACATCTCACACCAAAATTCCACTGCCGATCTACGCCCCCACCGCCGATTCACCACCGCCCGCACGCCGCCACCACAACCCGCACGCCATCCAGAAACCCTTCCCCTACCCATAAATCTCGCCGCCGCTGCTCCCTCTCCACGCCGCCGCGGCAAGCCCCTCCTCCCCGCGAGCGCCCCCCCAAAATCCGCTCACCAGAAAATTTGGATGAGGATCTGAAACACCGCAGATGCACCGAAGTGGACGAAGCTCTCGCGCCGCTGCAAACTAGGGTTTCGTTAGAACGTAGCGCCGCCTCACGCTGCGGCTCCGGCTCCGATTTACTCTCAGGTGGGTCACAATGTCGTGGGGCTCTTGTTGCGTTGATTTTTGGGTTTTCGATTTTGCAAATTTCTGAATTTGCTAATTTTTGGGTTTGGAAACGAAATCGAAGTATTTTTGGGCGGTGGATGTGAAGATCTGGTTGTTGATATGAAAGTTTTTTGAAGATTAATTTATGAAGATTTGTGTTTGATAATTTCTGAGGGTTAAAATCTGAAATTGAAGATGAACATATTTATATTTTTAATGAACATGTTCATATCGTAACGAAGATGTGGATATATAATTTTTAAAAATGTAATTGTAAGTTTTATATATGTAAATTTTTTATATTTTTTTAATTTTAATATGTAATTTTTGTAATATTTTAATTTTAATATGTAATTTCTGTAATAATTTTCATTGAAATTTTATAAATTTGTAATTTGTTTTGAAAGAGGACAACAACTAAATTCAACTCAACTTACAAACAAAAGCCAAGCAGAGAGTGACTTACTTACAAGTCCAAATCCCAACCCCCTATTACTCTTAAGTCCATGATATGATAGAATTACTTATAGTTACGATCAGAAATCAATTAAGAAAAAATAAAAGCCAAACAGATGCAGAAAAAATAAAGAAAAGCAGTCAGAAATCAATTATATAAATAAAGAAAAGGACAATCAAAAATCAATTAAGAGGATTAAAAAAAGGAGGGTCAGAAATCATTAAGGGCATTGTAGTCTTTTAAACCCTATTTTTTGTACCTATAAGTAATTCTATCATATCATGGACTTAAGAGTAATAGGGGGTTGGGATTTGGACTTGTAAGTAAGTCACTCTTTTTTTTTTAGTTTGTCCATTATGTAATTGTTTAGTGAAATGCAATTACGTACCAAATTTGTGAAAATATGAGTACGTGGAAACATAGTGTCAAAATATGGATCATGTGAGTTAATAATGCACTTAAAAAATTGTTCCACCTTGATACAAGGGTTCAAAATATCATCGATTTAACCTTTTTGACCTTAAAATTTTATAATTAAGAGAATGTGACATCTACTTTTGCGATGTATTTTCCTATACATTTGGAATTTCCCGATTCAAGATTTTTTCACATAGTTGAATTGGAACTTGGACGAAGCACTTTGAATTGTAATTTCATGACAAAAATGAAAAACAAAGTCTAGTATAAAAATTTACATACATGAAAAAACATTTATTTATAAATAAATTATGTATATGGTGAAGGTAAGATAAAGTCGAGTGGTTCATGGTTCACTCGGCCCGAGTGATTCATGGTTTACCCTGCCCGAATATGTCATGATTTATGGTTCATTATTTAGAATTTAGTGTGTAGATGGTTCACTCGGCCTGAATAGATCATGATAAGGGCGATTTTACAATTTTTCATACATAATTTTTTTCACAATAGACCTATTCAAAATAAAATCCTAAACTCTGGTACTCAATAAAATGAAAATACTGATAATTGACAAAATTGAAGCAAAAATCAATTGTATATGAAATTCACATACAATTGCCACTTGCAAGTTGCAACACTGTGGAATTGACAAAATTGAAGCAAAAATCCGTTGTATGTGTGTCAAAAAAATGATACGAATTTCACATGCAATTGCCACTAATATTACTGTGGAATTGCAAAATTGAAGTGAAAATTCACACACTGTGTACTAAAGAAATGCTATGAAATTCACATACAGTTGCCACTAGTAATACTGTTGATTATCCCGATCTAGCCCAAAACCACCAATATTGTGAGGAAATTCACAGTTCATTAAGAACATGATCGGCGGGGGCTCTGCGCTTCTGGTGGTGGTTGTGGCGGCGCCGCCCCTTAACACGGTGTTTCTCCCTCTTTTTCTTCGCCAAACTCTTCAATATCTCCAACTGATCCTGCATCGTCTTCGGATTCACCTTCACCGGAATATCCCCATCTGAAGGAGATTCCAAACCACCTGGAGCATTACGCCAATCAAAATGACGATTCACAGGTGTAAAACTTCCATCAGCCGGAATATCACCAAACTGAGATGGCGGAGGACTTTCCCCTTCCGCCGTGGAATTGTCCCGATCGATTTCAGATCTAGGGTTTCGGATCCCCTCACTGGACGGGGCGCTATTCCGATCGAATTGAAACATTTCTTTCACCGGAATGTTCCGATCTCGCCCAATCGGAGCCGGCGATTCCGCCGTCGGGAGTACATCGGAATCCTGGCTCATATTGAGTCCGGCCAACAGAATTCCGTCGATTCCGTGAACGGCGAGCCTCGACCCGAGAAAAATATCCGGATCCGAGACCCGAACCCCGTCGACCATCACGCTAACCGTTTCGCCCTCGATTAAAACGTCGTCGTCTCGGATTTTGGCGACGAGGATGGCGAAGTGAGGGAGGAGCGTGTCGAGGAAAGGGGAGGAGAGGTTCTGGAGATCGGCGAAAGCGTGGCGGCGGCGGCGGACGATGTGGTAGCGGAGGGTGTTGACGTAGACGGCGGCGTCGGTGGCCATATCTAGGGCATAGAGCATCTCGTCTTTGGGGGCGAACAGAGTGAAGGAGGCAGGGGAGTTTCGCTGGTCTCCGGCGGTGGTCAGGAGCTCGAATTGGAGGTCGGAGGTGGTTACGGCGTTCGTGAAGAGAGTGTAGCCGTGGGCGCGGAGTGATTGTAGGGCGGAATTGAGTTGTTGAGAGTCGGTGGCGTTGAAGGCGCCGGCGACGGAGGTGGTTAGGAGGAGAAGGAGGAGGACGGCGGCAGAGGATTGGGAATACAGCGGCGGTGGGAGATCTGCCATTGGAGGAGAGAGGAGCGGTTACAAAGAGTGGGGGTTGAATTTCAGTTGCAGTTGCAGAGAAGGGTGAGACAGAAACAGAGTATGGGAGTTTGGCGCTTCTTATAGATTTCTGAAACAGTTATGAATGAGGGTGCAAAACATGCATGTTGCAAATTATGGAGAAACGGAGTGAAATTACACTTCATTTTAAAATCAACTTCCCTCCTCTGTTTTAAAAGCGGAAGCGAACATTGATCGAACAACTTTAGCGCTTTCGGCCGGACAGGTATCGATCGTTTTTAAAGCGGTTGAGACGTCATAATTACATTTTATATAATTAAATATATAAATTTTATATCATCACCTATAATTTTTTATATCTAGTGAAGAAGTTACAATAAAAAAATTACAGTAAAAACCCTCTATAAAAATACTCTATATTGAAATAAATCCCTTTACATCTATTTCCTAATATTCTTTCTCTTATGTGGCTAACTACAAATTCTCCATTTCAAATTCCTAATTTTCTCTTAATTTTACTTTTTTTATATTATATTTAACAGTTTTTTTTTAAAAATATGTTCAAGATTCAAATTTTAATTTTTTTCATTATTTTTTATTTTTTTTAAAATCTAATTAGATGACTGCTCCAAATTTTAAATTTTCAAATTATTCTGCATCTTTTTATTTTAAATAAAATTTTCAAATCAATTTTCTATTAACCACCCAAAAATCAACTGGTCATTTTCCTTTTGTGTTCTTTCATTTTCTGCTTTTTTAATTTCTAATTAAAATTTTCAGATTTAATTTTATTTTAACAATCCCAAATTTCTAATTTTTCTAATTTTTCTCACTTTGACATTTTTTCAATTCCGCGTAATACGCGGGGATATAAACTAGTTCTCTATATTAATAAAAAATCACGGTCCCAACTCGGGGACTAAGTTATATTTTAAAGATAAACTCCATATCAGAATAAGACATGTTTTTTTTCGGTCCCGTCTTAAGGATTTATGCCTTCATATAAGAATAAATTACATTATATATAAAAAATTATATATCATTACAATTAAGATGACCTAAAATATTTATCTATGATTGATTGTGACACATCTCAATTTCAATGATTTGAGTTCGTTTATCAACTTTGGGTGTCATTTGCTTGAAATAGAAAAAATGTACTAATTTTATGAAAAATATACATGTATTGAACAAACATGTATACACATGTCAATAATAACTATTGTTTAATTCTTAGATACATATATATTAGTTCACACATTTATTTTATATACTTTGAAAGTGTATGTATTTATTTTAGTCAAATTCATATTAATTAGATATATGAATTTGTTAATAAATTTGCATACATGTAGTATAGTATGTACTACCTCCGTCCCAGAAAAACGTGCACATCACTTTTATTATCGAGTTCTAGTGAGCGAGTTGTTTATTAGTATTTCAAATGATAAAGTGATTTTTAAGGAGTAGATATAGATCTACCTCTCATCTTTTACATGCATCTTTAAAAATTACTTTATCATTTCAAGTACTAATAAAAAATTCGCTCGTAAAAACACGTGAAAACAGTAAATGTTCACGTTTCTTTGGGACGGAGGGAGTATTATATTGAATGTATTATTTAAAAAAAATATATATCTTTTTTTATGTAAAACTCTATTTAAGAATAATCTTTCTATAGTAATATTTTTTTCCAATCCCAACCATATGACTATATATAGTTTTTATTGTATCTACAAACGTATTGAAACAAGTAGTTGAATATTCAATTAGTAATACTTAAATTATATGTGTACATATATTAGTATTATAAAAGTTTTAAATTCTTGCATACATTTAACTAATAAAATTTTCTGCCCAATCTAATTGGAAAATTATTTTAGGCCCATAAGAAGAGAAGCCCATCTGTTCAATTTTTAATTAAAATGTGATAAGAATTACTCCATCCGTCTCAATCTTAACAGCATTCTTTCTATTTAAAGTGTTCAAATCTAAACTGCATATTTCCTTAAATGGAAATACTCATTTTATCACATAAAATAATAATAAACAACTCTTTCTACCCCCAACTACCCATCATTTTATCACATAAAATACTAATAAACAACTCTTTCTACCCCAACACTTTATCACTTATCATTTTTTTCTTAAACTCTGAGCACACAGTAAACCACCGGTTAAGATTGGGATGGAGGGAGTATTAATTTTTATGACTAGTATGATTAAATGAAATTATAACGGAATAGAATGAGTTTATGAATAGAATGAAAATGTGAATGAAATAACATAGGAATTAATGATCATTCTCATGATTGTTATTGGTAAGGAATGAAATGTAACTGTGTAAATTTATTTTAATTTATTATTATTATTAATATTATTATTAGGGGTTGAAATTATTACTTAATAATATTATTATTGTTGATTACTATTGTTATGTAAACCATAATAATATTATTATATTTATTATGTGTACTATTAAAAATATAATAATATTATTCTATTTTAATAACAATAATTATGGATAGAAGTGTTATTATTATTGAATGACAAAAACTCGTATGAGACGGTGTCATGCATGAGACGGGGTACAACCAAGCACAAATCACACTCACCTCTCCCAAAGTATTAAAACGTCAATGCCCAACTTATGCACCGTCTTACCGTGAGACGGTCTCATGCAAGTGTGTCTCTTATTGAATATTCATATATATATATATATATATATATATATATATATGATATAAAAACATATATTAAATAAAAATTATATTTATATATTTTGTTGTTAAATATTTTTATTAGTTTTAAATAATAATAAGATTATTTAAAATTTTGAGAATTATTATATTGTTATTATATTTTATAAAAATAATATTATTATTGAAAAAAAATACAATTTTTATATTATTTTTTAATTTTTATATTTATTAACATTGTTGAAAAATATTACTATTGTTCAAATCATTATATTATTATTTATATTTTTTAAAATTTGGTATATTATGACTGAATGGAATAAAGGCCTAAATTGAATTATATAGGAATGATCATTCTTATGATTGGTATGACCTAGAAATGACAAATAAGTATTGGTGAATCTGTTTTAAAATTATTATGATTAATTATTAATTATACTTTAATATTAATATTATTATTGATTATTATATATATTTTTAATATATTATTATTTTTAGCTTTTTAATGTATATTTGTTGAAATAATAATTTTTACAATTAAAATAATATTATTACTGTGTTTATTATAATAATATATAATTTTAGTAAACATATATATGTATATTAATATGCTTTTAATTATTGTTGAAAATATGAGCTAATAATAACGTTTATATATATTTTTAATATTTTATTATTAATAATAATATATTATTAAATAATAATATTTTTATTTTATTTTCACAAAAATATTATTAAGAATTCGATTAATTTACATTTTTCGAGATATAGTATTATTATTTAAAAAATTTATCATTTATATTTAAGTTTTGTATGAGATTGGCCAGATCGCAAGATTATAGTCGATTTTAAGACGCAACTTTTTATCTTGAAAAAGTGCTTTTAATTTATTTACACGAAAAAAATGCAATTGTTAATATGTGAACATAGTTGCATGCTTTCGCTTGAAATAGTTGCACGTTGGGCTTTTGTATAGTTGCATGCTTCTAAAATGCAAATATGAATACTCTGTAATCTGTAAAGCATATGAGACCCATTCATCATTTATATATTTTAATACTATTATATTTAATATGATTATTATTACTGGAGTTGGTTATTATTTTTATTTTTATTAAATAATTTTTTTTTAAAAATAATATTATTATTAAATTATTATTGTTGTTGTTGGGTAGAAGGTAATATTATGAAATGGAATGATAATATTTTTTGTGGAAAAAAATTTTATTCCTCAAAATGTGGAATACATAAACCTGTACGCCAGATGTAAGAAATCACAATTCCTTTATTTTTGGGAATGACCATTCCTAATGGAATTATGATTCCTTCCAAAAATACATACCAATCAATGTATTTGGAATAGATTAAAGAATGATAATTTCATTCTCTATCTATTCCAACATATCAATCACATTAAGTGTATGAGCTTTTTTTTAAATAAGGGCCACCTCCATATATACATACACACAATATTATATTAATTTGATCATTTTAAGGTATTTACAAAATATTATAGCAAATAATAAAATTTAATATACATGAATTATGTGTTTTTCTCGTCTTCTTTTTATATCTCAAAAAATTATGTTCTTGAATATGCATAAATGCTAAAATTTCCATTGATATGAAGTGTAAGCATTGCTTTATAGAAGAAATATTGGTGTATTTTGAATAATAAAAAAAAAACCACTAATATTTATGTATTTTGATATAAATATTTTTTAAAATTTCTTATCAAACACAATAATATTTTTATCGTTAAACTTTATTTTCGACTATCGGGCCCCCCTAATCTCAAGTCCTGACTCCGCCCATGCAATCACACCCTTATATTATTGAGATTATTATATTTTTATTTTATTAAACATAGTTATCTTATTTTTATTATTGTTATTATTATTTTAATTATTATAAAATTGGTTCATCAAATGTTGGAATAGCTAAAACCAAGGGGGTTGGAAGGAATGACAATTCCTTTATTTTTGGGAATCACCAATCTTTATGGAATCATGATTCCAAATAAAAATCATACCAATCATATGATTAGGAATAGATCCATGAATGATGATTCTATTCTTAGACTATTACACCATATCAATCATCCCTGAGGTTTTGCTTGGATGTGGGACTTTTTTTCATTTTTCATTTCAATTTTCAATTTTTAAAAAATTCTTTCAATTCTCAATACTATTCTTTCTCAATTTTCATTACTATTCCATCTCATTTTTAAATACTATTCCCTCAATATTTTCATTACTATTCAATATTAATTCTCGCACCCTCAATACTATTCATCTCAATTCTCAATACTATTTACCTCAATTCTCAACACTATTACAATATTAATATTAATATCAAACATATTTGTATATTAATAATATTATTAATTATATAAAAATATTATTATACTAATATGAATAACATTTAAGATACTAAAATAATTATAAATAATTTTGTCCCACGAGTAGAATAAATACTTAAAATATTAATAAAAATATTATTAAAATAATAATATAAATATTAATATAAAATATGTAGTCCATCATCACAAAAATTAGTGTTTGGTATATGCCATTAAACCTCAGTTAATTATATCATACCCTATTTATCCAGAATAACGGTGCCCAATTTAAGATTCCAAACCAGAAAGAAAATTAAAATAATATTATCATAAATACTATAATTATTATACTACCAATTTTTTAAATACTAAATAATATTATAATATATTATTTTTAATATACTGAAAATATTAATATTATTTATATTTTTAATATTAAATATTTATATAATGTAATAATGTAATATTAAATAATAACTGAATATTAATATAACTTAAATATTACTATTAAATATCATTATAACATAAATATTGGTGTTAAATATTACTAAGTAGTCTTATTATTATTGTAACATTAATATTAATTATTATTTTTTAATAATACTGAAATATTATTTTATTAATTACCAAATTTAAAAAATATTATTATATTAATATTATAATAATAATATTCGGCATGCTGAAAGATACTACCTCTGTCCCGTTTTTTATTGCTCAAAATAAAACGACACAGGTTTTAATGAGAGAGTCGTTTATTAGTATTAAGAGAGATAATGTTGCTATTTGTTGAGGGTGGTTTAGCCTTTTATAGAGAATGAGACAAAAGATAGATATTTTTATGTGTATATGTTATTGGCATGAAATGCAATTTAGAGATATTTATAATAGGTTTGTTTGAGAGGTTAAAGTTACTTTTTAACAATTTATGGAATGAAAATTTTAAATAAAGACATCTATTTTTGAATTTTGAGCAATAAAAAAAAGGACGGGAGAGTATTAATTAATATTTTATTTTTAAAATATTGACATATCATTTAATATAATAAAAATATAATTTAATATTAATTATTATTGTAATAGTAATATGGTAATAAATTCATAATAAAAATATTATTATAATATGAATATTCATTATTATAATATGAGTATATATTATTAAAATATTTTTCTAAATATTATTATTATAATATTAATAATTATGTTTTATGAGTATTATTTTAATATTACTAAATTAAGAAGTTATTGTAATATTAACGTTATTAATTAATATTTAAAATACTAGTAAAAATATTTTTCAAAATATATTTTAATATTAAATTATTAATATTATTATATTATAAAATCTTAATATTAATTATATTGAAAAAAAATATTAATCAATACAACACAATCTAAAATTTTATCATATTAACTATCCTAAAGGAAAAAAAAATAAAAAAATTCACATCCAATCACACTCTCATTTACCACAGTCATATCACATGAACTATAATCATTACACTTTTTTTCAAATCCAATAACACTCTTATTTTTTTATAATTATTCATCTAAAATAACTTTTTTTCATTAAAATGGAAAATGAGAAAATGGTTTCACAAGCAAGCACACCCTAAATCATTCTCCCACCTCCCAAAAGAAAGCGTCCGCCTCCCTCACTCATCAAGATTTCAGCCCCACTTCCTCTTTCTCCCTCAAAAACTTACGCTTCCCCCACCCTTCAGCCCCTTCCTCTTTCTCTGTTAATCTCTCTCACTACTGAAGTAGCATAGTGGAGAAATTTAAGCTTATGGTCTGCTTCCAAGTCAAAATTGCAAAATCACCAATCAAAATTTAAAAAAAGTCTCAGGTTCAACGTGACCAGTTCTTATCGATTTTCGCCGTTTTGGGCGGTTTGTGACCGAACCGATCACTGAGCGGTCCAATGGCTCAGATCGCTTCGGCAGCCTTGCCGAGTAGCAATCAGACCGGTCCGACCGGCCGGTCCGATCCGATCCACTTTTTAAAAACACAGCTTCCCTCACGTATGTTATTTAAAAAAAAATTAAGGCCAATCTTGTATGCAATCAGGTGCACCGTGCACTTATAATGTATATTTAAAATCATGCAACTTGTTTAAACTAAACTGTGTAATTATTAATATGAAAAAATAGTTACACGGTTCAGTGTAAACAAGTTGCATTTATCAATATAAAAAGTTGCATAATTTTAAAATACACTATGAATACACGATGCATCTGGATATACATTAAAATCGCTCAAATTTAAGATGCACTTGCTCGTGAAAATTTAGATCTGCAGTTAATTTGAATATTATATGGATAAGGCATAGGAAGTCTCAAGTTTGGCATGTCCCACCGGAGCTTGTGTCTTTTGTCGTACTAGATGCCCCATAAGATGAAATTTTATAAGCCAAAAATTTAAATAGATCAAATATAATCTGAAGTTGAAGAACCTATTTGATCCCCGCATATAATATTAGAAATTTATTTGACTATTTTCTTTTAGTAATTTGATAATTTGAACTGGGTGAGTTAGATTACTCAATAACAACTACTAACTACTGTAAAACTCGTGTGTTACACAGAATTTTAAATAAATTAAAATTTTAAATTATAATATTATATTTTTTTATGAACTTAGTTTATAAATTTTAACATTTGTCATTTTGTATGACAAATTATTATAACAATATTATAATATAAATTTAGTACTATAAGGTTAAATATAAATTAATATGGATGTAATTATTTTGTACAATAATTAACCATTAAATCAAAACACGTATAATAAATGTTTTTTTATTCACTTAAGATTCTGGAAAACTGATTTGAAAACAACATTAATCGTTTCGTAGAGTTAGAGGGTTTTCCATCATCATCAAGACAAAGTATTTTCAATCTCTTTTAACTCTTCACCCTAGAAATCACAACATATAGTTGGTCGTGTGTAAATACAGGTCTTGGTAGGAATAGACCAACATTGAATAAAGACTGGCCTTGACTTTTGTTAATAATCATTGCAAAGCACAATAGAACTGGGAACTGTCTTCTCTGGAACTTGACCAGTACTGTGGGATCTGAAGGACTTAATATCATCTGTGGGATGTATACCTTATTCCCAATATTTCGACCTGAAATTATTCGAGCCTCTAAAACGTGATTTCCCAATTTGTAACAATCAATCTAGTATCGTTGCCTAAACCTGCTTTCTGATCTATGTTACGAAGAAGCATTATTATGGTACCACAATCTTCAATACAAGATGATGGTTTGGAATACTAGATCACTTTACTGAGTTCAAATAATCTACTGTGAACAATTCTGCATTATTGGAAGATTGGTCAGACGCTTTGCACAAACTATCAGAGCTCAAGTATACTTTTCTTCACCAGGTATTTTAGACAGCACGTGTTCATTGATCGTCTCAACAACTTTAAAAAAAAATAAGAAATTTGAGACTAAAACATAAAGTTTAAACTAAGCAAACCGATTAGAAATTGAGACTGCTAACAACGACAAGAGAACTGAGAGGTGAGCTACGGAAGACTGACATCGAGAAAGGCATGACAGGAGGCGGACGATGAAAAGG
The DNA here is from genome assembly GCA_037126765.1 of Stenogyne calaminthoides. NCBI lineage: Eukaryota > Viridiplantae > Streptophyta > Magnoliopsida > Lamiales > Lamiaceae > Stenogyne > Stenogyne calaminthoides. The sequence continues at coordinate 23,901,651 of JBBCBC010000006.1, forward strand.
GAACGGTGGGATGATGGAGGCAGAAAGAACTACGTGAGAGGCCTGAACAAAAAATCTATGTTTTCTATTATTTAGGATGTACTTAAATAGAATGACACATGGGATGACACATATGCTTTTTTTAATAACATGTATACCAAATTTCTCATAGAATGACACATAAATTAAATCAATGTGGAGTTGACACATCAACAAGAAAAAACTCCTTATTAATATATAGGGGGATTTGATTACAATTGTCGAGCAGACTTTTAAAACGTGTACCAAATTGAAACAGAAATAAAATTAAGTTGAATTTTTTTTACAATAATACTGAAAGTCATTAGAATTAACCCTATATCTTTTTGGCATCAATATTATAATATACGAGTGAGTCTCATTGATGTGGAAAAAGTGGTCAAGAGATGACCTGTAATTCAACAAGGGTTCGATCGTTGAATCCTGAAGAACTTTGAGCTTTGACTGTGGAAAATTCTCCAATGCCACGTAGGTACCTGAAAAACACGCCGAAGGGGGTTCCGACGCTCAAGTCAGGTATCACCCTAAACTCCGGTGAAAATAATATGAAATAACTTGAATTCAAGTAGGTAAGTAAGAGTATGTGCTTGTGTGTTACCTGGAAGGGATATTTAAATCCCTCCAGAAGGAAGTTTTCGTTCTTTCCCCACTCAATCCACCTTCTAATCATGTCTTGATATTCATCCCCCCCTTCTTAGAACTGATTCAAGTTTCCCACGTCCTTCTCTCTCTTCACCTGGACCATCATTCTGAGCCCTTGATCATAATCCAATGACTCTGACTTTCTCGGAACCTCCAGCCTCTTGCACATAATCCCCTAAATATCGGAACTGCCCCCTTCAAGTCTCTGTCTGATTCGCGCAGATCAAGATTCCTTAGCATTCGATTCATCTATTTGTTAGTGTTAGTGTCCTAGAGACAATCCTATTGTAAGGACATAATACTAAGATGATATTCAGTATTGGTTTAATATTATTATTTATTTAATATTAAATGTATGGCATTACACTTGTTTGAATATTATGTTTGATTGTTTGAATTTATTCTTATTTGTGTTCCCATGAGTCATTGCTGTCATTGAGATTGTGAGAACTCAGATGACTTAAGCATGATTCTCAAATAGCCCCGATCAAGGATCATCAAGAATGAGATATTGATGATGCAATTGAGATTGGTGTGCGATCTGCATCATACTCTTAGAGAGTGTAGTGAGGTCTCACTTACTACGAGATACTAGGTATCTCATGATGGATGCACAGATACCTTAGATGGTATTGGTATACCCATCCGAGAAACCCATTGATGTAATCCCACAATATGTTTCTACGGGTGTCTCGGTTAGTGGGAGCGATGCGATACTCCTTTGACTTGAGGTCAATACGAACGACATGTGTGGAGTGATGAACTTTGACCATGACCGACGCTTGCACCCTTCCATGGGTAGATATGGCTTGTATTAGGTTCATCACGAAATGCATGTGCTTGGTAGTTGAGCCAAGAATATGATTCATTCCTCAATGTGGATTTATAGAGAATACCCATCTTCTCATCATAATTGGATCTAAGTCATAGGCCGATGCACGTCAACTTGGACTTTGTGGCCAAGTGTAACATAAGTGATCAATTCATGTTCAAGATTTAATAGAGTATTCACGAATGAAAGGAAGTTATCGTAATAGTCCATGTTTCAGTTACTTGTAGTTACACATTTTCTCGCAACGTACCTCATATATTGAGAATGTCTGATTTACTGTCTAGAGTTCAATTAAGACCGTTAGTTTAATTAATCGCTCGATATATGAGGGCCTATGTATCACACAACAAGTAACAGTTGTTTACTAATTATAGTTGGTTGATTAAATACTATATTGGATATTAATATTTAATTTATGGAGAATATAATAATAATTATATTTAGAATTAATTATTATTACTATTTAATTAAATTAGATTTAATTAAATATGATTCCCAATAATAATATATGAAATATTATTGTAGGATTTGATATATATGAAAATCAAATCCGTAGAGATTTGATATACATGGAAATCAAATTCGTAGAGATTTATGTATATGGGAATTAAATCTATGGGATTTATTTTACAAGATTAGGGATTTTATTTCCTAATCAGGTTAGCTTAAGATTTAAGCTGAGTCACCCCTATATATATGAGCTCTTGGGAATTCATAATATAAGACTTCATATTTCTCCATAAAATCTCTAAGTTATAATTTTCCTAGCAAATTCATCTCGGGGATTCAAAGCTGGCAGATCTGTGCAAGTTAGTAAATGACTCTTACGTGGATACCGTAGTTGAGGAATCCGTGTACGAATTGCTGTAAGAATTCTGTTTACGTTTACTCCTATTTAATTATGCAATTATATGTTCGTTGTTGGTGAACTATTTAATTCTGCTGCGCATGTATTATGTGTTTACGTGACTCTATATTCCAACAGTGGTATCAGAGCTTCAGACTCTTGAATAATTGCATGATTGTTTGATTTATAACATTAAAAGTTTTTTTTTTATAAATTGCTTGGTACTGTTGGTTGAATTTGACCGCACCATTATAACATTGCTTTTGTTTGGGGCATGTTTATTAGATAAACACACCCCTCTTTTATTTGCCGGTTCGTCTTCTTTGTTGGTATTTTAGGGTTTTTCTGGGAAATTCCTGACGCGTTCTTCATTTCCGATGTGCGCTCCCTGGCTCTGTGGGCGACCCGCGACGGCGCTCAAGTAGGCGACCCTGTGCTACAACTCGCGTCGCTCGCACGAGCCCACACCGATGCGACGGTGGATTGAATCCGCAGCAGCGCACTCATCTTCGTCGCGACTCGCGGCAGTAATCCCCTGACTCGTGTCTTTTCTGCGGTGGTCACTCCACGACTTGTGATGATGCGCCCTGATTCAATTCGATTCGGTGGAGCACCACCGTCTCGTTTCGATTCGTGGTGGCGATGGCGGGAAATCCTTCGATGTACGGTGACCCATCTCTGTTTTTTCAATGAGATTTAAGGCTGCGCACCACCGAATAGATCGAATCTCCACTCGTCCACTTCTGCTCTAACCCAGTACAGAAGGGCCGTGGCTCCACGCGCGTACCCGTATTTCATTCGCGGTGGAGAGTTACCGACATGCGCCTAACGGAGGCGGTGACTCGTGCACGTGTACCGAACCAGTTGACCTTGCCTTCGAGTTTGCGTTACTGTTTTTCTATCGTTCTTGTTGTGGGCATATGGCGCGAGGTCGGGCCCGACCTGGAAAGAAACAGAGGAGGACCAGACCATATTTTGCACAAGTATAACACCTCGTGGAAAAGATGGAAACGAAGGCATGCCAAAGCACTGCAGACGCAACCCGACCCACCTACATGGTCCAAGACCGACACAAATCTGAGCATTAATGGGGGATGAAGACCCGTGGCGAGCGTAGCACCCGGAGGACCTTACGTAAGAATGACCTCAATCAGAGATGTGTCGGTAAAGGACGATAATGATGAGTAGCTATGAGTAGATAGACGGCTAAATCCTTGCAAATCCGGATTTGCCTCGGGCGACGTCCCAGCGAGGAGCGCGAGCTCTTGATCTCTCGAGCGACCTCCGACCTGGGTCACATCAATCATGTAACATTTAATGTTTTGCAGAGCTATTTCCGGCTACTTGTCTTTGTAAATCGGGAGAGTGAGCTCCACTCTCCCAAACCTTATAAATAAGGGTCATTTATGACCAAGGAAAGGAGAGAAATCAATACCTTACCAAACCTCTTGCAAATCTATTGCTCAAACTCTTACTCTCTCAAGCAATCATATAACATAAATACAATCCATCTTACACATTTATTGTTTGTGTCACTAAGATCATCAAGCCACATCTTAATCCATAATCCTCATATTTTAGTACACAACAATTGGCGCTAGAAGGAGGGTACTCTTTAAGAAATATCGAGCTAAGTTCTTAGTAGTGTTTTCTCATTGGAGTATTCCTCACGAATCTTTGGTACAAACTCATCTCATATACCCAAATATCTCAAAAAAAATAAAAATCACTCAACCATGTCTCAAGCAACTCTCATCACCAAGAGGAAAGCCTTTTCAATTTCATGTCGCTCTCAATGAGCAGTGGATACGTGACCGGCGTACCGTTAATCGCAAGTCAGGGGGACCCACCACGGGGATTGCTCAAAAGCTCGAGCAAATCCGTACTTTGAAATAAATTGATGAAGCCATCGCAGAGTTACTCCAAAAGCAGGCCGAAGTGCAGATCCCAGATGGCGACCTACGCCACAATCTGAACCGAAAGGCCCAAAGCAAGGGCAAGGGCCAAAGGCGCGAGGAATCCCACCACCGAGGAGCCCCACCAGAGAAATTACTGGCAGGGCTCACACGGCGAGCCTTCGCCACGAGGGGATCTCTGTCACGAGGAAAGCCAAGAGGTCAACTCGCTGAACCCAACATACTCCAGCCCATCGGGCGAATCCTAACGAGGGCCAAATCCCATCCACAGCGGCCCGTTTAGAGGGTTTCAATGACGGCTCACACCCAGGTCGCGACCTCGACGAGATCAGCCAGCCGAGCCGAGAAGGTAACTATGCTAAACTCAAAGTTTGTGTTCAGATCGACAGCCCAAGGCGAACCTGCACAACGAGTATTAGCGAAAAGATCGTGAACGAAGTCCTTCACTGTGAGGGTGGAAAGAACCCCTTCACCTTTTGCAGACGCTATCGAACCCCATCACCCGCCGACGGAAAGAAATTCTCCCGCCATCATCTGGCGAGGTCACGGATAAACGACTCTCCGCAGATGGCCGCCATCCTTCGAACATCAAGGACCTCCAAGAAGGTGGCGAGCAAAGGAAGTGCCTCTCACCACAAAAAATACCCATTTTAGCCATTATCACCCACGGTCATGCTCGCTCTGTACAAATCAAGATCAATGTCAACTCCATCACCCAATACTCTGACAACGCAATTCGATAAATCCGTGAGCAAATACCGCCCTACATGAACTCCATACGCGCTTGATGATGCCACTAATGCCGCCTTTTCCGCTCACTCTAAGCGACAAAGCTTCTTGATGGTTCAACTCCTTACCCCCAACGTCCATAGAGTCTTTCCACCAGATGGCTCAATTGTTCCTCACTCACTTCACCTCGCTTACACTGAGGAACAAAAGCAGCGTTTGGCAAACATCTATCAGTTCGAGGAGGAGTCGGACCGGGCATATATTGATCGAATAGACCAACTCATTATGGAAGGCGAGCCGCTGGCGACGAAGCTAAGGTATTGGGAATAGTGCATGGGTTGAAGAAGGGAACGAAACTCTGGAAAATGATGAACAAGGATTATCCATCAAGCTACGCCGATTTCCGATACCGGGCAGGGGTTATGATCACCAATGCCGAGATACTGGCATCAAGATTAGGTGAGAAGCGACCAAGCGAGGTGAAGATCGAAGTCAAGAAGCCTGATCCAAAACCCGAGAAACCATACAGGAGGCCCGGATCTACGCACTACCGACCTCCGGGGACTTTCAAGCCAGTTGATAACCCTCTGGAGGTAAGACTCCTGGAAAAACTGACCATGAATGCAGCTCAGATCTATCAACCAGGGGCAGACAATAGATTCCCCCGGCCCAGGAAATGTATCAGGACACCTCCAAACTCAACCCGAAGAAGTTTTATGACTACCACAACTCCATTGGGCATAACACTGAGCATTGTCGCGACCTGCAAAGGGAGCTTTGGAGATTATACGAGGAAGGGAAGTTGGAAAGGTTTGTTAAGCCAAGGCAGCAGCAAAATCAGTGACCCGCTCCACCGCCAGGAAACCAGCCCGACCAAGGAAAGCAAGATCCGCAGATCCCAGCGGGAGCGGAGAACAGGGTCATCCATATGATTTGCCCTACCGGGGGGACCCTTGGGGGATTCCTCCGAGCGACCTCCCTGTCTAACCGACGCCAGAAGGCCGAGATGCGAGCTCTCGACAATCTTTCGTTTGAGTTGTTTTCCGATCAACACCATCGCCCCAAGTCAGAAGCAGCTCACTTTCACCGAGGAGGACAAAGATGGGGTGGTGTTCCCAAACTGGGACCCACTCGTGATCTTGGCCATAATAATGGGGGCTCTAGTTCATCGCGTCATGATCGATAATGGGGCTTTCTGCAACATCCTTTTGAAAAATACTCACGGACACCTTTCGGCGATTTCCCTCTACGCCGAGCCTTGTGAGGTCGACGGGGATTCAGGGGTTCGGGAACCAAAATTTTGAGGCCTATGGGATGATCTGCCTATCTGTCGAGATCACATCAACCTTGGACGTTAAAGTGAAGGCAACGAGGCAGCTGGACTTTGTAATCATCGATGCTCCATTAAATTTCAATGCTTTCTTCGGCAGGCCTTTCGAACATGAGTTCGGGGCCGCCTCCTCGTCCTACTTTTATTGTATTAAGTTTCCCGAACCTGACGGGAAGATTGGCACCATCAAGGGTGACCAAATTGCGGCAAGAAAATGTTTAACTTACACTTGCGTCGATTTAAATTCTGCTTTTTATTTTGGTAGAAAATCCGAGGTGGGGGCTAAGTTATGCGGTTTAACTCCACCTCAGAAAGAGAAAGAAAGTAATGAAATGAAGATAGATAGTGTAGTAGAAACAAATGTAACACCTATGGAAGTTGACGTCACAGCTAGAGAGAAGCCTTCACGAGATTTACCAGATTTGGAACCCCGCCTAGGTTTCGAACCAATGGAAGTCGACTCCGAACAGCGAGAATTCAACCTCGATCCTAGAACGGGGATAAATGATCAACGAGCAACACCTATCAAGAGTTTGAAACAATCGATCGACCTTGATCGCCAAAACTAAGTGTCGAACACTAATTCCGCCGACATCTTGAGAACAACTGATAGATTTCCTCAAGCATCTAGACGATTCGCATGGTCACATGAGGACATGGTCGACATCGACCGAGGTCGCATGCCACAAACCAACATCGATCCAAGAAGAGGCGGTCCTTAAAAGGAGAAAGTTCGGTCCGGAAAAGTACGCAGCTCTGGCTGAGGAAGTAAAGAAACTGCTAGATAACAAGTTGATCGAGCAAGCAGATCAGCCACAGTGGGTGTCCAATGCTTTAGTAAAAAAAAGCAAACAACTTCGCGACTATGCATAGACTTCACCGACCTCAATGAGGCCTGCCCGAAGGATTACTTTCCAATGCCGCACATCGGTCACCTCGTAGATAGCAATGCTAGGCACGAGATGATGACGTTCATGGATGCGTTCGCCGGGTATCACCAGATTACCATGGACAAAAATTATCAGCAACACACATCTTTTCTGATAGAGAAAAACGTGTATTGTTGGAAGAGGATGCCATTTGGTCCGAAGAACGTAGGGGCAACCTACCAGCGTTTGGTAAATCGAATGTTCGCCGATGAGATTGGAAAGACCATGGAGGTATACATCGACGATATTGTGGTGAAAAGTGAGAAGAAGGAGGACCATCTGTGCCACCTCACCCGGACCTTTGACATCTTGAGAAAATACAACATGCGCCTGAATCCCAAGAAATGCATTTTCGGAGTTGGTTTGGGAAAGTTCTTGGGCTATATCATCAGTCAGAGGGGTATCGAAGCTAACCCTACAAAGATCAAAGCCATCATGGACATGGAACCACCTCGCAACGTGAAAGAAGCCCAAAGATTGTGGGTTGTCTCGCGGCTCTCAACAGAGATTCCAGTTATCGAGAATGGGGATAAGTGCAAGCCTTTTTTTTTTGCCGTGAAAAAAGGAAAGTTCTCATGGACCCCATGATGCCAAGCCGTGTTTAAGACTCAAAGTGTACCTCTCGGACCCGAGGTCTTCCTTAAAACCCATACCCGACCTACGAAGTTATTTCTACCTCGTGGAAGTTATTTATTGTTAAACCTCGGCGGCCTCGGATCCGTCCCCTCTTTGTAGATTACAGTGTTAGTAAGCCAAGCGGCGGACAATATTTTTCGATACCATTTACTACATACCTTTACTAAAAGCCGGGTTTTTGCCATCGGCGAAACCCGGACTAGAGACGATTCGGGAATAAAACTCAAGCTCAAGAGGCTACCTTACCGGCTTCGCCTTTATGAACATTACCCTTGATTATGGCGTCTGGAAGCTATCAAATCGACCAATATTTTTTTAGATGCACCAAAAATAGAAGTCCTAACTACCATGCTACTAAGGTAGGTTTTGCACGACCGATGTTTGGGCAAAATCGGGGTGAGGAAGATTGTTGAAATGGTCTGGTTGAGTTAGGATGTTTCGGGATCACCTTCAGCGCACTCGAATCAGCAGGTTCATCAAACATTTAGGAAAGTCCTCGCCGACTTTCTCCACCGAGCTCACCTTTCGATAAAAGAAAGCGGACTCTCCATCATCAGGCGGCCGACATCCCATGAACATTGAGTCGATGACTCTTCTCGACGAAAGCACCTGCCAGGGCTAGAGTGGTCTAATCATTTTTTAACAACAATCCTTCACCATGGTCAGAAGTTTTGATTTTCATGCCACCAACAACAATATTTCTCAAGGGAAGGTATGAGGCCTTGATAAATGGCTCGAAATGTTCTCCCCCTATCCCCCAGGTCCAATGGCCATCTGAACAAAATAATGCACCTGAAAAAAAATTGAAAGTTTATAAATGATTCCCGCTTGGTTCGATGCGGATGTCGAGAATACGGGCAGGGGGGGTGAACAAATGATGAAATACCAAAGAAAAAAAATAGAAAAAGCCTCATCGAATCAAAAAAGTTCGAGGAGGTGCAAATAAGGATCTCGGTTTTGATACCTCGGTTTAAAACCATGAAGGTAGATGCACCAGCTCGCCACACGCCTCGGACTCGGAAGGCACGCGATATATGGACAACATAGCGGTTATTAAACTCAACTCCTCCTCAAAGAGGTCGCGTCATCATCGACATAAAGGAAATAACGGAATAGATTAACCAAACGAGTCCATCAAACATTCATAGGAAAGTCCTTCGATCGCGACCCTAAAAACAATTCGATGACCGAAGTCGAGACTACATCGAGAAAGAGATATCGCCAGAGGATAAGGTCGCCGCTCGATGACATAACCAAGAGCGAGGTACTCCATCATCGCATTTAACATTTATAAGCGAAGTTTCTCTTTACTTTTTGAAATGCATCACCGGGAAGAAGGCCAAGTGATCCCAAGGAAATCCACGAAAGGCAAAATCGGGACTTCTCGCCAAGCTTCTACCAACCAACCACCACTTTCGATCTTGGACCTTGCTAGGAGGTCCTCAACTATTTTCATATGAGGCGGGCTTTCACATAGTAGTACCCGGGTCTTTACCCCACCGCCAATGAGGTGAGAAGATTCATTTCCATGATGAGCGGAACGCCTAGGAGGTTGGATCTTGACGGCCGAGCGAGATAAGATCCCAAGATGGTGCTCCACCCATTGGGGAGTGATTTGTGTCTGAGCTAGCCCCAAAACCCAAAGCAATGAAGTAATAATAGGATGAGCGGGAAAAGCGAAGTCCGGCCTTCATCGTGTCATAGTTCATCGCCACACACCCATCGAGGGGACCTAGTCGGATAATCGATCTTATAATCGGGAACCCGCTAAGTGGGCGTCATTTGGGGAATTGAAATTGTTCTCTCCATAGCAAAAAAAGCTCGGCCTCGATTCGAACCTAGATCTTTAGTTACCCGCAAAAAAAATAAAATACTATCGCCGCAGTTAAGGGTTGGTCGTGGAGGGGATCAATTTGCGAGGATGAGACATACTCTCCTCTATTTGCGACTGCGATCAACGTAGTCAATCTCGTGTCATCACTTTCACGCGTCGGGTATGACCTCATCGATAAGAAGTCGAACAAAAAATTTTGGATCAATCGATCGAACTAGGCTCATCTCCTTCTCCCCCACCATCTCCAAAACCCGAGTTTTTAAAGTGGCGACGAAGGGCCAAAACCTCCCAAAGAGTCCCCCCGGCCCGGCAATGACGGGCCGATGTGACCTCACCCCTAGCCGACAAAAACGAAAACAGAATTCCACTCAGTTTGCATCTCGAGGAGACTTCCATCACAAGTTTCAGTTCAAGAAGGGCTACATCGCCGCAAGAATCGTCACAACGGAGCAGTAACTTCTTGGCGCTCCCGAGTCCTCCCGATTCGAGGCAGACATTGTTCACCAAATCACATGAAACGAAAAGAAGAAAGAGATCTAGGTCTTACCTGAGGAAAAAACGAACACCGGAACCACTCGCACAAGAATCGCCGGAGCAACTATGCAGTTATCGAAAGTTTGAAGAAGTGAAAAGTGAAAAACGAGAGGGAAAGGGTATTTATAGAAGGGTTCTAGGGCATAAGTGATTGATCGGCTTTTCTTTCGCCTCGGAATAGCGTGAAAGCCAGTTCGCGGCCATCATTGCCTACTCCGAGTAGGCACGCTGCGCAGGCACTAACAACCGATTCGGCAATTTCAAGACAACAACCACGCTGCACGCAAGAAGCCACCGGACATCACACCTCACGTTATTGATTAGAAGGATGGCTCGTCCCCCGCCCGGCAAGCATAAGGCAAATAATTTAGGGGGTTATTGTTGTGGGCATATGGTAGGTCGGGCGGACCCGTTTTGGAAAAAAGCGAGGAGGACCCGGACCACATTTTTGCCCAAGTATAACACCTCGTGGAAAGGATGGAAGCGAAGGCATCAAACAGCCGTCTGCGACACGGGCCGGGCGCTACCTCGCGGTCATGTTATTTGACGTAAATGTCTGAGCATTAATGGGGATGGGACCGTGTGACGGCGACCCGGGGACCTCACAGAATGGCTCAATCGAGATGTGTCATTAAGGGCGGTAATGATGAGTAGCTATGAGTAGATAGGCAGCTAAATCCTGCAAATCCGGTTTTCCTCGGGCGACATCGGCCGAGAAGAAGCGAGCTCTTGATCGGCGACCTCGGCGACCTCAGGCACAGGTCCCGCGTCAATCATGTAGCATTTAATGTTTTGCAGAGCTATTTTCGGCTACTTGTCTTTGTAAATCGGGAGAGTGAGCTCCACTCTCTCAAACCTTATAAATAGGGGTCATTTATGACCAAGGAAGGAGAGAAATCAATACCTTACCAAACCTCTTGCAAATCTATCATTTCAAACTCTTTTCTCTCTCAAACAATCATATAACATAAATACAATCCATCTTACACATTTATTGTTTGTGTCACTAAGATCATCAAGCCACATCTTAATCCATAATCCTCATATTTTAGTACACAACAGTTCTAGGTTGTTGTTGCTTGTTGATTAATTGCCTGTTGATGTCGATTGGGTTTAGTTTAGAACTGATGAAACTGTGATTGATTAAACCCTAATTGTTGGAATAGTTTTGTGAATTGTTTGGAATAATTATGATGAACTGTGATAAAATATTGGACATTTGATTGATGTTGGTTGACCCAATTGGAAACGATTTTGGAATCCGGGCGATGATGAGGGAAAGAACTGTGCTGAAATTGGATTTTGGACAGATCCTTCCGTGCAATTTTAAAAATTTGCACATAAGCTCTTTTGACAAATAAAATTAAAATATGATTTTTGAAAATTAATATAGATTAATTTTAAAATTGGATTATGAGTGGACCAAATAATTAATAAAATAAAGACTCATAGGTCAAAAAATCTCCACACTAATACTATTAGGTCCAAACTACTTTTTTAAATATCAAGAGGTCCAAAATAGAGTTTGAAAAGCCCAAAATACCCCCTACACTAATACCTAAAATCAGCCGTTTGCCACCCAACTTATCATTTCTCCACATCCTCTCTCTCTAATTCTTATCTTTCTCCCTCTCTAAAAAGTGGTCTTCTCAAGAAGAAAAAACCACTGCCGCTGCCCATCACCACCCACACCACACAAGCGCCGCCACTTGCAGACGGCTGCGACACCCTCCCAGACACCACTCAACCACCGCTAGCGACGACGGTGGATTAGCCAACGATGGCGGCCACCATGGCGGAAGAAAAAATGTAAACGGCAGCGGATCTAATCAGAGGCGGCGGATCTAGTCAGAGGGGGTCCAAACCTCCTTCCTCCAACCATGATTTTTTTCGGTTTTTATTTTTTAGAATTTGTGGTTGGCGGCGATGGTGAGGAGGCGGTGGTGAGAGAGGGGTTTCCTCGTGCATAGGAAAACGTGGTGGCCAAGAGTATCGTTGAAGGTGAGAGTGCCGCTCTGGTTATGCTTTTGGACTTAAATTTGGTACAAGCGTTTTTAATAATGGCTTCTCTGTAATGTTGACTTCTTTTTTTCAATTCCAATTACTTTTCAATGCAAAGTTGTTTGGAATTAGTAATTAGTATATGCAACTATTGAGTCTCGTTTTCAATGCAATGTTGTTTGCTGTAATTGGTCCAAAACACAGGATTTTTTTTTTCTTGTTTGCAGTAATTTGATCTGGGCTTGTTTCTTGTTTTGCAATAATTTGATCTGGGTTTGTTTCTTGTTTGCAGTAATTTGATCTGGGTTTGTTATTTTTTCTGAATCTGGATTGAAGATGGAGGATTTTGAAACTGAAAATGCATATGTTCATCAATTGATGAACAGGTGCATGTTTTCGTGCATATGCTGATGAATATGTTCATGTCGGAATGAAGACGTGCGAATATGTTAATGTCGGAATGAAGAATATGTTAATGTCGGAATGAAGACGAGGATTTGTAAAGATTGGAATTGTAAATTTTAGGTTTTTAGATATGTAAATTTCTTATTTTTTTTTTCATTTTTGATATGTACATTCCTGTAAATTTTCAATTTTAATATGATTCTAAAGATTTTAAATGTATAAATTTTGTTATTTTTATCAACTCTGCCAATTTTGATATGAAATTGATTTTAAATGTATAAATATTGATGAAAGAAAGGACGAAAAGAAACTAGGAAAGAGAGAAACTAGGAAAGAGAGAGAAGAGTAATTTCTGTCATTGGGAAGTGTAGCAAGTCAATTCCAGCCGGATTTTGTGTACTTTTTTAGTATGAGATATCAATTACTAAGAGGCCGGTTTTTGTGTACTTTTTTAGGGTGTGTTTTGAAACACTTAAAATAGCTTTTAGAAATATTTATTTTTAAAAATTGTGAGAGAGAATTTTGAAAATAAGTGTTTCTAGAAGCTGTTTTAAGTATTTCAAAATACGCCCTTAGTACGAGATATCAATTACTAAAAGGCAAGGAGGTAAGGGTAATTTAGACTTTATACCCTTTATTTTACACCTCTAAATATTTAATATACATCAATGGACCTACAAGTAACATAGTAGGCTGAAATGGAGTGGAAAATTGTTCTCTCATAATTAAATGGATTAATTATTAATATTTAATAATCGTAAAATTGAATTTAAAATTGGATTTAAAATTCAATGTTTTAAAAGGTTATTAAATCCCACTTGGTTAACTTGTTTACTTTAAATTAAATTTATTGACGTATTTATAGTTCATTTTATAACTGTTTTGGTAGGCGGCGTTCAATACTTGTCGGACCGTATTAAATGTTTGGGTAGACGGCGCCCAATATATGTTAGTCCGTAAGAAATCATGTTTGGGTAGGCGGCGCTCAATAATTGCTCAAATGTGATGTAGATTAACATGTTGGATATCGATTAAACAATTAATACCTCGCCTTTAAAATGTTCCTCACTAAAGTATGTTTTTCATTAAATTGAACGATGCCTTCCATCAAAGTTAAAAGTAAACCGGAGATTTCGTTCCAATGAGTATTTAAGACCCAAGTCTTTTGCTCGGATCTACATCTAACGGGACTTTTATAGGGACAGAAGTGTCGCTGCTTGATGGTTGTAAATCAACTTGACTTTGTTTCACCAGCCCAAGTAGGAAAACGAAAGTCAAGGGGCATCCAATTGAACTAGGTTCAATCAACTAGGAGTTACAGTTTTGCAATTGGTTTGGAACCTACCCATTCTATTATTGCAGTAATCAGCCCAAGCGGATATTGTAATAATAGGAATGTGGATCTTAGTTCATTATGATTTATATTAGATATAAATTCGTATTCTTCCGATGAGGTCATTGAATATGTGAAAATAATGGAGACAAAATAAATTCAAAAGACTATGCTTATTTTGATTGTTGAATATTGATCATAGGAATTATGTGTTTTAATTCTCGTTTTTATTTTATTTCTCTAGGATTGTTGAAATGAATAACTTGTCATTGAGAAGTGTTCTGAAAACGAACAAATTGGCTGGGCCAAATTTTCAGGACTGGCATCAAAACGTGCGTTTGGTGCTAAGACAAAAAAAGATTGAGTACGTGTTGGACACGCCAATCCCTATTGCCCCTGAGGCTGGTACTGAAGAGCTGAAGCGTTTGACGCTGCAACTCAGAAGAAGCATCAAGAGGATGCTTCCTAGGCACAATGTGTTATGTTGCTCAGCATGACTCCCGAGTTGCAAAGGCAACATGAGAAGATGCTCCCCTTCGAGATGCTTAAGCATCTGAAGGATCTCTTTGATTTAGAATCCCGTTCCCAGATTTATGAAGTGATGAGAGATCTGTTCAGATGTCGGCTAGCTGAAGGAGGTAAGGTCTCCCCTCTTGTATTGAAGATGATTGGGTTAATCGAGAAACTTGGTCGTTTGGGCATTGAGCTCAAAACCAATATTGCTGTTTATGCCAACCTTCAGTCGCTTCCCGATTGATATTCGAGTTTCGTAGTAAACTTTAATATGAATAAGACGGAATCGACCATGCCGGAGCTTCATAACATGCCCAAGACTTTTGAGTCTTCCACTGCTAATGAAAAGCCCGTGCTCATGGTCTGCTCTGAAAGGAAAGAAGAAGCGAAGAGGCAAGGCTAAGAAGGGCTTCAAGCCTAATTTGCTCAAGCCCAAGGGTGGAATTCAAAAGAAGGAGCGGGTGGACAAGGATGTATGTCTCCACTGCAAGCAGAAGGGGCATTGGAAGAAGGACTGCAAGGTTCTAGCAGCTGAAAAGAAGACACAAGGTGTCTCAGCCACTAGAATAGGTATGTTTGTTATTGAGATAAACATGTCCACAAATGATACTAACTGCTGGGTATTAAATATTGGTTGTGGCTCACACATTTGTACTAATGTGCAGGGTGTCTCAAGGATAGCAGGGTAGTTAGGCCGAGTGAAGTCGCTTTACACGTTGGCAATGGAGCAAGAGTTGCTGTTGAACGTGTTGGCACTTATAGTTTTAGACTTACCCTCTGGTTTAGATTAGAACTGAATAATTGTTATTTTGTTCCGTCTATTACTCGTAACATTATTTCTATTCCCATGTTAGACATTGAGGGGTTTTCCTTCCATTTTGCAAACAATAATTGTTATTTTTCGCTTAATGGTGAAGTGTATGGAAATACTCCTTTATCGAATGATTTATATTTGTTGCATTGTGGATATAATGTTCTTAGTATACAAAATAAAAGACTCAAACTTAGTAATCATGAAAACCCAACTTACTTGTGGCATTGTAGACTTGGTCATGCAAACGAGAAAAAAATTGCAAGGTTAAGAAAGTTAGACTACTTAACCCCATTCGACTTTGAGTCTTATGGCAATTGTGAATCTTGTCTCAAGGGTAAAATGACCAACAAACCCTTTTCTGGGAAAGGGGTTCGTGCCAAAGAAGTTCTAGAGTTGATCCACAGTGATGTATTTGAACCACTGCCCACTCTAACTAGGGGTCACTTCGGCTACTTCATCACTTTTATTGATGATTTCTCGAGATACGGATACGTGTATCTTATGAAACAAAAATCCGAATCTTTTGAGAAATTCAAAGAGTACAAAGCTGAAGTAGAGAAGTAACTTGGTAAGAGTATTAAGACTTTTCGATCGGATCGAGGAGGTGAATACCTTATCCATGAATTCACTGATTACTTGAAGTTACATGGAATCCAATCACAGTGGATCCTCCCGAAACACCACAAATGAATTGCGTGTCCGAGAGAAGAAATCGAATCATGTTAGTCATGGTGAGGTCCATGATGAGCTTTTCCTCTCTTCTGACATTCTTATGGGGATACGCGTTACAAACCTCAATCTACATTCTGAATATGATTCCATCTAAATCGGTCGAGCATACACCATATGAATTATAATGTGGAAGGAAGCCAACTTTTTCACATATCAAAACATGGGGTTGCCCAGTGATTGTGAAAAAGATGCTTACCGATAAGTTGAAATCTAAAGGTGAAAAAGGTTACCTTGTGGGATATCCTAAGGAAACTAGAGGATATTACTTCTATCTACCTGAGAAACAAACAGTGATTGTTTCTAGGCAGACCAGGTTCCTCGAAGAAGACTATGTCTTTAAGGAACAAGACAGTAAGATGATAGAACTTGAAGAAATTCAAGAACCACAACTTAACCTAGAGACTGATGATTTGTTAAAGAAACGTGACAAAGAATCAATGGGAGCATTCATCAACTCTCATGGTGGAAGTTTATCACTAAGTGCTTCTCTTTTAGCCAGTGGGAGGGTAATTGGAGTTGCATTGCCTTTGCAACGAACCCAAGTGGGCTGAATGAGAACAACATAGTTCAAACTCCCGCCCAAGAGGCATTTGAAAGTGTAGCTCTTGAGGACTCTCCGGACGTTGATGAAATCGATGTACCACAAAATTTTCACAATCAGAATATACAGCCTGCACAACCACAGCTCCGTAAGTCTACTTGGACTCGTAATCCGCCCACTAGATATTATGGTTTCCTCGTAGAGGAACATGATGACGTGGAGATTCCAGATAAAGATGACCCTAGAACTTACTCTGAGACAACATTAGATGTTGACTCAGAGAAGTGGCATGAAGCCATAAAATCCGAGATGGACTCGATGTATACCAATCAAGTCTGGGACGTGGTTGAATTACCGAAATGAGTTAGACCCATAGGTTGCAAATGGGTCTTCAAGCGTAAGACTGATGCAAATGGCAAAGTACAAACTTACAAGGCAAGGTTGGTGGTGAAAGGTTATAGTCAACGCGAAGGCATTGACTATGACGAGACTTTCTCACCAGTTGCTGAGATCAAGTCCATTCGAATTTTACTTGCGGTAGCAACACACCTCGATTATGAGATTTGACAGATGGCTGTCAAAACAACTTTTCTCAATGGTAACATTGACAAGGAAGTGTTTATGACTCAACCGGAAGGTTTCATATCAAAGCCAAAATTTAATCTTGTGTGTAAGCTTAAATGGTCCATTTATGGATTAAAGCAAGCTTCTAGGAGTTGGAATATCCGATTTGATGAAGCTGTCAAATCCTTTGACTTCATCAGAAATTCGGAAGATCCATGCGTTTATCGTAAATGCAACGGGAAGAATGTTGTCTTTATAGTCGTATATGTCGATGACATATTGATTATAGGAAACAATATCCCGCTTATGCAGTTCGTGAAAGATTGATTATCAAAGACCTTCATGATGAAGGATCTTGGGTGAAGCTTGCTACATCTTAGGGATCAAGATCTGTTGGGATTATACTGGAAAATATGATTTTACTTTGTATAATCAAAACTGAATTTCGGACTTATTCACTGAAATAAATTGTTTATCACTGATGCTTTAAATATCATCGAATGTTACATATATTTACTGCATAACTGTTCAATAAATAGTACATGTTACATTGTAGTTAATTTAGTGATACCAGATCACATAAGATTAAATTAACAGTCCCTTGTAACTAAAAGTACACCATTCACGACCTAGATGGAAATGAGCAATCCATCGTGAAAGATTGAAGTGTAAGGCTCGGATTGGCTTGTCTTGACCAAGATATTACACTAGTGCATGACTAATGCATTGAATAGGACCTACAGGAGGACAAATTCTTCAGAACTGAACAAGGAAGAATTAGACCTCAGTGGTTCGTTATTTCTTAATCTTCGTTCCTTAAATAGGATCACGTGTGGTTGGTAACTATTGCTTTGACTTATCATGGGTAGAGAATCAACGAGATTCAATACTTTTTATCTTGGGCAATATTATTGGTCACATGTGATTGCTAAGATTTAATACGGAGAATCGTGTGCAAGTACGCTTGTTCGATTTGCCCCCTTGGGAGGTTCATAAGCTTTATCATACCAAATCTTGCAAGTGAAACTAGTTTCTGGTATAGATAATAATGTTGAACCGTTCCTTAACCAAGGACAAAAGATATTAATTAACGGAAAGCTATTTCAGTGGCTTGAATTAATTAATGGGCTAGATAATCTTGAAAACGGGAAATAATAATCGGGAGCCATATTGACTGTAATATGGGTTAAGATGGATAGTGCAATATTAATTATGTAGTGGGATTAATTAATATTTATGGGCTTGAATAATATTGTGGCTCAATATTGATAATTCAAGATCCATTGGAAGGTCCAATCTTAATTCTCCTAAAGACCCCCTAAGTAGCCCAACATATAGTCCAATAATTGAAAAAGGTGTTTAAAATAAAATAAATATTGTTGCTTATTTTTTCTCATAATTTTCGAAATTTATGGATAAAAGGGGAGAAAGATTTTCTTTGAATTTTGTTATGGAATGAAGATATGTATTCTTGGAATACAAGATTATCTCATTAAATTCAAGAAATCTCCCACTTGGTTATCCATAGAGCAATTTTCGAAATTTTTGATAATTAAGGGATAGAAAGATTTTCTTGATTTTCTTGAAAAGATATGTATTTTTTGAAATACAAGAATATCTTATAAATTCAAGAAGATCCAAATCTTGGATTCGTGTTCCCTATATTTTTCGAAATTTTCATAACAAAGAGGAGTTGGGATTTTTGTGGAATATTTTAATTATGGAGAAAAGAATATATGAGATATATTCAAGATTTCTTGGAGATCAAGAAAAAGATTTTCCCATATTATTTTATCCCAAATTTTCGACCAACACCCTCTATAAATAGGGGATGAGTGTTTCATTCCCAAGTACAATTCCATGTGCTGGAAAAATTAGCAAATCCACAAAGGTGGTGCAACAAAATTTATTTTTCTTTTGTTAATTGTTCGCAAGCGTCCTACCACCGGATAGTCGAGCAAGGATTAAGGGAATACTTGGGAAGTTCTTTTGGTGTGTCTAATCAACAAGACCATTGCCGTCCCAAGAGGTATGTTCACGTAAACTCGTAGTATTTCCGCATGCGTAGGATTTACGTGAATTGATTATATGCATGATTTGTTGTTGGATTATTATTTGAATTAATATAGGATTAATTCATGCTAGTAATAATTATAAGAATTAAATTTGTATTTAAATATTCATCCCGAATAGATCCATGCAACTTATTCCCCAACAAGATCCACAGGGATAAATCCAAGAAGATATTGGGGCTGTCACAGTCTACCTACGTAGATAAGGTGCTGAAGCGATTTGCGATGGAGAACTCTAAGAGAGGTTCTCTACCGATATGTCATGGGATAAAGTTGTCTAAGAAGGTTTGTCCTTCCACAGAAGCTGATGTCCAGCACATGAAGGATGTGACATATGCATCTGCAATTGGTTCCATCATGTACTCCATGACTTGCACTAGACATGATGTGACCTTCACTGTTAATATCATTGGTAGATACCAACAGAATCCAGGTGAACCTCACTGGATTGTTGTCAAGAACATTCTGAATTACCTCAGACGTACTAAGGATTGCTTTCTTGTCTACGGAGGACAATCAGAGCTAGTTGCAACTAGCTATGCTGACGCCAGTTTCCAGTCCGACTGTGATGATTACAAGTCAGGTTATGTTTTCACTCTTAATGGTAGGGCAGTTAGTTGGAATAGTTCCAAACAAGAGACAACCGCAGACTCAACAACCAAAGTTGAGTAAATTGCTGCGACAGAAGCTGCCAAAGAAGCTGTCTGGATAAAATAGTTCTTGAATGAACTAGGGGTAGTTCTGAGTGCCAGCAGTCCAATAAAGTTGTATTGTGATAACACTGGTGCGGTTGCACAAGCAAAGAAACTGAGATCCAATAATAGAAACAAGCATATACCGAGGCGTTATCACTTAATACGAGAGATAATCGCTAGAGGAGAGAGAGAGTTAGAACGTGTTCCCACAAAGGATAATTTGGCTGATCCTTTCACCAAGGCTTTGAGTGTTCATATACACACTAGACATTTTAATGGTCTAGGGGTTAGATATGTAGGTGACTGACTCTAGTCCAAGTGGGAGATTATTAGTGTTAATGTCCTAGAGACAATCCTATTGTAAGGACATAATACTAAGATGATATTCAATATTGGTCTAATATTATTGTTTATTTAATATTAAATGTATGGCATTACACTTATTTGAATATTTTGTTTGATTGTTTGCATTTATTCTTATTTGTGTTCCCATGAGTCATTGCTGTCATTGAGATTGTGAGAACTCAGATGACTTAAGCATGATTCTCAAATAGACCCGATCAAGGATCATCAAGAATGAGATATTGATGATGCAATTGAGATTGGTGTGCGATCTGCATCATACTCTTAGAAAGTGTAGTGAGGTCTCACTTACTACGAGATATTAGGTATCTCATGATGGATGCACAGATACCTTAGAGAGTATTGGTATACCCATCAGAGAAACCGTTTGATGTAATACCACAATATGTGTCTATGGGTGTCTCGGTTAGAGGGAGCGATGTGATACTCCTTTGACTTGAGGTCAATACGCACGACATGTGTGGAGTGATGAACTTTGACCATGACTGACGCATCCATCCTTCCATGGATAGATATGGCTTGGATTGGGTTCATCACGAAATGTATGTGTGTGGTAGTTGAGCCAAGAATATGATTCATTCCTCAATGTGGATTTAGAGAGAATACCCATCTTCTCATTATAATTGGATCTAAGTCATCAGCCGATGCACGTCAACTTGGACTTTGTGGCCAATTATGACATAAGTGATCAATTAGTGATTAGAGATAAAACGATTAAGTTATTTAAATAGACACTTCATCATGTTCAAGATTTAATCGAGTATTCGTGAATGAAAGGAAGTTATCGTAATAGCCCATGTTTCAGTTACAGGTAGTTGCACATTTCCTCGCAACGTACCTCATATATTGAGAATGTCTGATTTATTGTTTAGGGTTCAATTAAGACCGTTAGTTTGACTAATCGCTCGATATCTGAGGGCCTATGGGTGACACAACAAGCAACGGTTGTTTACTAATTATAGTTGGTTGATTAAATATTATATTGGATATTAATATTTAATTTATAAAGAATATAATAATTATTATATTTAGAATTAATTATTATTACTATTTAATTAAATTAGATTTAATTAAATTGGATTCCCAATAATAATATATGAAATATTATTGTAGGATTTGATATATATGGAAATCAAATCCGTAGAGATTTGATATACATGGAAATCAAATTCGTAGAGATTTATGTATATGGGAATTAAATCTATGAGATTTATTTTACAATATTAGAGATTTTATTTCCTAATCAGGTTAGCTTAAGATTTAAGATGAGTCTCCCCTATATATATGTGCTCTTGGGAATTAATAATATAAGATTTCATATTTTTCCATAAAATCTCAAAGTTAGTATTTTCCTAGCAATTTCATCTCGGGGATTCAACGCTGGCAGATCTGTGCGAGTTAGTAAACGACTGTTACGTAGATACCATAGTTGAGGAATCTGTGTAAGAATTGCTGTAAGAATTTTATTTACGTTTACTCGTATTTAATTATGCAATTATATATTCGTTGTTGGTGAACTGTTTAATTCCGATGCGCATGTATTACGTGTTTACATGCCTCTATATTCCAACATGATTTCCTTTCTTTTAACGGTTTTGATTAACCCCTATCTCTATTAATAATCATCCAATAAGCCCATTAAAACACTCCTTAAACCAAAGTCCTCAGTCTTGGGCCAGCCTCCTTGGGCCCAATCTTCTTAAATCTATGCACCAAGTTTGGTCTAGTCCCTTGGACTTTTAATCTCTAGGCCCAGGTTATCCTCTTGGAGCCCCTCTTCTCAGCTTGCTTCCCTCCACTGGGCGTTGCTCTCCTTCAAGCCCATCAGCTCGAGACTCCTCCAATCCATTCGAATAACAGGGTGATTGGTCTCCTGGCCAGGCCCAAACCCTTTTCTTCATTGCATCAGCCCACTCGGATATTCTTCAGCTCCTTCAATATATAATCAAACCTCCATGTGTCTCTTTTCCATTGGACGACATAAATATTCCCCATCAAATACTCCCCCGTACTCTCAAGAAGTGATTCTACTCTCGAGAGGAAATTACTCTCATCAGGTTCCTTGTCACGCCCACCTCCCTCAAGGGAGGCAATTTTTCATACTTGAAATTTTTCCCGCTCGTTCCTATCTGGACAGGCTTTTCGTCTACGTGAACTTTTGACTGCCGATGAATTAGGGGCCCACTAGGTTCACGGCCTAAACCATCCACTCAGCAGTTCCGCATTGCTTCTTCTCATTTCTCTCTCAATACTTTACCCATTATTTCCCATTTTCGCCATTGTCTTCACTTCTCCGTCGCTACCTTTTCAGATCGTCTTCCTTTTCCGGACATCCCTCCAAGCTTTTCGAGCTTCTCAGATACACTCACTTCTCTCTTCTGTGTTGTAGTGTTTTCATCATTTTTAGAAAATCATGTCAAACTCTAGTTCCCTTGCTCAAAAGCCTTCCGATCGCGATTGGGTTGCCGGGGATTCCATACTGGACCCGGAAACCCTTTCCGACTACCATGATGAAAAGCTTATTCCTACCTCTTATGAAGTCCGACTCCCCCAAGCAGGGGAGAGGCCTAATCGCCCTCCTCCAAACCCTAGTGGTGCAAAAACCCTCGCTTTCTGGCATGCCCATCTGGAGGCTGGGCTCCGGTTCCCTGTTCCCTCATTCTTGTGTGATATTTCTGACCTCTTTCAGATCCCTCTAAATCAGTTTGCTCCCAATGCTATTAGGTCCATGATTTCATTCTTCATGTTGTTGAAGGGCAATGGGGGAGAACTACCGCCCAAATGCTTTGTTCCGAGTATACCTGTAAATCTGTTGGTGCCTTCTTTTATGTATGTGGTCGTTTTCCCAACAAATGTAAGTTTCTGGGTAAAGTTTCGAATGTAAATAGGGACTGTCCCAATCTTTGGTTCTTTGTGATCCTTGATGCTCCTTGGGGTTTTGCCAATCAAACCTGGATTTATAAGAATCCCCCGCCTTCTACTCCAAATTGTCCACTCCCTCCCTCTCTTTTGGAAATCGTGAACAACCTCAATATCTACGCCATCAAAAAGCCCTTTTCTCTTCCTAGTCTGTGTTCAAATCTACGCTTGCTCTCACATTTCGGGTTAGGCCCCATCCAAGTTCCTTTAAGGCCCAAGGATGGTAATCTCACACTCGTGTGACTTCGTCATTATACTCTTATATTTATGGATTTATGGCTTGTGCATGGCTCTTATGGTTTTGCAGAGATGTTGTGGAAAAGTAAGCTTGCCGAGGAGCCCTCTAACCCCGGATCCTCTCTTCCTGCTAATCAGACCAAGGCCAATGCCCTTGAGAATGTTGCCGTCAAAGAAGCATCCAAGACCACTCTCGAGAGTGCTCCTACCCACAACGCTACTTAACCCGACCTTGAGAACAGTGAATCCGTACGCATACTAAGTGGTACTTCAAAAAAGTTTAAGAATCTGAAGGACAAATGTGTACCTATTCTAGTTCTCAGCCCGCAGTGGAGATACGCTGTAAGTACCGCACTCGCCAGTCTGCGGGGGCCTCCGCCTCTTCTATCAAAATCGAGGAAGATCCCCACCCTGCTCCCCAAGGAATCCGCTACTTTGGCAGACCCCTCTCATCAGCAGAGGTCACCAAGCTGTAGCTCCTAAGTGGGGAGCAGAAGCAACGGTTGATGGCCGATTATTATGCTCAAGTTGGGCATCTCGACCTCTCTACACCTAAGCACCCATGAGTAATTGCTTAATCCTGAATGTTCATACGTCTTGTTTCATGCAGCTAGGGGTGCTACTCTCCGATTTATCTAGCTATGTAGGAGCCCAACTTTCGGCCCGAGTGAATTCTCTAGAGGATTCTATGTCTTCGAAGAAAAAGAAGCATTCAGTTGCTCAAGCTCAGATCCGGAAGCTCGAGGCCACTGTATAGAAGTTGGATACCCGCATCACTACCCTGGAAGTAGATCTGGCCATGGCGGAGGACTCCCTGAAAGATATGCAAGCTCAGCTGGCTTGCTCTAGAGGCGATGATATGTGAGGAGGCTCGACTCCTGGGGGTTAAACTATGCATGAATTCCATGTTCGAGGCCGAAGCTGGACAATAATTTCTCTACTCCCTCCAGAAGGTCCTGATCGAGAAATACTAGCTGCATGCCAGCTACCTGTCCGACATGGTGTCTTATGTCAAGTACTTCTTCTATAGTGGTTTTGATGTGGCGGTGGCTCAAATGGAAGCTCCTGAGTTTGCTGGGACCTATAACAAGCAGAAGGCTTTGCAAGCTGTCGATCCTCCCAGTTTCTTTGTGGGTAATGTTGAATGTGATATTGAAGAGATGTGGTGGTTGCCCCTCACCAGTGAGGAAGTGTATAGACTCCGGCAAAGGGTCCGAGAGCTAGAGGATTTAACTTTTACGGCACTCTCCTTTGCCCACTGCAGCCAGCTTCTCCTTCCCAATCTGAAAGGATTCTGAGCGTTCAAGCCAAGGTAGCCTCTTCCCAAATCCCCTTGCTGGGTGTGGCTCCCTTTTGTCTGCCCCCTCCTGCTCAGCCTCAAGAGACCGAGGCAACCTCACCTGCCCCCATTGACGTTCAAGTTCCTCCTTCCTAGTTGCTTTCCCTCTTAAACTCTTTTATCTGCTACTCTGTTTTGTGGGCACCGTCCCCTTTTTCTGGATTAATTATTCTGAATACTTGTGGTTTTCTGGATCGTCCATTCCTGTTGCTGAGTAGGAGGGTGATCCAGTGATTTTGATGAACTGGTTTCCCAGGTTACCCCTTCATACTTCTGACTAGGAGGGTAATCTAGGTATTTTTGGTAGCAGGACTAACCCCCTTCCCCTTATATAAAAATATCATGCTATGCTTTGTACTTTATCCATACGTAACAAGTTGTTTTAATCTAACTTGTTGTTTGATACTTATATGTTTTGGAAGATATGCAGGAACATGGAGTCAAGAATGTCCTTAGTCTAAGATTGTTTATTTATGCTTAAACAAAATCATGTATAAAAAAAAGTATGTACATGCCTCCAATATTAAAGCTCAAGTTTTCAGTTGGGCTCAATCTTTTCTGATTGAGCGCATTTCTCATCGTCAACATGTAAATTTTTTTTAAGTAAGCACTTAAAAAAGGGTCATACGAATACCTCTAAGTCCAAGAGACCTCTCATAGTTGGATATTCATACTCTTGTTGCCTTTTTCTGGGCAATCTCCCTGAATCCTTCCTCCCCGGAGTCCCTTTTTCTGCCCTTCACTGCTCGGATGAGGCTATCCTGCTCCCCAAAATTCAATGCATCTCATCATGAAAAAGTTTTTCAAATAAACTCAACACCCTTCAAGGGACTCATTGGCTCATCGCCTTAATCAAAAGGTTTTTAACTCTACACCCTTCAAAGGCCTTAATTTCTCAATACCTTTCTCAAAAGGTTTTCAATTCGACACCCTTCTAGAGCCTTAATTTCTCAACACCTTAATAAAAAGGTTTTCAATTCGACACCCTTCAAGGGCCTTAATTTCTCAATACCTTAATAAAAAGGTTCTCAATTTGACACCCTTCAAAGGCCTTAATTTCTCAACACCTTAATAAAAGGTTTTTAATTCGACACCCTTCAAGGGTCTTATTGGCTCATGACCTTAATCAAAAGGTTTTCAACTCGACACCCTTCAAGGGCCTTAATTTCTCAATACCTTAATAAAAAGGTTCTCAATTCGACCCCCTTCAAGGGACTCAATTTCTCCATACCTTAATCAAAAGGTTTTTCAATTCGACACCCTTCAAGGGTCTTAATTTTAACTCAGATAGTTCAACAATTCTCAATTCAAAAACACAAATGCTTCATTGATATGGTAAAGGATAAATCAACGTAGATCATACATCAACTAGATCTACGCCGACCTAATCAAAACCTCCTTATAGTAAAACCCAATAGGAAACCTATAAGGAGGGAAAAAATGTGCTGGTGAAGCTAAAAGTACAACTGAAAAGTACATAACTATAATCAGATATAATCCCATGAGATGTATTCTCGACATTGATCAATAAATTGGATTGTGCCCCTACCTTTTCTTCCTTTGGGTGGGTATCAGTCGAACTAAGTGGCTTCCCACATTTTCTTTTGAGAACCACGGGCTCGACCACACTTCCACCAAGTGTGGTTGCATCACCTTTTCTGTGGCATTGCGTCCTTATTGGGGACTTCTAACCTTGCAAAAATTTGCAGCTAGTATGAGACCTAGTAATTTTGGCAATATCAGTAAACGTATTAGTCATCGAATCTGCTACATTTTGAATATTTATAATTCTTCACTTTCACTTTGTACAGTTTGGGGATCAAAATGAGACAAAGTGGGGATAGACTTCCAGTTGTTCCCTTTGAAAATTATTTTTCTTATCTCCCCCTAACGACGTGAAGACTGACTCATTTAAGTGACAATCTACAAATCTAGCGGTAAATAGGTCATCTATCAAGGGTTATGAATAACTGGTAATTGTTGGGGATTCATATCCAACAAATATACTTAATCATCTCTGAGAACCTATCCTAATACATTGTGCGGCGCAATATGCACATATATTGCACAACTAAATATGTGTAAATGTAAAATGTCAGGCTTATATCCAGTTACCAATTAGTACACACAATGGTTGGTCAATAGTGGGTTTGAAACGAATAAGTAAAGTTGTATGCAATATTGCATAACATCATGCAGAGATAGGCATGTTGATGCGCATAAACAGTGCGGTAGCCACCATTTATTTTCTTTTGATGGTGGCCTCTGCGAGACCATTTTGTGTAGCACAAGGGGTGCAGGATGCTTTACATTGATCTCAATAAATATGCAATAATCATCAAATGTTTTTAATGATGATAAGGGTGGTGAACCCTTAACCATATAATATGTGTGACAGTGTGGAATCAGGGTTGTGTTTAGTAAAATTGGAGTAATGTTGCAATGAATGTTGTAGCATTCAAAGTAACATCCATTTAGACAGAAACAACATAAGACTTAAAACATAACTTGTAGTGGTTTAAAAACCTTGCACAATCTATAAAATAGATTGTGATGTCTTATGTCGAAATTCACTATTTAAATAAGTAGTGAGTACAAAGAGATTCACAAATAGAATCGTCTTAAAACAGATCCAAATAAGGTTTATGATCTAAAGGCTAGGTGTATCTCTACACTACCAAAGTTGATCTATTCTATTGTGTATGAAACTATCTTCACCGAGACTAACATACACTATACATTTGATCTATTATTACTCGAAATGTTACAAATAGGCTTGGCAATGGGGCGGGGACGGGGAATCCCCGCGAGCCATTTGGGGAATAAATAGGCCCCATTCCCTGCCCCGCCGGGATTCGGGGAATCCCCGCCCCGTTTTTTTTTTTTAAAATTTTTTTATTATTCACAAGTTTAATACAAAATACCTACAAATTCAAAGTACACATTTAACAACTACAACAATAAAAATTAAAAAATAGTTCAACAACAATAAAAATCTGAAATATAAATTTAAGCATACAATATCAAAATAAATTTACAGCCACAACCACAATCAACAATAAATTTCTTTTCTATAAAAATTTCTAATTAGGAAAAAAATTAATAAATAATTGAGATATCAATGAACTAACAAGAGGCTGTTGAATTAGGAAACAAATTTAAATTTTATTCACAAAATATATATAGTTTAAATCTGTAAAAAAGAAAACACAAACCTTTTCGAGAGATGGGAGTGGGAATGTCGGGAGCGAAGGTAGGTGATCAAGTGACTAGTGAAGTTACTGGCGATGGTGGGGAAGACCGAAGTTAATGTTACTGCCAAATATCCTGGTCGTCGAATTGGGGGCGGGGCAAGGGCAATGGATGTCGGGACTCGTGGGCCGGAGTGATGGTGAAAGAGAATGAGGAAGAAGAGTTCTTCCCGTCATGCAAGTAGAGAGGACAGAGGAGAGCGTGAATTGAGATTTGAGAAGGCATATTAGGGTTAGATTTTTAATACCGATTAATTTACATATATATTTACATATATAATATAATTATATATATATAATGTAGGTCCCGAACGGGTTTAGTGAGGGCAGAAGTCTAGAGGGGAGGGGTGAATAGATTAAAACCTTTTCGCAGATCAGGTGTGAGGGAAGCTTAGCCCGATCGAGAGTGCGAAAGTGAATCAATTTAGGTCGATAACCAACTTATCGACGCTCAAGCAGATCGGTTCGGTAACTATCGGTTTAACTGATGCAAAGCGGAAGCTTAAGTTTTACCCGTGTGAAAAACCGGTTTTGATAAATCGATTCCAAGATTAATCTTTTAATCGGTTGATGAAGTGTCAATATGATCGAGATCGAAGCTTGGTGCTAGCTGATCTCAACTTGGAATATGTATGCGCTTTTTAAAGGTTGTGTGCGATTATGTGAACAAGTTAATCAAAGCAAGTAGTGGCACACAAGATTTATAGTGGTTCGGACAAACCAGATCCCTACGCCCACTCTTCCCTATCAAAGGGGGCAACCGACTTAACCAATCGGACTTTGTTTTTATGTGTAAGTCCAACACAAGAAGACACCAACTAGATGTTTAAAGAGTTCACACTCAACCGATCCTTAAATAAATCGTAACTAGAAACCCTAGTCTGAAATCTTGTTAAACAACTTAACCTAACTTGGGGGTTTGGGTAAGATTGTTGAGGTTCCAACTATGAAATCTTTTCTTGCGTATAAGTAGCCTAATCAACTAGATGAAAAGATTTATATGCTAAGAACTTATGGGATGAACACTTAATAAAAATATTCTTCTTGATCGTGTTCTTGTGCGGAAATCTGAAATTAGCTTGAGCTTCTTGATTGTTCAAATGTTTCATTCGTTATTTCAGTATCTCACTCTAAAGTGTAATCCCATATATATAGACCTTGAAATCAAAGAGCCGTTGGAGAGCAATTTGAACTTCAGCTATATTTGGTAGACTTGCTTGATGTGACTAAACCAGAAGCGGCATGGCGAAAAGCGTGAATTTGTACTTTGTAGCCAAGTACAGAGGCAAAATCAAATCCCGCGAATTGCGGCTCGATCATACGTGTCTTGTTCTTATTGGATAGCGAGACTTACTTTTTGGTCTGTTCTTCCAACTAAGCTTCGACATTCTTCTTGTTCGGATCATAGGCGTATGATCGGGTGAAACATCGATTTCACTGGTGGTCGACCGATCATCGAATCGATCGCATCTACCCGATAGAGTCTTCGGATTGGGTTGACTTAGCTTTCAACCAGCAGACCCTTACTGATGTAGGTCTTCCGGTCGATCTTTGAGTATCCCGAGTTTGAGCTTCATGACTTCAATTTGAGATATCGATTTGGATCGGATCGATCCGATCTTCGTTCTTTTCTAGCGTTCCGCCCGCTTCGGATATCAAACTTGTTCTTTGAGTCTTCAGATCTGACCTATACATATTGAGTTCCCCCTCAATATGTGACCTATCTATTACATCAGTTGTTCTATACAGTAATTATCAACTGGTCTCCTATGCAGGTAATATAAACATCAGTCAGCTAACAGGTCTGACTGGTCCTATTACATGTGTTGTTGGAACTTTCATCAAAACTATAAATTTCCCAACAATTTCCCCCTTTTTGATGAAACCAAAACACTTAGAGAAACCAAAAGCAGTTGATAAGAAATAGAACGATTAAGAGCATGTAATCAGAAGACAATGAGACTTTGTCTTAGGATCAGAAAAAAAATAAACTTTTCTCATTAAAGAATGATGATTACATGTTACATCAGAAAAGTTTGAAAATAAGCGCAGCTGATCCCGAGTAGTCTTCTGATTCTTCACTCTTTGGGCTTGTATCCTTCTGGCATCTCTCTTTGATCTTGAGGAACGTTGAAAATCGATAAAGTTTCCATTTGACATCATCGGTTTTTCGAGGATCGATTATTTCGCGTTTCGGGGATGTCAAAGTAGAATCTTTGAAATGCCACCGTCGAATGAGCCATCCATCTGCCTTCGAAAGTACACACGGATGATCATACTCTTGGCGAGTTATTTTTACATTGATCGCCTTTGGCCTCATTCTCCGATACTTTAAAATCCGGGTATTTATTCTCTAACCGGGTTGAGGAATTCTTCATCAGGAGATTCTTCTTGTGGGACAAGATTAAGAACAAAAGGCATCCGAAGCCATTCACTTCGATCTTGTTCCATTCTCAAATTTCTTAGCATCTGCGCAATACTTTTTGGGATGATCTCATCAACTCTTCTTTGTACTTAGGTTACGTATGGATTTTCCCGCCCTTCCTTTCTTCACTCTCAAATTGAATTTCTTCTTTGATTTTCGCCTCATTTTTTTTTACGCCCTTCTTTCTTCTTGGCATTTTCGGCTTCTTCACATCTCGCTCTCTGGACATCTTTTTCAGCCAAGATTTTGTATGCTCAGATCTGGTCGGGTTGTTCTTCTCCGAGTTTGTGATGTCCCTTCATCGGGCTTGGTTTCTCACTCTGTCCTTCCCCTTTTTGGTTTGATCAAAAAGAGTAGTGAGGTGGGAGGTCGAGAACCAAAGTTGATCGCGATCGTCTTGTTGAGATCTCGCAATGATATGCCTTGAGGTTGAGCAGTTAGATTGTGAATTGTTGATATCGGCTCGTCTTGACAGATTCCATAGCGAAGAGAGAGTGTTGTGATCGAGCTTGTCAAGTTTCTCTTCCGTCGGTTGTAGCGTGTCGATGAGCATCGAAAAAGAAACTTGTTGTTTATCCACTTGAGTCGATTTGGCATCAACAGTTTTTTATCGATTCGGGCCGACGCATGATGGGACACTGATTTGGGAGAATCGATCTTTGATTGCCCCAATGTAGGAAATGGTTTGTTTCCCTTTGATCTTTTATTTCGTTGATGGAATTCGCCTTTGATCGCCTATTAGTCCCTCAACTTCTTCTCTCGGGGAGATCTTTGAGACAAGATCGATCTCGGGTTGATCAAGAAGTGACTTGTGATGTTGGAACGTTAGTTGTCACTTGATCTGGTTCGATTGTTTGTGCCTCGGTGGTTGGTCATGAATCGCAGCACCGGTTCCACTATCATCGGCAGCTCTCGCATCCTTCATGGTGGCATCTCGCGCCGGGGAGTTTTGTCGTGATCTCCGATTAAATTCTGTTCCGCAACCCTAGCTTCGCGTGGATCGAGCTTTAATGATTTTGCGCTTCACCAATTTTGGTGATGATCCCACTTTTGCAGCATTTCCTCATGTCGAAATCGAAGTCTGCAAAACTCATCTCGCACCGCCCATTCTGTTCTATAATTATTATGAAGTCTCGAGAAGCTTTTTAATCGAAGATCTCTCCGTGAGGATCTCCAAAACTTCCTCTCTTATGGCGGGTTAGGCGATCAGGTTTAGGATCTGACTCATCAATCTCTCTTTCGATTCGCATTCTGATCAATTTCCCCGTTATGATCTTTGTTGATCTGGACTCAGGGATTGTCGGTCCAGATTCAATTTGATGAGGTATAGAAGGTTCTGGTTGTGCTTGAGTTGGCGGAAGTTGGCTGATTGGTTCGACCTGCAGAGGTTCTGCATGGAAGCAGTACATTTCGTTTTCCACAACTTTTCTGGTTCGTGAACCGATGCGATTCGAGGTTGTGAAGGCGGTGGAGGGATAGGAGAGACATGCTCTTAACCGTTATTCCGAAAGCGGTGGGGCGATTTGGAGCTTGAGGAGAAGGAGATTGATCGGCTTGTGCTTCTTCCTCGAGTAATCTGCGACTCTCACTTAAGAACTGCTGTCATCGATGCTTCTTTGATTTTTGTGGTGCAACAGATTATTAAGCGCTTTCCTTCTTCATCGACTCATCTTCTAACATCGAGTCATGGGAGCTTGCCGCCTTCTTGGCCTCTTCTCCGGCCTTTACCAATTTTTTTTTTCTTCTTGGGGGCATCTGGTGGGCCTTCGGGGGTCCTTCACCCGGTTTGAGCCGATTCGCCTCAAGATTCCGTGCGTAAGAAGTTGCCTTCTTGCCTTTTTCCTTTCTTGGATTTTTGGGGGTCGGTCGATATCATCGCCCCAAGGGCCCAAAAATGACCAAGTGAATGTGGAGAAAGCCTTTATAGGACTTGGTCCATTCTGTTCCATTTGGCCTTTCGCAATTTATCTTGGAGGATAATCGCAACCTTGTTGAGATTCTTGATCTTCTTTGTCGATATACCGCCTCCACTCATCTACTCCAAATTTGTCATGTTCTGGAGCAGTAATGGCCTTCAGAACCCGTACAATTGATGTTCTTCGCTTCATCAATTATTGCAGCCATCTGCATCTTTTGATCGATGTAATAGCATCTGGTGAATGTAATACCCATTATTGTTTTTTGACAATATGTCAAACAACAATCGGTATTTTCTCTTGAGCATTGGGCTCGAAAAAACGAAGTATGATGTTTGTCACCTCTCGAAGAACTCTTTTCGATCGGCTGCGTCTTCGGTCTCCTCAGAATGGGCAAAGAGATCCGGCCCTTTGGGAAATTTGAGCAGACGGGTTATGTCCGCGATTCGCTCGGCCCGATTTCTTACTTTGCGGATCAGTCGAAAAGTAGTTCTTCTCCGAGCATCCAGATCTACTCTTAAATTCCTTAGAATTCTAGAGCTTCATCTTCGCATCTTTGGATTGCATGGAAGGCCGTATAAAATTTTTCAAGGCTCCTTTTTTAAGAATTTGCTCGACCTCCATGGATTAGGATCCCGAGTGATATTGAACTGCATACGAACTTATCATCCACGATCCTTTTTTGTCGATTCGATAGTTGCACATAATTTTGCCCATACCGTAAGTGATCATTCACAATCTATGAGATAAGATAGATTTGGTTAGAGAGTTGTGCATTAATACAAAGAATATCACACAAAGGAAACTAAGAAGCAATAAAGCATAACACAAGAGAAACATTTAAGATCAATGGATTTACAAAGAAGCATCAAATAAACATATATTACCAGATTCTCATTTTTCGAAAAAGATGATTTTGAAACTTAGGAAAACACTTTGAATCGAGAGGAGTAATCTGGAGTTTTCGGAGAATAGATCGCAAGTTTGTGAAATGGAAAACTCGGGTGCTGCTTTTTTGATGAACTTTATAAAGACGAGGGAGGGAAGAAGAAGACACGATTTTGAAGATCAACCGTTTGAAAAGATTAAATGCTCCAGATTAAGCGGTTTTGATCGTAGGTCGGAAAGGCACGCATTTAAAAAACTTTTGGATTTTAAAAGCACGTTTAATAGCGAAGTTAATACATGTACCCCACGTCCGCATTAAATGATTTGCAGAGAATACGCCACACGGATAATGGGTCTGAAGAAGGTAAACAATATCCGATAAGATCCGATAAATAAGTAAAGAACAAGAGAAAAGAAAAGCGATTCGGTTGGATCGATATTGTAATCGGTCAATACTACTTGTCCATGTTGATTTCACTTGTTGATCTTAGTGATACGCCTAAGCCTTAAAATTTCCCAACCGATCCTTTAAACGATCTTCTTCACTTCAGATCCGATTTGTTGAGGTTTCGAGCTCAACTCGATCTTCCTTGAATCGCCCGATTTCTTCTCGATCCTCCTTTATTAGTTGAAGTTCCCCCTTCAACTGATATTTCTGTTTTTCCCATAGACTGATGCATCTGATTTTTGTGGTTTTAAGCTCAGCTGATCTTCCTCATCTGATCAGCTTTGAATGTATCAGATTTTGATTGACCTAATCTGATTCTTCTCAGATCAATCCAATTCTTGGAATAAGTGTTACCGCTAAAACTTAGTCTAGAATAGTAGTCTCTATTCCCTAAGTTGGCGATTTGACATCGCGAATTATAAATCAATCTTTTCGATATGTCAATCCGCCAGTAAATTTATCCAATTATCATCGCGTGATTCCTACATCATTTGTCCTTTTTGGTGCGATTTCTCTAAAAGGTTTTGAAAACTTGAATTTGCATTTGCACCTTGCTTGGCCTCTATAAATTGGACCAATTATTTTACACAACATAACCCATTCACCATACTTATTTTCTTTGTAAAATCATGTATCCTGGTGAACCCTTATTTCCGGTTAAAATTCCGACAAATATTTTTACCCCTTTTTCAATGAATTCAGCTTCTCAAATCAACCCTTTCGTCCCTTATTCTTTATTTTTCGTTATATCAAAGATTTCACATACGATTGTTGCAAAGCTTCTCTACCACCATGGAGGCGGGCTCATTTGTAACCGAGAAGACACTTCTCCTAACCAGATGCACCTTGTGTGTCTATCGTTATGACGTAACTACCATCAACAGACTTAGTCGAAAATGAGCGTGGAGTCTCGATATGCGATCTTGATCATCAACAACCGATCTTCGTGATATCACCGCACCATTTATTCTAAATTGGAGAGCCCATCGACTCTTTCTTAGGGCTCCTGGCTTAAAAATCCTATCAAGGCCGCTGTCGCTCCATTTTTCTTGATCTTCAGCCTCTGCGAGCGCCTTGATATATTCTTTCTTTAAAGCCTCTCTCACCCTTGTTAAGTGGGGGAAAATGAGAGCATCAGATTTAAAATCTCTCTCTCTCCCTGCTCCACTTGGGTTAGGATGAGGGTTTAGGGTTATGGGTTTAGGGTTTTGGGTTATCACTTATGTATTGACCTCCGGGTCCTTTGGACTTGTATCTTGTAATGTAAACGACCTTGGTCTTTATCAATGAAAAGTTCTATTATTCCATTGTTGTGTAAAATTCCTGTATCTTTATGCGATTTTAAGCTTTAATCTTGTGAATATCACTTGTAAATCTTGCTTGTTTGAATATCAGCTTAATCGACTCATAAAGATGTAAAATAACCCAACTGATTTAATCAGATATTCCTTTTAAAATGAGCGTTTCCTTTAATCTGATAAACCTTAAATCTGATCAGTTCCTTTAATCCTGATAATCCTGTAGATCTGATCGATTTCTCACATCAGTTCCTTGACTGATCTTCTGATCAGTTGAGATACCAAACTCAAATCGATTTCTTTCAACTGGTTAGTCTCTTAACCGGTTGGTTTCGAGATCATTCCACAAACATTTTAGGTGCATTTTCTCCAAGATCCAGAAGTCCTAGCTCATTGCATAATTCTCTGAATCTGATCTCAGCTAGTGGCTTGGTTAGAATATCAACTTTTTGTATGTCAGTATGAATCTTTTCCATTCTGATATTCTTCTTTTCAACATGATCTCTTATAAAATGGTGTCTGACATCCACATGCTTGCATCTTGTGTGTAGAACGGGATTCGAAAGTGATTGCAATAAAGACTATCTTGTCATAGAAAATAGGTACATTGTTAGCTTCAATGTTATAATCCTCATTGCCGACTAAGCAGAGCGATTGGGAACAATGAACTTCCTCGCAGACCATATATTCTCGCCTTGGTAGTAGATGTCGCGAATCGATGTCTCCGCTTTTTTGAAAACCACGAGATCGGTTTACTTCCTAAGAACTGACATGTTCCTGAGGTGGATTTTCTGTCAATCTTGCAACCTCCATAATCAGAATCAGAATACCCACTAAGCTCTAGATTATCATCTGATGGGTAAAATAAACCAAGATTTACCGTCCCCTTCAGATACTTAAGAATCCGCTTAGTCGCTTCTAGGTGGCTTATCATTGGATTTGCTCGAAATCGCACATACACCTATCTGGAAGGTTATATCCGGTCTCTTTGGCAATCGGGTATAGTAGAGATCCAATGAGAGCCCTATATTCCTTCTGATTTGTTTTCCGACCATCCTCATCTGGATCCATCATGAATCCAGTCATCATAGGAATTTTGGCTTCCTTACAATTTTGAACTCCAAACTTAGCCAATAAATTCCTAGTGTATTTTGTTTGGCGATGAATATCCTTCGTGACTTTGCTTTACTTGAAGACCCGTAAAGTAATTCATCGACCCATCATGGACATCTCGAATTTCCTTGCATCGGTTCTTTCAATCTTTCACATAGACTCTTGTTAGGAGATCCCAAGATGATGTCGTTTCTACGAGATCTGAACCATCGTAATATCTTTTCCATCTTCTATTCTCGAATAAGGTTCGTCCAATCGTTCCTTTAGTGAACCCACTATTGATCAAGAAGCGAGAGAAGTGTATCATACCAAGCTCGAGGAGCTTGTTTAAAGCCATAGAGAGCTTTTCTTAAACGGTACACTTGGTTTGCCCTTTTCAAAGCCACGGAGGTTGTTCGACATAAACTTCCTCTTCGCTAGTACCCCGTTTAAGAAAGCACTCTTTACGCCCATCGATATACACAATGAACCCTCGTGGGAAGCATCGCCAGAGAAACCCGAATGGCTTTAGGGGAGCGGCGGGTGCAAAGGTCTCATCATAATCAATTCTTCCCGATTGTGAATACCCCTTAGCAACAAGTCTTGCCTTTATTTCCGTGATGACGTTTTTCATCTCTCTTGTTCTTGAATACCCACTTCGTGCCAATGACGTCTTGGTGACTTGGTGCATCCATCGGTTCCCAAACTTGATTTGGCCGAACCTATTTCGGCTCTTCCTGCGCATGGCTAGAATCCGACTTAGCGTCTTGTAGAGCTTCCTCTATTGTTGTTGGTTCCTTCATAGAGCAGAGATAACAACAATACATAACACTTTCACCAATCGATATCTAGTTTTAACTTTATCGGATGGGTCTCGATATCGATCGGTTGGATGACCGGTTATCCGTGTCCTTCATTCGATTTGCGTTTTTGGAGATCATCGTCCGTTTCTGATAAAATTTCATTACTAGCGATTGGGAGTGGTGCAGAGTTATGATCCACTTGATAAGAACAAGTCTCGGTGATGTTGGACTCATCATGTGTCGATGTCCTGTTCGTTGGAAACTTCAGATGTTCCCCCGACCGGATGGTTCGGTTGATCTTATCTCGGTATGTCGCCTTCTTCATCGACAATTTTTTCGTACCTTAGGATCTGAATGATCTGGTGAATCAGCTAGATCTGGAATGTATATCGTTACAGTTTCTGATTCTTTTTCCTTGATCGTTAGCTGATCCATTTTCTGAACATCAGGTTCTTGTTGATCAGGTACATCTTGTTCTGCGGCAGATTTCTCTTGATCAGAAGATGCTTCATCAAAGACTACATGGGGTGTTTCTTCCACAAGTAGGGTTAAATGCATTTGTAGACCCCGAAAAGCCTTGCTAGATGAGGAATATCCTAGAAATATACCCTCATCCGACTTGGCCTCAAAAGTCTTCAACCGACTCTTCCCATTGTTGTGTATGAAGCACTTACACTCCAAAAAACATGGAAGTAAGAGACACGAGGTTTTCGTCGTCCTTCCACAGTTCATAGGGTGTTTTGTAGTGAGCCTTAGTCAGAAGACATCTGTTCTGAGTATGGCATGCGGTGTTGATTGCTTCTGCCCAGAAACGGCTTGGTATCGCATGTTCAGCTAACATTGTGCGAGCAGCTTCTTTGAGAGTTCTGTTCCTCCGTTCAGCTACTCCATTTTGTTGAGGCGTCCTCATGGTGATGTTTCATCTTTCAGATACCAAACTTAGAGCAAAAATCAGTAATAAAAGAGTTCAGAAATTCTGTACCTTTATCTGATCTGATTTTTACTACACTGACACCCTTCTCATTTTGTAATCGTTTTAGCAGCTCGGGTATCTTCGTAGTCGTCTCATTCTTCTTGTGTAAGAATATAACTTGAGTAAACTTGGAATAATCATCCACGATTACTAGAGTATATTTCGTCCGTTGAGACCGAATTGGTGTAATCGGGTCCGAATAGATCCATATGAAGTATTGCAAAGATTGCCGGATCTTGGGTCCCGAATTCCCTTGAATGAAGCTTTGACTGTTTTTTTCCTTTCGACATGCAAGACATGTCCGATCCTTTGAAAATACTTCATTCTAAGTCCTTCTACTAGAGACATCCTTGCTATTTTGTTAAGAGTTTTAAAGTTCGGGATGGCTCATTCTTTTTGTGGAGCCATTCGCTACTTTTGGAACTCTTGACAATTAGGCATGCATTTCTTGGGCAACTGTTCCAATCAGTTTGTGTAGATCGTCCCTTTCCTTGAACCGGTTAGCAAAAATCATTGAGTGGCTCGATTCTTGATAGTGCATTGATCGGTCGAGAACTCAACATTGAATCCGTTGTCGCGAATTAATTCAGAAACCGATAATAGGTTGTGCTTTAGACCTTCGACATCTGAGACTCCGGTTATTTGTACATCGTCATTCTCTAAGGTTAGAACCCTTTGGTATAGCCAAAGTTATCATCACCGAAGAGTACACGCGGGCCTTTTCGTTCTATGTAAGAGCCGAGGAGATGTTTGCTTCAAATCATGTGCCTTGAGCATCCACTATCGATGTACCCGGATAGTTGCTTGCACACCTCCTTTGTTGGCGGACCACGCGAAACCGCAATCGATCGGGCTTTAGGTACCCTTTTGGATTGGGTCCCGAGGGGTTAGGATTAGTTTTGGGAAGCCATACAAGCGAGCACTTCTATTGTGATCGGTTAGATCGAAGGCCTGATTTGTCTCCATACCATCAACATAATCATACATCTCTTTTTATATCTTTTCATTTTTTTGTATGATTATTAGTGTGAACCTTGGATGAATTAGAAGATTTGGGATTTTCCTTTTTACATTTGTCTTCTTCTTATCCGGTGTGGTTTGGTCGCGACGACCCTAGATTTCGATTTATAGGGGTAGTACGATCGCTACCATTAAAAGATTCATATCTTTTAGGCATAGGTGGTTTTTGTAGCTTTTACGGAAAAAAGCATGCTTATTAGGCAACTTACCTTGATTGGGTCTCGATTGTACTTTCCTTTTACTACGAGGTTGTCTTTTTTCGATTCTCGATCCGTTGATTAGGTTGAGGTTTCTTCAAGAACCGGGTTCTTCGTTGATTTCTACCGATGCTTTACCGGTTGGGGTCCATTGCATTTCCTTCGGTTGTGCACCGCCTTACTCCGCTCAACAATGGTCCTTTTCCTTATTAGATACATATTTGGCTTTTGATGTATCTTTGTCGAAAACTCGTCTGAATACACCTTTTTGAGATGAATCACCGGGCTTTTTGAGGATGTGGAAGGGTTGTCATAGCCAAGTCCTTCTTATTAATCGTTGTTGAAAATAGGCGTTCATGTCTTGAAGCGGTTTTAGATGATTTTGAAAAAACCTCCATTTTCTACGCAGATTATCCTCGATGATTTTAGACTTTCATGCTTTTTGGAATGACTCGCCGAATTTTGCTTGTAGGATTTTGAAGTCATCGACTTGTTTGTTTGTTAATGCCGGTGATCTTTGATCTCGCTTCTCCGATCGAAGCTTTAACTTTGAGAATTTTAAATTCCTCGGTTTTCCTCGACGGCGATTTTACCGATCTAAGTTCAGAGGCTTTACATAGATCATTTTCTTTAGCAAAAGTCGATTATTTACGGTCCTCGCCTTATCATTTTAAACTTCCACTATAGCATAAGTGTCTCATGATTGAGAGAGATCCTCAAGCAATTGCTTTCAGTAGAGCTGCAGTCGATCTCCCAAAGGTGTGCTAATGATAGCAGTGTAGAAGCGAACGGCGGGTTTGGAGGTTACCTCAGATTGGTCCTCCGGCCATCGAGGCGAGATCTCATCATCGTCTAAAGAGAATATCGGATCTTCATTTTCATAGAAGTCAACAAGATCTTCTTGATCAAAGCGAAGTCTTCTACTGAGAGGAGTATCCAGAGTCCTCGGAGGGCGATAGGAATCGTCGATTCCGACGATAAAGAACCATGGCTCTTACGTCTTTAGAACGTTGCTCTCTTTCGTTTCCTCTTTTCTTCCCTTTCTCTTGGCGTCAGTGCAGGCGATGCGCTATAGTGACTGGCTTCTCACGGTTGAAAGCACGCTCCTTGATCCACCGTTCCTTTCCTTCGGGTGAATCACTCCGTCTGTATGACCTATCGGGTGATTTTCCTTTCGATAGTAATCCGAGCTTCTTTCTATCGATTGGTTATTTTTCTTCCTTCCTCCGTCGACTATCTCTTTTCCTTTCATCTCTGTGATCCGCCGATCATCGATCCGTTCTTCTGAAGATCATTTGGCTGATCTCCTATCTAGATCCTCGGCTATGTTGATAGTCCTTATAGAATCTTGATACTTACCAAGTTGGACATTTGATTTCTCAAGCTTTACGGTAGCGAGCGTAGCGATTACGCGACTCACTATATTCCCAGGAGGTTCGTTGGCCTTCGTTCTAACTTCTTGGTTGCCTTAAAAGGCCCGATTTTGAAGTTGAGGCTTGTGCGGGCACCTCATCTTCATCCGCTTGTCCTCTCTCAATCAAATCGAACTCGTGAGCTTTAAGGCTCAAGAACAAGCTGCTTGGCTTCATTTTTGAGATGTCTTGGCAATCCTTGATCACCGTGACCTTCATATCCCACTTCTTGGTGAGAGACCTTAGAATTTTGTAGTTGATATCTTTATCGGACATCTCTACCAAGTTCTCGGCTTGTTTATAGACATTGTAATTCTTCCATCGAGTTCGTTGATGGTTTCGTTGAGGCAACATCTTGGTTTCTCGAACTTCACCGATTAAACTTGTAGACTATTTGTCTTTTATCTATTCATTTTCCTCGCATATTTTGACGAGTATCCCACATTGCTTTTCGCAGATTTGAGATACTTAATCTTTTCTTTGGTGACCTTATCCATTGTTTTCATGATAATATGCCTTGCGATAGTAACTAGAGTATGCAGTTTCCTCTCTTCTGCATCCATCAAGGCTGGGCTTTTTTCGTACAAGACTTCCGGGGCAAAGTCGTATCTCCTCCTAATCGCGGGGTTGTCGTAATAAATGATGATGGGTCCTCTTTCG
This sequence comes from Stenogyne calaminthoides, assembly GCA_037126765.1. Lineage (NCBI taxonomy): Eukaryota > Viridiplantae > Streptophyta > Magnoliopsida > Lamiales > Lamiaceae > Stenogyne > Stenogyne calaminthoides. The sequence goes on from JBBCBC010000006.1 coordinate 23,942,809, forward strand.
ATGACTTCCATCATTCTCCCCATCGATTGAGCCTAGATGGTTGGACATATATATGGCCCAATCTGCATACTCATCGATTGAGAACCGACGGATCATGATACATACGAGGTGTTATCCATCTTTGAGTGATTTTGGAAAATGAATGAGTTTTAAAAAGGGTTTTTCAAGATCGATTCGAGTTGACCACAAAGATTCTTCCTCAAGAATCGATGATACCGTGAGTCGATTGGATGTAGAACCAACCGCTCCGATACCACTTGTAGGTCCCGAACGGGTTTAGTGAGGGCGAAGTCTAGAGGGGAGGGTGAATAGACTTAAAAACTTTCGTCTTGGATCAAAGTGTGAGGCGATTAGCTTTGATCGAGTGCGAGTGAATCGATTTTGGGTGATAACCAACTTCTTGTCGCTGAAGCCCGAATCGATTCAGAACTATCAGTTTAACTAATGTGTCGGAAGCTTAAGTTTTACCCGTGTGAAAAACCGGTTTTGATAAATCGATTCCAAGATTAATCTTTTAATTAGTTGGATGAAGTGTCAAGTATGATCGATCGAAGCTTGGTGCTAGTGATCTCAACTTGGAATATGTATGCGCTTTTAAAGGTTGTGTGCGATTATGTGAACAGGTTAATCAAAGCAAAGAAGTGGCACACAAGATTTATAGTGGTTCGGACAAACCGATCCTACGTCCACTCTTCCCTATCAAAAGGGCACCGACTTAACCAACTGGACTTTTGTTTTATGTGTAAGTCCAACACAAGACACCAACTAGATGTTTAAAGAGTTCACACTCAACCGATCCCGTAAATCGTAACTAGAAACCCTAGTGCGAAATCTTGCTAAACAACTTAACCTAACTTGGGGGTTTGGGTAAGATTGTTGAGGTTCAACTATGAAATCTTTTCTTCAGCAGAGATAAGTAGCCTAATCAACTAGATGAAAAGATTTCTATGCTAAGAACTTATGGGATGAACACTTAATAAAAATATTCTTCTTGATCGTGTTCTTGTGCGGAAATCAAATTAGCTTGAGCTTCTTGATTGTTCGTTTTTAGATTCGTTATTTCCACAGTATCTCACTTTTTAAAGTGTAATCCCATATATATAGACCTTGAAATCAAAGAGTCGTTGGAGAGCAATTTGAACTTAAGTTATATTTGGTAGACTTGGGAGCTTGATGTGACTAACCGAGGAGCGGCATGGCTTAAAGCGTGAATTTGTACTTTGTAGCCAAGCATTCTGAGAGGCAAAAATCAAATCCATGAATTTGAAGCTCCGATCATCGTGTCTTGTTCTTATTGGATAGCGGACTTACTTTTTCAAAGGTCTTTTTCTTCCAACTAAGCTTGACATTCTTCTTGTTCAGATCATAGACGTATGATCGGGTGAAACATCGATTTCACTGGTGAGTGACCGATCGATCGAATCGATCGATCTACTGATAGAGTCTTCGATCTTGGGTTGACTTAGCTTCAACTAGCGTAATCGCCGATGTAGGTCTTCCGTCCGATCTTTGAGTATCGAGTTTGAGCTTCATGACTTGGTGAGATATCATTTGGATCGGATCGATCGATCTTCTCGTTCTTTTCTAAGCGTTCCGCCCGTCGGATATCGCCTTTGTTCTTTGAGTCTTCAGATCGACCTATACATATTGAGTTCCCCTCAATATGTGACCTATCTATTACATCGGTTGTTCTATACAAGAATTATCAACCCGGTCTCCTATGCGGGTAATATAAACATCGATCACTAATGTGTCCGATTTGGTCCTATTACATGTGTTGTTGGAACTTTCATCAAAACTATAAATTTCCCAACATATAATTATATATATATATATATATATATTTAAATAATAATAAAAAGTTCAGTGGGGCCAGAGGGGAAGGCGGAATACTATCCGGCCTCCCTTTTGGGGAAAAAATTCCCGTCCGCCCATGGGAATTTTTTCAAGGATTCCCGCCCGTCGGGGCCGGATCTCAAGGGAGGCGGGGATTCCCCGCCTTAATTGCTAATCCTAGTTACAAACACTATAAACACTTGTAACCAAAAGTTCAAAATAATGACCCTATCACACTAGATATAATCAACACTCAACAATTGATTCTTGGTTATTGCTTCACTTGTGATGAACAATGCAGTCCTCAACTTAAGTACACATATCATCATCAGTGCCCAAAAACTCTTTAATGCGATCAGTTGTATCGAAGCCTTTGTCACATTCGGGGATGTCATTCAAATGATTATGAAATAGTTTTGCACGCTTAAGTGCATTGAGAGTACCAGGCAACTGAACATAGACCCCCTCTTGTGGAAATGAAGAACAATTGCCAACAATAGCATCATGATCTACCATACCCAATTTTATACTTTTACGAGACATGTAAACCTCCGGTGAATGTGTTGAACGTAACACGAAATTCAAATATTTATCATTTTTAATCTTCACACTCGCCGGTTTACCATTCACACTAACAACTTCTAAAAATTGATGGTCATTTGCTTTTATATCTCCTTCTAAAATGCCATTAAAAGCACAAACAAGCCTTGATAAACTTAAAGCTTCATCACGGATCTCGATAGCCTAGTGCACACTGCCTATGTAGGATGTGTCATCCCATTTCCCACTAAAATTTATGAGCATAAATATTCTTTCAGTCATATGCGATGTGTGGAAGTGTAGTGGATGAGTAGGTAATGTTGTAAAATAAAGAACAATAACAAATGAAGAACATAAGAACGCAGATTTCTTGACTCAGTTCATCAAAATGACTACGTCTTGAATGACCAAGCAAGTAGGGTTATCACTATGATTCTCTGTATTCATCCCCTTACGACGTTACAAAGGATAATCTATTTATAACAAAGAGTTGGGATGTAGCCCTAGAGGCCCTACTAAAGCTCACAAAGTAATGTCCACTAAATAACAATATATTTACAACACCCGCCTTGGATATTACGACGTGATTCTCATGACTAATTAAAAATCTCTAAAATAATTCCAAAAGTACTTAATAAAGAAAAAGATTATAACCATTGTCCTTCGGGAATCAATCTTCAAGACTATTTTGAATTTGTCGCTCTCCCTGAAGACAATAGTCTTCCAAGCCTACACATTTCAATACCATAATCACATTTTTCAAAGTAGATGTAGGAAGGGATTTAGTGAATAAACCTGTCAGATTGTCACTGGAGTTTGTATAATAATTTCACCACTCTTCTGGAGTTCATATGGATAAAATAATTTAAGGGATATAAGTTTTGTCAAATATCCTTAACATACTTATTAGTCATATGTGCAATAGAAGTTGCATTTTTCTCATAATGGATGGTAGGAGATATACCATTTGTAGTAATATCTCTTGAAGAAAATTTTATATGGATAAATCTCATTACTTAGCATACTTGTTCGATCCCTTGAAGTGGATATGAATAAATTTAGACCTAAAAAGGTACATAAGATATGTTAGGACCAGAAGTTCCTTATTTGAGTGAGTTAGATGCATTACTTTGTTTTGAAAGTTGCATCAAACTCGATAATGTATTTGCAGAGAGTTTGCTTGCAAAGATTTAATGTTTCTCTTACAAGAAGACATTAGACATTTTTCAATATGTCCAAGGTACACAAACACATAAGTAAGTTGACTGGTATATAAAGATTCACTTTCCTTTAGGGAATGCTCGATCTGCTGGTCGAGCCGAGACTTGGTTTCACCAATGTTTTTATCTTAAATCTTAATCTCTAATTAGCTTTCTTTAATTTTCTTGCTCGTTCCAACAATATTTAGATCATTAACATGAATTGAGACAATACGAACACCACCAAAAAGATTTCTCTATAAACTCGCAGGGAAATATTTCATTATTTATTTATTCCTTATTCATGAGGAATTAATTGAGTCGATCTTGGAATATTCGACCCAAATGTTTTATGTCATTGTCATATAATGACATTTGTAATTTTAATATCGTACATAGTACGATCTTCACCATTCCTCATATGAGGAATCTTATATCAATCAGTTATTTTCATATAAATATTTACATCTATTGATCAATATAAACATGCGGTTATAACGTCTATCAACTGCATTTTTAAATTTAATTTTACTTGCTGCTAGAGATATTAAGTAGTTGAACGTTATTTCATGCATAACAGAAGTATATATTTGATAAGATCAATATCGGGTCTCTGCAAAAATCCATGAGTTGCTAATCTCGCTTTGTACCTCATTACATCAATATTCTCATTTCCTTTTCGTACAAATACACATTTATATCAAACAGGGATAACGTTTCTGGGTGCATGTACGATAAAGCCAAAAATATTAGCGAGTCAAGCTCTGCCTCAATTGCTTCTTCTGTTTTACCTAGTCAAAGTGCTTCTGGCTCAATTGTTGACTTTGGTACTGGATCCAAATTTTTATTCATAATAGTAAGAGCAATTGTGGCAATGAATACGTTGACGACAACAGTGGTATATTTCTCCTATATTTATAAAATCATATCAATTTCTGTATTTATATAACCCAGATCTTCATCATTTTCCAAAATATTTTGATCTGATCGTTCCGCAGTCCTAGTATTCTTATTATTTTGTACACATGCTTCATTACTAGGATTTTCATCTTCGGGCCAAATCTCTTTAGGAGACTTTTGAGAGTGACTGAACATATTTGCTAGCTTTAGTAATTACCGCGGATTTATGTCTTACATAATAAGGGGTCCTTTACACTTCTGGCGTGTAGGGGCATTAACATGTATATTTGTCTAAAATTGACACATTCTCTTTGTGGTGCATTTACAACAAGTATATGTGCTTTAGTTACTTCTTTATCATCAGTAAACTAATCTGGCAAATCACTTGCTAAATATTGCAAGTTAATTATCTTTTGAACTTCATGTTCACTTTGACTAGTGCGTCGATTTAAATATTGAAGATCTTTTATATTCCACGAAATTTTTTGGCATTCATTTAATTTTAAATTCTTATCTCCCCCTAATGCCGAGAAATGATCTTCATCAAATGTGCAATCCGCCAACTGAGCCGTGAATTGAGGTACGTCGTGGTGGTGATATATAAACAAATATTGCACAATCAAATATTTGCAGATGGGAAATGTTAAGTTCTTAAGCACTAGTTATAAAGAGGAACAATCATGATATGCAGTGGGTCGGATTTGAATAAGATTAGCACCATGTAAAATTTCATGCCCCCAATATGAAATAAGTAAGTTGGAATGCTGCAATAATGCTCTAATAGTTAATTTGATGAAGTCTTTAGTGATTCAATTGAACCATTCTAGATGTGGACATAAAAGACTAAATGCTCAACTTTAATTCTCAATACCATATAATATCATTAAATGTCATCGATATGAATTTTATCGGCAATTACCATTCAAATGGATTTATTGACAATAAATTTGCTTCAGACAAATTATATAAGTCCACAAGTATTTTCATGACTCTATTCAAGAAAAAATAAAATATACAATTTCAACTTTAGTATGAGAATGTTGTACTATAAATTTTTCTTTGCACAAGTCCAACAAATAAATTAATTTACATAAGGGATTATGTTATTTGATAACTGTGTAAAATAGAATTAGTCAAAATCCGATTTATCATATTTTGAACCGCTCATGTCATAATTTTGAATAAATTTGATTCAGGCAAATTAGTACATCAATCAAAGGATTATAATTTTCAATGTTCATATTTGCTTCGGGCAAACTAGTATAATGAGATTCTATTTTTCTCATAACTATATAAGGACTCAATTTTAGTTGAAGAGTTTTCAGGTACAATTTATACTGTTCCCACTCAAAACAGACACGGTAGAATGAATCTCAACGTGGAAAGTTCAAGTCAAGAAGTAATTATAGTTAAGAGCAAGCTTGATAGATTTCCTTTTAGTAATACAAGATATTTTTTATCACAATTGTCCATAAGAAAAAAATTTAATATAAACTTTCATATGTAGTTCAGATTCAATAAATTTCAATGAAACAATTAGCCGCAAAATTCAGTAATAATAGGCAAGTAAGGATTTTCACATAAATCCTAATTTCTTCAGCAAATAATTCCCAAGTATATACTGCGGTAAGCAGTTCTAATTGCAGAAATTTAAAATGAATTAGGCTTTTTTACCAAAATGGAACCCTACGGTAAGGGTTCCAATATCGTCTTATGATAGATTTGTCTTGTGTTGAGCGCAAACTCAATTGGAGGACCAAGTGTATGCTTTCTTTCCTCATTTACATGGACAACAAATGTCTCCAATGGATAGAGCAACCAAATACGTGTGGTAACCAATATTAAGTTCGAAAGAAAACACTAAATACGAAACAGTCAGTCAAAAATAATGTGCATCGAGAAAACATATTTTCTTTTAACTTACATAACTAATTTTTTCTTTTAACTCATTTTAGCAACAAAGTATTTCCAGGTACAAAATTCAGGAGGGCTACTCAGACTCGTGGCGTTGGAACGGATCATCCGATGGGAAGTTCAAGACGTGCGACATGTACAACATCATTGCCTCGTCTGATTCAGTGGAAGAGGAGGGGGACTTTCCATGGAAGAAGATTTGGTGGAAGGCAGTGCCCTCAAAAGTGTCGGCATTTTCGTGGAAGGCGGATCGAGAGAGAATTCCTACAAAAGATAATTTGTTAAAAAGAGGTATCTCTATGGGGACGGTAGTGGGGGTTTGCCCGGTTTGTGATGTGGCTCCTGAATCTACTTCACACCTCCTTATTACACGCCCTTCGACTCTTATCGTTTGGAGTGCTATTTCTCATTGGCTTGGCAATGGTCCATTATATTCATCAGTCATAAAAGAGCATTTTGCGGAGTTTTGCGAGATCGGGGAAAACGCTCTTAAGAGGAAGATCAGAAGTCTTGTGTGGCAGTGCACCATTTGGAATTTGTGGAAATTTAGGAATGACAAAGTTTTCAAAGATGGCCAATACACTTTGGATAAGCTCATTGACGGCACCAAGTTTAGTTCTTGGAAATGGATTCGGTCTCATTACCCATTCTCTTTTTGTGTTTTGTACCATGATTAGGAGTCACAATCTCTAATCTGCATCCCTAGGAAACTATAGTTGACATATGTCACTGTTTGCAAGATTCTTGTGATAAGTAACCCTTGTACTTAATCAATTTAATTCAATTTTACCTCTAAAAAAAAACTAATTCATTAGTGATTAATATATGTCAAGCAGTGCATCACGTGTAAAGTCATAAATCATCTAACCTCTTAAAATGAAATCTTTGGCATTCACTCTCCACTAAGGATTGAATGTTATACTCAAGTTTTCTATATTAACAAAAGGAAACATCCATCACACTGTAAACTGCAGGTCAACAATTGGACGTAACATTACAGAAGCTATATGTCTACGAAATTCTTGATATCAATTGAAGAGAATGCAAAACCCAAAAAGGATAGCGATTATGCCGTTAAGCATTCTCTAAAGTTAACACTAATTTATGGTCTACTAATATATATATATTTAAGCCAAAACAATGATTGATTTTCAATTGTGGTATAATCGAAGATTGGCTATGTAATACATGAGTTGAATAAAAAAATTACAAATAGGGTTAAGAAACATATGGAGCAGATTAACCAAGTCAATGCCACTAACTATTGTACACATACATTTACACATAATATACCAATCAACCTTGGAAAATTACAAATTATGTGTATCCCATTAATATCTAGAACCCAGATCTTATAAATTAAAAAACGATGACACAATACATATCAACATCAGATCGTTATATTGCTGTATATTATCATAACTCTTAACAATTTTTAATCGCATATATAGTCAGATCATTTAAGATATTCTAATCGAAGCAAAATAAAGATTTTCAAAACAGATTGAGATTGTGTTCCTAAAGCGATTCTGGAGTCGTATTCAGAAGAGAGACCTAGGGCATTCGTCTGCTGATAACTTGTTGTAAAGAAAAGAACAATAACAAATGAAGAACATAAGAATGCGGATTTGTTGACCCAGTTCGACAGAATGACTACGTCTAGGGGCGACCAAGCCAGGAGGGTTATCACTATAATTCTCTGTATTCTCAAGTAACAAAGGATAATCTATTTATTGTTGGAATATAAAGGCACGTAAACACGTAATACATGCGTAGCGGAATAAAATAGTTCACCAACAACGAACATATAATTGCATAATTAAATACGAGTAAACGTAAACAGAATTCTTACAGCAATTCGTACACGGATTCCTCAACTACGGTATCCACGTAACAGTCATTTACTAATTCGCACAGATCTGCCAGCGTTGAATCCCCGAGATGAATTTGCTAGAAAAATTCAAACTTAGAGATTTTATGGAGAAATATGAAGTCTTTGTATTATGAATTCCCAAGAACTCATATATATAGGGGAGACCCAACTTAAATCTTAAGCTAACGTAAAATTCCTAATCTTGTAAAATAAATCCCATAGATTTAATTCTTATATACATAAATCTCTACGAATTTGATTTCCTTGTATATCAAATCTCTACGGATTTGGTTTCCATATATATATCAAATCCTACAATAATATTCCATATATTATCATTGAGAATCCTATTTAATTAAATCTAATTTAATTAAATAGTAATAATAATTAATTCTAAATATAATTATTATTATATTCTCCATAAATTAAATATTAATATCCAATATAATATTTAATCAACCAACTATAATTAGTAAACAACCGTTACTTGTTGTGTGACCCATAGACCCTCATATATCGAGCGATTAGTCAAACTAACAGTCTTAGTTGAACCCTAGACAATAAATCAGACATTCTCAATATATGAGGATGCATGCTGAGAAATGTGCAACTACCAGAATCAAACATGGGCTATTACGATAACTTCCTTTCTTTCGCGAATACTCGATTAAATCTTGAACATGATGAAGTGTATTCAAATAACTTAATCATTTTATCCCTCCCCCGTTAACCCTAGCCGCCATCGCTTCGCCCTCCCCTTTAAAAACAACCACCACCGCCGCCGACTCTGTTAAAGCACCGAGAGAGAAAGAGTGAGGAGATATGTTTGAATGTGTGGATAGAGAGAGAGAGAAAATATAGAAAAAAAAATGTGATTGAATGAGTGGAGAGAGAGGACCGGTTGAAGAAATATATTGGGAGGTGTACAATTTTTTTTAATAGAATGTAAATATAATTTATTTTGGAGGGTATTATAGTCAATTTTTTGTACCTCATTGCTTTTTTTAAAGTAGATTGTACCCCCTTGCTAGAGGGGGGTTTGTTTTGTGTACCTCACTATAATTTCCTGATGGGAAATAAGGGGTGCCCGGATCTATTCGAGGTGATTAAACTAGCAAATAAGCAATTCAACATAACATGAATTACTAACATGAATTAATCCTAAATCAATTCAACATAATAATTAAACTAGCAAATAAGCAACATGCTTACACGTAATCCACGTAAATCCTAAGCATGCGGAATCTAGGAGTTACGAGATTACATACCTCTTGTAGAGACAACCGTTGAGACAATGGATCAACCCAAAGTGCCTTCTCAAATATATCCCACGTCCAAGAACGTAATCCGGTTGAAGGATTCTCAACGAACGATTTTAATTTAAAGGAGAAAATAAAAATATTTGCCACCACCTTTGTGGATTTTTAATTTTTCCAACACATGGAATTGCATTGGGGATGAAAAATTCATCCCCTATTTATAGGACTAGGGGAGGGGGGACGAAAATTTGGTCAAATTGGGCATTGAGAAATTTCCTTGCTTCTTCCTCAAGATACAATCTAGAGTATATCCAATATATTTTATTTCCCAAAATATCTCCCAACAAAATCTTCTCCTCCTTCTTGTCACACAATTTTCGAAAATATCCAATAAAATAGGGAAGAAATAAGATCTTTTACTTTTCATGAATTTATGGGATAAACTTGTATCTCAAGAATACTTATTCCATAAAAATCTTTCCAAGAAAATCAAGAAAATGTTTTCTCTTTCCTACTCATATTTTTCGAAAATTTTAAAGAAAAATAGGCAAAATATTTTCTTCTCCTTTTCATTAATTGGACTTTAATTTGGGCTATTTGAGGGGCCTTTAGGAGAATTAAGATTGGACCTCCAATGGGCTATGAAACTTTAATATTTAGCCAAAATATTATTCAAGCCCATTAATATTAATATTATTCCACTATAAAATTAATATTGAACTATCAATCTTAATCCACATTACGACTTCACAATAATATGGCTCCCGGTCATTATTTCTCGTGTTTAAGATTATCTTAGTCCATTAATTAATTAAGCCACTGAACAGACTTTATATTAATTAATATCTTTGTCCTTAGAGTAAAGACAACTCAACATTATTATCCATACCGGAAATAAATTTCCACTTGCAAGATTTGGTATGATAAAGATTCTGAGCCCACCAAGGGGACAAATCAAGCAAGACGTGCTTGCACACGATTCTCCGTATTAAATCTTATCAATTGTCGTGTAATCAATAATATTCCCAAGATATAAGGTATCGAATCGCATTGATTTTCTTCCCATCATAAGTCAAAGCAATAGTTATTAATTTCACACGATCCTATTTAAGGAACGAAGAATAAGAAATAACGTACCACTGAGGTCTAATTCTTGTATATATTCAGTACCGAAGAATTTATTCTCCTGTAGGTCCTATTCAGCGCATCATAATGCACTAGTGTAATCTCTTGGTCAAGACAAGTCAATCTGAGCCTTACACTTCAACCTTTCATGATGGATTGTTCATTTTCATCTGGGTTGTGAATTTGTACTTAATCACGAGGGACTGTTAATTTGATCTTCTGTGATCTGGTATCACCAAATTAACTTCAACGTGATACATACTTTCTTATCAAACAAGTTTGCAATAAATATATAACATTCATTCATATTTAGTGCAACAGTGATAAATAATTTATTTCAGTAAATAAATAAGTAATTCAGTTTGGTTATACAAAGTAAAAAACATACTTTTCAGTATAACCCCAACAATCTTCCACTTATACTCAAAGTCTGCTTTTAAGTATACTACAACATGTCTCGTGTTCTATGTGACATCTAATGTCACCTACACGAACCTAATAATGTTTCTCCCACTTATACTCAAAGCAGATTGACAACGGTCTTGACACCCATTCCTTCCACATGTCTCTCGAATGTACTCTGAGGCAGACCCTCTGTGAATGGATCTGCTAGGTTGTCTTTGGACGCAATCTTTGCCACCTCTATGTCTCATTTCTTAACGATTTCTCGTATAAGATGGTATTTTCTTTCTATGTGTTTGCTGGCCTTGTGGGCCATAGAATTTGCAACTGCTCCGGCGTTATCACAGTAAATCGTGATCGTGCTGGGCAAATTCGGAATGACGTCCAAGTCCACTAGGAAGTTCTTGAGCCAAACCGCTTCTTTTGCTGCTTCACAAGCAGCTACATATTCGGCTTCCATGGTAGAATCAGCGATGCATTTCTGCTTTACGCTTCTCCATGTCATGGCTCCTTCCCCCATGCAAAACACACTACCGGAGGTTGACTTTCTGGAGTCTAAATCTGATTGGAAATCTGAGTCCGTGTAACCGACGGGGATTAGACTATCTGACTGATAAACTAACATTATGTCCCATGTCCTCTTCAGATACTTCAGAATGTTTTTAACTGCAGTCCAATGCTCTTTCCCGGGGTTGCTTTGATATCTTGCCACCATGCCTACGGCAAAGCAGATATCCGGTCTCGTGCACAACATTGCATATATGAGGCTTCCTACAGCCGAAGCATAAGGAATGCCCTTCATGTCATCTATCTCCTTTTGTGTCTTAGGACACATTTCTTTGGATAGATGGATTCCGTGTCTGGAAGGCACAAAACCTTTCTTGGAATCTTGCATGCTAAATCGCTTCAAAACGATATCTATATATGAGGCTTGCGAAAGCCCGATCATTTTTTTCCTGCGATCTCGAGTGATCTTGATCCCTAGGATGTGACCGGCTTCCCCTAAGTCCTTCATATCAAACTATTTTGACAGTCATGCCCTTACGTCTGGCAATATCTTTACATCGTTCCCGATGAGCAGAATGCCGTATATGTATAGTACCAAGAATACCAAGGCAGTTCCGTCACGCTTCTTATAAACACAACTTTCGAAATTGTTTTGATCAAAACCGTAGGATTTTATAACTTGATCAAAACACTGATTCCAAGCACGGGATGCTTGCTTTAGCCCATAAATGGACTTTTTTTAGCTTGCAAACCAGATGCTCTTGACCTTTTTCAATGAAGCCTTCGGGTTGGTGCATATAGATTTCTTCGTCAAGACTTACATTAACGAAAGCGGTCTTGACATCCATTTTCCAGATCTCAAAGTCTAGGTGTGCATCAATCGATAAGAGAATGCGGATGGACTTGAGCATGGCTACAGGCAAAAAAGTTTCCTTATAGTCGATCCCTTCTTTCTGAGTGTACCCTTTCGCCACGAGTCTCGCTTTAAAGGTTTCAACATTTCCGTCCAGTCCCCTTTTTCTCTTGTATACCCACTTGCATCCAATGGGTTTTACCCCATTAAGTGGTTCGACTAACTCCCACACTTTATTGTGATCCATTGAACCCATCTCGGCTTCCATTGCGGTTTGCCAAGATTTTACATCCTTGTCTTGGATCTCCTTGTTGTAGGACCATGGATCTGATTCTTCTCCTAAGATCAAGTCCGAGGACTCTCCTATCCCCAAGAATCGCTCGGGTTGCTTAACAACCCTCCCGCTACGACGAGGTTCTGGTTGTGTAGGTGTGATGCTTGGTACTTCGTCTTGTACAGTTGGCAACGGAGTCGGCCACCTAAGTTCTTCTAAGGTAATCTTTGTTGGGAAATTTATAGTTTTGATGAAAGTTCCAAAAACACATGTAATAGGACCAGTCAGACGTGTTAGCTGACTGATGTTTATATTACCTGCTATAGGAGACCAGTTGATAATGATTGTATAGAACAACTGTTGGGAAATTTATAGTTTTGATGAAAGTTCCAAAAACACATGTCTTCGGACGTTTGTTCGATCGATGTTTACATTACTGCGATAGGAGACCGATTGATAATGATTGTATAGAAAAACCGATGTAATAGATAGGTCACATATTGAGGGGAACTCAATATGTATAGGTCGATCCAAGAATCGGAAGAAAGTCGATATCAAACCCGCGTAGCGTTAAAGCGAGCGGAAGATCGGATCGAATCGATCTAGTCGATAACTCAGCGGAAGTCATGAAGCTCTCAAACCTCGAATACTAGAAGATCGGATGACTTCGGAAGATAAGACCGAAGACCTACATCAGTCGAGTCGGCCGGTTGAAGCTAAGTCAACAGCGAAGACTCTATCAGTAGATCTTCGATGATCGACCATAAGATAAAAAAACCGATGTTTCATCTTATCATACGTCTGCGATCTAAACAAGAAGAATACCAACCTTAGTTGGAGGAACAACACCGCAAAGCAAGGCTTCCATCCAATAAGGAAGAGACACGTATGAACAGAGGCGATACTCGCGGGATTCGATGTTGCTCTCTCAAACGGCTATAAAATACACATTCACGCTTTTCTCGCCATGCCGTTCTCGAAGCACGTCACATCAAGCCCGCAAGTCTACCTAAAATAACCGAGATTCAAATTGCTCTCCAACGGCTCTTTGATCTCAAGGTCTATAAATATGGGATCACACTTGAGTGAAACACGGAAATGCTTGGACAAACAACATAATCAAGAAGCTCAAACTATAGTCGATTTCATACGAAGAACACAACAACAAGCTTATTTTATATTGTGTTCATCCCATAAGTTCTTAGCAAGAAATCTTTTCATCTAGCTTTTTAGGTCGCTTGTAATGCAAGGAAAGATTTCATAGTTGGAACCTCAACAATCTTACCCAAACCCCAAGTTAGGATAAGTTGTTTAGCAAGATTCGATCCAGGGTTTCTAGTAACTTGATTTAAGGATCGGTTGAGTGAGAACTCTTAAAACATCTGTTGGTGTCTTGTGTTGGACTAACACACTAAACTAAGTCCAATCGGTTAAGCGGTTAAGTTTGGTGCCCTTGTGAAAGGGAAGAGTGGACGTAGGGATCGGGTTTGTCCGAACCACTATAAATCTTAGGTGCCTTTTATTGCTTTGATTAATCTTGCTCTCACATCGCATAATCTTAAAGCGCATACATTCTAAGTTAAGATCGAGATAGCACCAAGCTTCGATCCGACGGACCAAATTTCGTCATCCGTTTAAAAAGATAAAACTTGAAATCGGTTATACAAACCGGTTTTTCACGGTAAAAACTTCCGACACATCGCTTAATCGATAGTTACCGAATCGATCCGTCATGCGTTCAAGAAGTTGGTTATCGACCAAACCGATTCATGCGATCGACGCTATCTGCTCTGAAAAAAAGTTTTTCAGAAGTCTATTCACCCTCCCTCTAGACTTACGCCTCACTTAACGGATTCGGGACCTACAAGTGGTATCGAGCGGTTGGTTCTTCCGACCAGCGACTACGTGTCATTGTGGTCAATCGAATCGATCTTGAAAAACCGTTTTTAAAAACTCATTCATTTTCCAAAATCACTTTCAAAGATGGATAACACGTCCCAGATGTATCATGATGCCGAAGTTCAATCGATGAGTATGCAGATTGGGCCATATATGTCCAACCATCTAGGCTCGTCGGTGGCGTAATGATGGAAGTCATCGAGAGGACCCATCATCATTTACTACGACAATCCTCGCAGTCGGAGGAGATCCGGACTTTCCTACGAGAAGTCTTGTACGAAAAAAGCCAAGCCACGATGGACACGTAAGAAAGAAAATCGCATACTGGACACCATTGCAAGACATATCATCATGAAGACAATGGATAAGGTCACCAAAGAAAAGATTAAGTATCTCAAATCTGCGAAAGCAATGTGGGATACTCGGGCCGAGATCTGCGAGGAAATGAGCAGATAAAAGACAAACCGTCTTCAAGTTTAACTGGTGAAGTTCGAGAAACTAAAGATCTGCCAACGAAACCCATCAACGAACTCGATGGAAGAATTACAATGTCTATAAACAAGCTTCGAGAACTTGGTAGAGATGTCCGATAAAGATATCAACTATAAGATCCTAAGGTCTCTCACCAAGAAGTGGGACATGAAGGTCACGGTAATCAAAGATTGCCGGGACATTTCAAGAATGAAACCTAGTAGCTTGTTCTTGAGTCTTAAAGCTCACGAGTTCGACCTGATTGAAAGAGGTCAAGCCGATGAAGACGAGGTCCCCTTTGAAACCTCGACTTCAAAATCGGTTGCTTTCAAGGCAACCAAGGAGAACAAAGGCCAATGAACCCATTGGAAATATATTAAGTCAGCGAGCAGATCGCTTTTACTTACCGGGAAGCTTGAGAAGTCGGATATACAACTTGGTAAGTATCGAAGATTTTATAAGGACTATCAACATAGCGAGGGCTAGACAGAGATTAATAGATCTCGGAAAGAACCGATCGATGATCGGAAGGATCCACCAGAGATGAAAGGGAAAGAGATAGTCGACGAAGGAAGGAAGAGATAACCAATCGAGATAGAAGAAACTCGGACTACTATCGAAAGGCAAATCACCGATGGGTCATACAGACGAGTGATTCACCCGGAAGGAAAGGAACGGTGGATCAAGGAGCGCTTTCAACTGTGAGAAGCCGGTCACTATAGCAAGGATCGCCCGGACTGGCCGAGAGAGGGAAGAAAAGAGGAACAAAAGAGAGCAACGCTTTAGAGAGCAGAAGAGCCATGGTTGCCGAAGAATTGACGATTCTTCGCCCGAGGACTCCGGATACTCCTCTCAGAGAAGACTTACCGATCGGCAAAGGCCGACTTCTATGAAAATGAAGATCCGATATTCTCGTCGGGACGATGATGAACTACCTGATGGCCGGGGAGGACGGTCCGAGGTAACCTCCAAACCTCCTTCGTTCGCTTCTACACCGCTATCATTAAGACACTATTTGGGAGATTGACTGCAGCTCTACTAGAAGCAATTGCTTGAAGATCTCTCCAATGCGGAGAAACTTATGCTATTGTGGAAGCCGAGAATGATAAGTCGAGGACGTAAATAATCGACTTTGTCAAGAAAATGATCTCGTAAAAGCCTCCGAACTTAGAAAATAAACCGCCGAAGGTAATCGAGGAATTTAAAATTCTCGAAGTTAAAGCTTCTACGATCAGAAAAGCAGATCAAAGATCGATGGAAATTAACAGATGACAAGTCGATGACTTCAAAATCTTGCAAAGCAAAATTCGATGAGCTATTCAATGCATGAAAGTCCGAAATCCTCTCGAGGATAATCTGCGAAGAAAATAGATGTTTTTTCAAAATCATCTCAAACCGTTAAAGACATGAACGCCTATTTTTGAATAAAGATTGATAAGGAGGACTTGGCTATGAGAAACCCTCCACATCCTCAAAAGCCCGTGATTCATCTCGGAAAAGATGTGTCGAGGCAATTTCTGAAAAAGATACACCAAAAGCTAAACTTGTATCTAATAGGGGTAAGAGAGGTTGAGCGGTGAAAGGCAAGTGCCAACCGTAAAGGGAACAGAAATGGACCCTAATTGGTAAAGCATCGTCCCGAGGAATCAACGGAAGAACCCAGTTCTTCCGAAAGAGACCTCAACGATCAACAGTCGGGGAATCGAAAAAGACAACCTACAAAAGGGAAGTCTAATCGAGACCCATCCAAGGTCACCGCCTAAAGCACGCTCGTAAATGCGAAAACCATCTATCACGAAAAGGATATGAATCTTTTGATGGTAGCGGTCGCATTCTACCCCTATAGTCGAAATTTAGGGTCAGACCGACTTTTTGAACCAATTAATGGATAAAAAGAAAAAACAAACTGAAAAGTTAAATCATAAGTCTTCTAAGTCATCCAAGGTTCACACAAGTAATCATACAAATCGAAAAGCATATGAGGATAAGTATGATTATGTTGACAGTATGGGAGACAAATCAGCCTTCGATCCGTGATCACCATAGAAGTGCTCGTTTGTATGGATCCCCAAATCCAAACCTAACCCCTCGGGACCCAATCCGAAAGGGGTACCTAAAGCCCGACCGATTCTTGGGTTCGCGTGGGTCCGCCAACAAAGGAGGTGTGCAAGCAACTATCCGGTACATCGATAGTGGATGCTCAAGGCACATGATTTGGAAGCAAACATCTCTCGCCGGTTCCTACATAGAGCGTAAAGGCCAGCGTGTGCTTTTCGGTGATGATAACTTTGGTTATACCAAAGGGTTCTAACCTTAGAGAATGATGATGTACAAGTAACTGGAGTCTCGTATGTCGAAGGTCTGAAGCACAACCTATTATCGGTTTCACAATTCTGCGACAACGGATTCAGTGTTGAGTTCTCGACTGATCAATGCACTATCAAGAATCGAGTCACTCAACAGATTTTGCTAACTGGTTCAAGAAAAGGGGACGATCTGGTGATTGGAAGCAGTTGTCCAAGAAAAATCGTGCTCGATTGTTAAGAGTTCCAAAAGTAGCGATTGGCTCGCACAAAAAGAATGAGCCATCCCGAACTTTAAAACTCTTAATAAGATAGCTAGGATGTCTCTAGTGGAAGGACTTCCGAATGAAGTGTTCTCAAAGGATCAGACATGTACTGCATGTCAGAAGGGAAAACAGGTAAAAGCTTCATTCAAAGGAATTTCGGACCAAAGATCCGCCAGAATCTAATTGCTTCATATGGATCTGTTTGGACCAGTTACACCAGTCAGTCTCAACGGACGCAAATACACTCTGGTAATCGTGGATGACTATTCCAAGTTTACCTGGGTTATATTCTTACATAAGAAGAATGAGACGACAACCAAGATACCCGAGCTGCTAAGAAGATTACAAAATGAGAAGGGTGTCAGCGTAGTAAAAATCAGATCAGATAAAGGTACAGAATTTCTGAACTCTTTTATTACTGATTTTTGCTCTAAGTTTGGTATCTGAGATGAAACATCAGTGGCGGACGCCACAATGTAATGGAGTAGCCGAGCGGAGGAACAGAACTCTCAAAGAAGTTCGCGAACAATGTTAAATTAACATGCGATACCAAACCGGTATAATCAACACCGCATGCCATACGTGTAATGTATGTCTCCGACTAAAAGGCTCACTACAAAACACTTATGAATCGTGGAAGGCGTAAAACCTCGTGTTTCTTACTTCCATGTTTTTGGGTGCAAGTGTTTCATACACAACAATGGGGAAAAGTCGGGTTGAAGACTTTTGAGGCCAAGTCCGATGAGGGTATATTTCTGTGGTATTCTCATCTAGCAAAGCCTTCGTGGTCTACAACAAACTAACCCTAGTTGTGGAAGAAAACACCCATGTAGCCTTTGATCAAGCATCTTACGATCAAGAGAAAACGCCTCGAGAACAAGAAGTACCGATCTACCGTAACCCCGATATTCGTAAAATGGATTTAACGATCAAGGAAAAAGGATCAAATCAGATCAATTTACATTCCAGATCTAGCTGATTCACCGGATCAATCAGATCCTAAGGTGCTAACAACTGCCGATGAAAAAGCCGATTCACCGTGAGAGAAGAATCGAACCATCCGGTTCGGGGAACTCTGAAGTTCTCACGAGCAGATCAAACACATGATGATTCCAACATCACCGAGACTTGTTCTATCAAGTGGACCATAACCTGCACCACTCCCAATCGCTAGTAATAAGATTTTATCGTAAACGGACGATGTTCTCAAAACCGACGAAATCGAAAAGAAGGACACGGATAACCATCATCCAACCGATCGATAATCGGAGACCCGTCGATAAAATTAAAACTAGACATCAGTTGGTGAAAGTGCCATGTATTGTTTGTTATCGTCTATGAAGGAACCAACTACAATAGAGAAGCTTTACAAGACGCAAACCGGATTCTAGCCATGCAGGAGGAGTTGGAGCAGTTCGGGAGAGAAATGAAGTATGGGAACTAGTAGTGAACCAGTCATCAAGACGTAATTGGCACGAAATGGATCTTCAAGAACAAGAGATGAGAAAAAATGTTATCACCGAAATAAGGCAAGACTTGTTGCTAAGGGGTATTCACAATCGGAAGGAATTGATTACGATGAGACCTTTGCACCGCCGCCGCCTTTGAAGCCATTCGTCTGTTTTTCGCTTATGCTTCCCACAGAGGGTTCATGCGTGTATCGATGGACGTAAAGAGTGCTTTTCTTAACGGGTACTAGCAAGAGGAAGTTTATGTCGAACAACCTCCGGGCTTTGAAAAAGGGCAACCAAGTGTATCGTTTAAGAAAAGCTCTTTATGGTTGAAAAACAGTTCGCGAAATCGGTATGATACACTCTCGGTTCTTGATCGAAAGTGGGTTCACTAAAGGAACAATGGGACGTAACCTTATTGAGAATAGAAGATGGAGAAGATATTCGATGGTTGATTACGTGGGCGACATCATCTTTGGATCTCCTAACAAGAACCTATGTGAAAGATTCAAAAACCGATGCAAGGGAAATTGAGATGTCCATGATGGGTCGGATGAATTACTTTCTAGGTCTCCAAGTTAAACAAAGTACTGAAGGGATATTCATCTCGCTAAGCAAAAGTACACTAGGAATCTTTTGGCTAAGTTTGGAGTTCAAAATAGTAAGGAAGCCAAAATTCCTATGATGATTGGATTCAAGATGGATCAGATGAAAGGTCGAAAAACAAATCGAGAAGGAATATAGGGCTCTCATTGGATCTCTTTTATACCGACCGCCGGCCAGACTGGATATCACTTTTGCGGTAGGTGTATGTGCAAGATTTCAAGCAAATCCAATGATCGACCACCACCTGAAAGCGACTAAGCGGATTCTTAAGTATCTGAAAGGAACCATAAACCTTGGTTTATTCTACCCATCGATGATAATCTAGAGCTTAGTGGGTATTTCGATTACGATTATGGAGGTTGCAAGATCGTGAGTAAAATCAACCTCGGGAACATGTCGGTTCTTAGGAAGTAAAACCGATCTCGTGGTTTCAAAAGAAGGTATACATCGATTGCGACATCAACAATGCTGCAGAATATATGGTCTGCAGAAATTCGTTGTTCCCTAATCGCCTGCCTCGATCGGTGGTGAGGATTACAACATTGTAGCTAAAAACGTACCTATATTCTGTGACAAGATAATAGTGCTATTGCAATCACTCAGAATCCGGTTCTACATACAAGATGCAAGCATGTGGATGTCAGACACCACTTCATAAGAGATCACGTTGAAAAGAAGAATATCAGAATGGAAAAGATTCATACTGATATACAGAAGGCTGATATTCTAACCAAGCCACTAGCTGAGATCGATTCGAGATTTATGCAATGAGCTAGGACTTCTAGATCTTGGAGAAATGTCACCAAAAAATGTTTGATGGAATGTTCTCGTAACTATTTGGTTAAGAGACTAACCGGATCGAGAGAAATCAGTTGAGTTTGGTATCTTAATCGATCTCAAGAGACCGATAACAAAAAATCGATCGGACTTACATTTACCAGATCCAAAGGAACTGATCAGATTTTAGTTTATCAGATTTAAAGTCTATCAGTTTAAAGGAACTGATCAGATTCAAGGTTTATCAGATTAAAGGAAAATGCTCAGTTTAAAGGATTATCTGATTAAATCAATTTGGTTATAGTATTTCTTTGTGATTCGATTTAGCTGATATTCAACAAGCAAGATTCAGAGATTAAGAGCTAACAATCACATAAGAAAGCAGGAATTTACACAACGATGAAATAACAGAACTTTTCATTGATAAAAACCCGAAGGTGAGGTTACATTACGAGTTACAAGTACAAGAAGACCAGGAGGTCAAGACATAAATGTTAACCAAAAATCCTAAACCTATAACCCTAAACTTTCATCCTAACCCCAGAAGTGAAGGAAAAGAGAGATTTTAAACTCATTTTCCCCACTTAACAAAGGGGTGAGAGAGGCTTTTAAAGAACAGAATCCCAAAGCATGCCGCAGAAAAGTCAAGATCAAGAAAATGGAGCGACAGAGGCCTTGATAGGATTCTTAAGCCTCGAGCCCTAAAATGAAGTGTAGTAGGGCTCTCAACATTAAATGCAAAGACATGTGCCCATGACATCTCGACGACCAACTCTTTGGCACACGTGCTCTCAGATAGACACACAAGGTGCATACGGTTAGGAGAAGTGTCTTCTCGGTTGCAACAGCAGATCCCATATACGGTGGTAGAGAAGCTTTTGCAAAGAATCGATGTGAAATCGAAGATGATGAAGAAAACAACAATAAGGGATGCAAAGGGTTGATTTGAGAAGGTGAAACCATATAAAAAGGGTGTAAAAGTGTTTCTTAGGAAGTCTCACCGGAAACAAGGGTTCACCAAGATACATGATTCTTACAAAGAAGATAAGTATGGTGAATGGGTGATGTTTGTAAAAACATTGGTCCAATTTATAGAGGCCAAGCAAGGATGCAAATGCAATTTTCATTTCAAGAAGCCTATCCGAGAAATTTGCATCAAAAAGGACAAATGTAGAAATCACGCGATCGATAATTGGATAAATTTACGGTTGATTGACATATCGAAGAGATTCGCATTTAAATTTCAAGATGTCAATTCACGCCTACTTAGGGAATAGAAGCTACTACTCTAGACTAAGTTTTGGCGGTAACACTTATCCCAAGAATCGCTTTTAATCGAAAAAAAGAATCGGGATGAGGTCAACCAAAATCGATTACTAACGAGCGTCGGACGAGAGAGATCACCGAGCTTGAAACTCAATAACCGAGATATATCATCTATGTAAAAAAATATCGGTTGAAGGGGGAACTTTCGATCAAGGAGGATCAAAAGGAAATCGACGTACTCAAGGAAAAGATCACCTAAGCCTGAAGTTTCAACAAATCGAGATGCTGTTGGAGAAGATCGGTTGGGAAATTTCTTAAAGGCTTAAAGCGAGAATGATTAAGATCAACAAGTGGAATCAACATTGACAAGTAATATTGATCGACACAATATCACCAACCGAATCATATCTCTTTTCTCTTGTTCTTTACTTTTTATCGGATCGTATCGATATTATTTGCTTTACTTGCACCATTATCCTTGTGGCGGTACTCTGCAAATCATTTAACGCGGACGTGGGGTACATGTATTAACCGCTATTTGATCGTGCTTTTAAATCAAAAGTTTTTTTCAGATGCGTGCTTTTTTTCGACCCCTACGATCAAAACCGCCTAAATCTGGAGCCGCACAATCTTTTCAAAACGATTGATCTTCAAAATCTTGTCTTATTGTACCCTCCGCCTCTATATAAGATTCATCAAACCTTACGAGTTTTTCGTTTTCACAAACTTGCATTATTATCCTTTGAAAAACTTCAAATTTTCTACGTTTCAAAAACGATTTCTTAGAGTTCAAAATCTTCTCGAAAATTTGAATCACAGTAATATTTTCATTTAAGCTTAATGATGAATCTTTCTTTCCGATAAAAACATTGTTTTCAAAAGTTGTTTTTCGAATTTATGCTTCATTGCCTTTTGTTTTTAAAGATGATATTGATATTGATTATGCACAAATTTAATGAGTCTATCTCACTGTAGATGGCCACTCATGGACTAGGAAAGATCATGTGCAACTATGAATCGCAACTAAGATCTTTGAGGATAAGTTCGTTCAATTTGGAACCACCGAGGATTTCGAATCCATGGAGGTGGAACAAATTTCAAGAAGGCCGGATCGAAACATATTAACTCATCGCAATCCGGTGATGCAAAGATGAAGCACTACAATTCTTGCGTAATTTTGAGTGTGGATCTGAAAAAAACCGAGACGAACCGATGTCGTCTACCAACGGAGAAGAAATCGGATCGACAAATGCGGACATCACTCGTCTGCTCAAATTTTACCAAAGGGCGAATCTCACCGCACACCACAGGAGAATGAGGACGAAGAAATCGAGAGGAGCTCTTAGAGAGGCGGATAAACATCGTAAAGCCGGATTCATCAGGCCAATGCTCAAAAAGAAAGTAGATCATTGTTTGACAAAGAACGATCATGGGAATCTCATTTAGCCCAGATGCTCTCACATCGGTCAAAATGTACAAAGATGGCAAAGAATAATTGATGGGGCTCGAACATCAATTCGCACGGCTTCCGAAAAGCCATCTTGCTCCAAGAACACGAAAAATTTGGAGTCAATGAATCCAGTGTCTTTTTTCGAAAAAGAGAGTCAAGAATCTCAACAAGGTTGCAGTTATATTGAAGGACAAACCGCCAAGCTACCGAATGGAATCAGAATGGATGAAGTCCTACAATGCCTTCCTCTCATCAACTTCGCTTATATACGGGCCCACCAGGCGATGACAAGGAGCCCACTCCAACAAAAATCAAGAAAGGAAAGAGCAAAGAAGCCGCTCATCCACACCCGGTTGCTCCACGTAAAAAAGAAACGAAATCGTGAAGGCCTGGAGAAGAGGCCAAAGAAAGCAAAGCAAGCTACCATGACTTAAAGACTAGAAGATGAGTCAAGAAGAAAAAGCGCCCGTAAACAATTGCTATGCGCAACAAAGAAAGTAATCAGACAGAAGCTTTCAACCCGAGGGCTCACGCGTAACGATCCGGAGGTAGAAGCACAAACCGATAAATCTATTTCTCCTCAACCTCAAGCCGATTCACCGCCAGATTAAAGGTCACGAGCATGTCTCTCCCCGCTAGTTCACCGCCATGAACCCGAACCAGATATAATCGCCACTACAAACAGTAACCATCGCAGTCGAACTAATCGCATAACTTCCGCCGACTCAAGCACAATTTTTTCCACATCTCATCCAATGTAGACCGGACAGATAATTCCTCAGATCCAGATCAACAAAGACCATCACCGAAAAATGGTCGACTAAGAATTGAACGAGAGATTGATGAGACGATCCACAACCGGGTCGCCCATCCCGCTATAAGAGAAGAAGTCATGGAGATCCTCACCGAGAGATCTCAGATTAAAAAAGCTTCTCGATCTTTATTTTACTTGTTGAGCGGATGGGTGGTGCGGATGAGTTCGGCAGATTTTGACTTCGATATGAGGAAGTCTCGCCAAAGTGGGATCACCAAATGAGCTAATATCCGATAAATGCTGGAAAGCTCGATCCACGTGAAGTTGGAATTGCTTGGGAAGAAGAAAAAGCCGACCAAGAAGCTCCGTAAACAGACGCCGAAATGGAGAATGCAGGAGTTGCCGATGAAAGTGGAACGGTGATGCGATTCACGACCAACCAACCGGAGGCACAAAACAATCGAACTCCGATCAAGTGATGGATCTAATTCCTACATCTCAAATCACCATCGATCAACTTCAGAGATCGATCTTGTCTCAAAGATCTCCCGAAAAGAAGAGATTGAGGGAGTGCTAATCGATCGAGACAAATTAGTCTCAAACAAATCGAAGCAATCAGAGATCAGTTCTCCCAATCCATGACCACCATGTTCGCCGAGCTTACAAAAATCGGGTTGATGACAAGTCAAATGTGGATCAAAATCAATCTTCTTTTTCGACGCCATCGAGAAAAGGCTCGAAGTTATCGAAGAGAAATTTGGCAAAATGATTTCGACACTCTCGCTACAATGGAAACCGCCAAGACAGAAGCCGACATAAAGAATCGTAATCTAATACCAAACTTCGTGTTTATCTCGCTAATGATCTAAATCAGCATTATCAATCAACTTTGGGTCTCGACTTCCCACTCAATGCGCTTTTTTGATCAAACCAAAAAGGGGGAAGGATCTCGAGAAACCAACCGACACATCGAAGATAAGGCCCATGGACAAAGCTCAATTGCAAGAAATTGCTGCGGGTGGCGGGACATCAAAAATCTATGGATTACTCGCACCGTGAAAAACACAAGCTAGTCGACATCTGCCGATAAGGACAGAAGATTGTCCAAAGAGCGTATGATCAAGAAGAAAGAAGAAGTAAAAACGGGCACAAGGTAAGGGTTGAAACGTAAGTTCAAATCAAGGGCTAAGAAAGGATTGATGGAAAATCGCACGTAACCTCGGTTGCCGCCAAAGAGTCGACGAGATCATACCAAAAAACTGCCAGACACGCTAAGAGGTTTGAGGAATGGAATAAGATCGAAGTGAATGGCTTTCGATGCCTTTGTCCTTGATCTTGTTCAAAAGAAGAATCACCGGATGATGAGTTCCTCAACCGTTACGTAATAAATATCCGGACTTTTTCAAGTATCTGGAAAATGAGGCCAAGCTTATAAATGTAAAGATATCTCGCCAAGAGTATGATCCGTTAATATACTCAAAGAAGGCAGATGGCTCATTTGACAGATCGGCATTTGAGAGATTCTACTTTGACATCTTGAGCAAATCGCATATAATCGATCAAGTGCGCATAACCGATGTCAAATGGAAACTCTATCGATTTTCAACGTTCCACAAGACCAAAGAGAAATGCCGTATGATACAAGCCCAAGGAGTGAAGAATCGAAGACGCGCCTAGGATCATTTTGCTTTTATATTCAAAACTTTTTCGATGTAACATGTAATCATCATATCTAATGAAAAGTTTATTTTTTCGATCCCAAGACAAAATCTCTTTGTCTTCCGACATTTTGTTTAATCGTTTTTTATACTTATCAACTGTTTGGTTTTCGGGTGTTTTGGTTTCATCAAAAGGGGGAAATTGTTGGGAAATTTATAGTTTTGATGAAAGTTCCAAAAACACATGTAATAGGACCAATCGGACAATTAGTGATCGATGTTTACATTCTTTGCGATAGGAGACCAGTTGATAATGATTGTATAGAAAAACCGATGTAATAGATAGGTCACATATTGAGGGGAACTCAATATGTATAGGTCGAATCAAGAATCGAGAAGAAAGTTCGATATCAAACCGAGTGAGCGTTAAACCGTAGCGGAAGATCGGATCGAATCGATCTAGTCGGATAACTCGGAAGTCATGAAGCTCAAACCTCGAATACTAGAAGATCGATGACTTCCGTAAGATAAGACCGGAAGACCTACATCGCCGGAGTCGGCCCGGTTGAAGCTAAGTCAACAGCGCCGAAGACTTATCAGTAGATCGACGGGCCAGAGATCGATCAAATTTCATAAGATGAAAACCGATGTTTCATCTTATCATACGCCTGCGATCTAAACAAGAAGAATACCAACCTTAGTTGGAGGAACAACACCGCAAAGCAAGGCTTCCATCCAATAAGGAAGAGACACGTATGAACAGAGATATATCAAGGGATTCGATGTTGCTCTCAAACGGCTATATAAATACACATTCACGCTTTTTTCTCGCCACGCCGATTCTCAAGCACGTCACATCAAGCCTCGCAAGTTCATTTAAAATAGCCCGAGATTCAAATTGCTCTCCAACGGCTCTTTGATCTCAAGGTCTATAAATATGGGATCACACTTGAGAAAGTGAAACACGGAAATGCTTTGGACAAACAACATAATCAAGAAGCTCAAACTATAGTCGATTTCAAGAAGAACACAACAACAAGCTTATTTTATATTGTGTTCATCCCATAAGTTCTTAGCAAGAAATCTTTTCATCTAGCTTTAGGTCGCTTTGTACGCAAGGAAAGATTTCATAGTTGGAACCTCAACAATCTTACCCAAACCCCAAGTTAGGATAAGTTGTTTAAAGAAGATTCGATCTAGGGTTTCTAAAGATCGATTTACGGGATCGGTTGAGGAGAACTCTTAAAACATCTGTTGGTGTATCAGGTTGGACTAACACACTAAACTAAGTCCGGTCGGTTAAGTCGGTTAAGTTGGTGCCCTTGTGAAAGGGAAGAGTGGACGTGAGGATTGGTTTGTCCTAACCACTATAAATCTTGTGTGCCTTTCTTTCGCTTTTGATTAATCGCTCTCACATCGCACAATCTTAAAAGCGATACATTCTAAGTTAAGATCGAGATAGCACCAAGCTTCCGATCCGTCGGACACTGAAATTTCATCATCATTTAAAAGATAAAACTTGGAACTGATTTATACAAACCGGTTTTTCACACGGTAAAACTTAAGCTTCCGACACATCGCTTAATCGATAGTTACCGAATCGACCGCTTTTCGGCGTCAATAAGTTGGTTATCGACTAAACCGATTCACTCGCACTGATCAAAGCATCCGCTCTCACACCGATCCGCACGAAAAGTTTTTCGAAGTCTATTCACCCTCCTCTAGACTTACGCCTTCACTTAACCCGATTCGGGACCTACAAGTGGTATCAGAGCGGTTGTTTCTTCAAACCGACTGGTGGTCATTGTGGTCAATCGAATCGATCTTGAAAAACCGTTTTAAAAAAACTCATTCATTTTCCAAAATCACTTTCAAAGATGGATAACACGCCCCAGATGTATCATGATCTGCCGAAGTTCTCAATCGATGAGTATGCAGATTGGGCCATATATATGTCCAACCATCTAGGCTCGTCAAAGGGCGTAATGATGGAAGTCATCGAGAGAGGACCCATCATCATTTACTACGACAATCCCTCAATCGGAGGAGATCCGACTTTCCCATGCGAAGTCTTGTATTTAAAAAGCCCAAACCGATGGACACGTAAGAAAGAAAACGCATACTCCGGACACCATTGCAAGACATATCATCATGAAGACAATGGATAAGGTCACCAAAGAAAAGATTAAGTATCTCAAATCTGCGAAAAGCAATGTGGGATACTCTGGCCGAGATCTGCGAGGAAATGAGCGGATAAAAGACAGCCGAATCTTCGCCGAATGGTGAAGTTCGAGAAACTAAAGATGCTGCCCAACTAAAACCATCAACGAACTCGATGGAAGAATTACAATGTCTATAAACAAGCTTCGAGAACTTGGTAGAGAGATGTCCGATAAAGATATCAACTATAAGATCCTAAGGTCTCTCACCAAGAAGTGGGACATGAAGGTCGCGGTAATCAAAGATTGCCGGGACATTTCAAGAATGAAACCTAGTAGCTTGTTCTTGAGTCTTAAAGCTCACGAGTTCGACCGATTGAAAGATCGATGAAGACGAGGTCCCCAAACAAAACCTCGACTTCAAAAAATCGATTCTTTCAAGGCAACCAAGAGCGTAACAAAGGCCAATGAATTGTATAGAGACCAATTGATAATGATTGTATAGAAAACCGATGTAATAGATAGGTCACATATCGAGGGGGAACTCAATATGTATAGGTCGATCTCAAGAATCGTAAGAAAGTCGATATCCGGACAGGCGTAACGTTAAACCAGAACGGAAGATCGACGAATCGATCTAGTCGATATCTCACCAAGTCATAAAGCTCAAACTCGTAATACTTGAAGATCGATGACTTCCGGAAGATCAAACCCGAAGACCTACATCACCGAAATCCGCTAGTTGAAGCTAAGTCAACCGCACTGAAGACTCTATCAGTAGATCGATCGATTCAGATCGATCAAAAATCACCACCAGTGAAATCGATGTTTCACCTAATCATACGCCGATGATCCGAACAAGAAGAATGTCAAGCTTAGTTGGAAGAACAACACCGAAAAGTGGAGTCTGCGCTATCCAATAAGAACAAGACACGTATGATCGAGCCGACAATTGTGGATTTCGATGCTACCTCTCCAGAACGGCTACAAAGTACAAATTCACGCTTTTGGCCATGCCGTTCCTGAAGCTCGTCACATCAAGCCTGCAAGTCTACCAAATATAGCCGAAATTCAAATCGCTCTCCAACGGCTCTTTGATTTCAAGGTCTATATATATGGGATTACACTTTAGAGTGAAATAGAGCTAAAACTTATTTGAATAATCAAGAAGCTCAAGCTAATATCAGACTTCCGCACAAGAACACGAACAAGAAGATTAATTTTTATTAAGTGTTCATCCCATAAAGTTCTTAGCATAGAAATCTTTTCATCTAGTTGTTAGGTCATTATATCTAAAGAAAAGATTTCATAGTTGAAACAATACAATCTTACCCAAACCCCAAGTTAGGTTAAGTTGTTTAAGCAAGATTTCGGACTAGGTTTCTAGTTCGATCTAAAGGATCGGTTGAGTGTGAACTCTTTAAACATCTAGTTGGTGTACTGTGTTGGACTTACACGTAAAACAAAGTCCAGTTGGTTAAGTAGGTGCCCCTTGTGATAGGGAAGAGTGGACGTAGGACTGGTTTGTCCGAACCACTATAAATCTTGTGTGCCTTTATCGCTTTGATTAACTGATTACACAATCGCACACAACCTTTAAAGCGCATACATATTCCAAATTGAGATGGATTAGCACCAAGCTTCGATCCGATCAAACTTGACACTTCAATCAATCGATTAAAAGATTAACTTTGGAATCGGATTTATCAAAACCGGGTTTTTCACACGGGTAAAACTTAAGCTTCGACACATCCAGTTAAATCGATAGTTACCGAATCGACCGCCTTCAGCGATCAATAAGTTGGTTATCACCAAACCGATTCATCAAGACTGATCAAAGCTTCGCCCTCACACTGACTGCACAAAAGTTTTCAGAAGTCTATTCACCCCTCCCCTCTAGACTTCTGCCCTCACTAACCCGTTTGGGACCTACAATCTTGCTTATAGGCTTTTTATCGTTCATATAGTCTTCTTTCAAAAATCTAAAGTGCGTACTAATTACGACCTTTTGATCTTCGGGACCATAGAACATGCATCCATTTGTTCCTTCGGGGTACCCTATAAACAACCTTAATTCCGAACGTGCATCCAATTTACCAGCTTCCTTATCCAACACGTATGCCGGGCACCCCCAGATCCTCATGTGTCCTAAGCTGGGCTTGCTCCCCGTCCACAATTCTCTAAGAGTTTTGGGAACCGATTTGGATGGCACTAAGTTTAGAATATAAGCTGTTGTTTGCAAGGCATAACCCCATAACGATTTTGGTAAATCCACATAACTCATCATTGACCTTACCATTTCTAGAAGCATTCTATTTCTTCGTTCTACAACCCCGTTTTGTTGAGGGGTACCGGGTGCAGTCAACTGGGATGCAATCCCTTCATCCGACAGGTAGTTCAAAAATTAATCGCTGAGGTATTTGCCTCCACGATCAGATCGTAGAAACTTGATACTCTTTTCCTTATGATTCTCTGCTTGAGCCTTAAATTCTTTGAATTTATCAAAGGTCTCAGATTTATGCTTCATTAGAAAAATGTACCCATAGCGTGAGTAATCATCGATAACTGTAACGAAATACTCGTAGCCTCCTCTAGCTTTGATTTGCATCGGACCACACACATCGGTGTGAACGATCTCCAACACTTCTTTAGCTCTAAGCCCCTTGGCTCCAAATGCCCTCTTGGTCATTTTACCCTCCAAGCATGATTCACAAGTTAGAAATGGTTCAATCAGGAGGGACTCCAATGAACCATCTTGGACCAACCTTTGGATCCTTTTTGGGTTAATATGACCTAATCTTAGGTGCCAAATAAGTGTCTTATTCACGTTGGTCGAACGTTTTCTTTTATTACTTGAAATAGTAGATGTGTTATAGGATGCATTCTGTGAGTGATGTGCACATTTAATAATATAGAGATTGTTCCATAGAGTTCCATGACAGATAACCACATCGTTATTTAAAAAACAAGAACATGTTTATTAAAAACCAATGAATATCCATCAAACCAAATAGTTTTGAAACAGAAATTAGGTTTTTGCGAAAAACAGGAGCATAAAGAACATCTCTTAAAATTAAACTCTTGTTTTCAAAAGACAGGTGCATGTCTCCCACTGCTTCAGCTGCCACTCTCGTAGTATCGCCTAGCGTGACGAGGATCTCTCTTCCACTAAGTTGTCGGGTCCGCTTGAACCCCTATAATATGAAATAAACATGATCAGTGGACCCCGTATCCATTACCCACGAATGGGTAGCATACGCCGCTAAACAAGTTTCAATAACTAGTGCGTGAGAATTACCTTTCTTTCCATTCCACTTGGGATTGGAACAGGCACACCTCCAATGTCCTCTCTTGCCACATTCCAAACAGATCCTTGTACTTAAACTTTCATCTTTGAAGTTTGAATAGAACTGATTTATCCTTTTTGTCTCTTCATTATTCTTACCACCAATTGGCCTAGAAAGGGAAGAAGACCCTTTTGTAACCATGTTCACTTTCTTGCGCTCATTATCCTCTTCGACCAATGTAAGAGCGTTTACAAGATCATCCACAATAAAGTCCATATTTTCCATTAGATACTCTACATAAGGATGATCGTAGCTCTTTGGCAGAGAACTGAGTATGACATCAACCTTGCTTTTGAAGTCATATTTTTCGCCAAGATATGCAAGATCTTCAAAGAGAACCATAACCCTAATAACATGTTCTTTTGCAGTTATTCCTTCTTCCATTTTCAGCTTGACAACATCATGCTTAATGCTTTGGATTGCCATATGGGTCGGATGTGCAAACATCGCTTCGAGGTTTCCCACAATGTCTGCAGCTGATGCAAATCCTTGATGAAGACGCTTTAACAAATCCGACATTTGTGTCAAGATTATGTCCTTTATCAATTAATTTGCCAGCTCCCATTCATTATATTCCATCTCATCCCATATACTAGCACCCTTAGCTGGTTTTTCGGGTTTTGGTGCATTAAGTACCCATTTGGATTCATGCGAAGCAAGGGCATTCATAAGGTTTAGTTTCCAAACAAAATAGTTATCACCAGTAAGTAAATTGTCTTTCAGTATATTGAATAGTGGATTAAAAGGTTGCGACATGATGATACTGAAAATAAACATACATCTTGTGTCAATATCTGGATCAACATAAAAAATATCACATAATTCGATCACATGGTTCATATTGAAATCTCAAAAAAATATGAACATGTATCAGCCAACATCTCAAAATAATTTTAAATGAGCCTCTTGGGAGGGTCATCATTTAAATCACATTCAAGCAGGTTACAAACAAGAACAATTATAAACCTTTAATTAAAAGAAAATTAATTAATAGTTGGCTCCCACTTGACCAATACAAAATTGACAGGGACTTCGGCGAAGTATATGCATATCAATTTTGTACCTAAGTAATAACCATGATTAAATACATAATTACTACTTCATTTTGATCGAGCCTCTTGGGAGGGTCATCGTCTCCACTAATAATTCTTCACAATCATCCTTTTGAGAATTTATTCATATGAAAGCTTACTTTTGGCCGTCCCTTAGGGGAATTTCTCCAAAAGATTTCACAAATAAATAAATCATGGAGGTCAAAATTAATTCGATTCAAAACCGAATTAATTGTTTAAATCATACATAGTAATTTTTGAATTTGAGATTTTTCGTTGGGCAATTCTCATGCAAACACATTTAAACAAATTAAATAAAGCATAAGAAAATACAACAATAAATCAAGCAAAGCAGAAAATAAACATATTGGACACATATTATCCAACTGTCATGGTTTGATTTTTCTTGGCTTGATTTTGAAGAAATGCCGTCTTGAATTTCTCCCACTCGTTTGTCTTGAAAAAAAAATTCATCTCGAATCGCTAAGCCAAATAGCTCGCAATGATGCACGTCCATCCGCCCCTTTGCTAAGCGATCGCCGGCGCCTAAGGCGCTGGCAAGACGTCGCCAGTGAATCTCGGCCCCACCTTTGGCAATTGATGCAAGTGGGCGGTCGTACCATGCCTTCGTGCGCTCCGCCCATCACTCCGGCGCCAAAGCACGCGCCCGTCGCCGCCTCGTCGTTCGCTGCGCCGCGCGGTGACAATGCCATGTCCTATGTGTTTCCACCCATTGCTCCCGCACGCGTCCAGGCCCGACCCCGCCTAGAGCCTTGCGCCCCGCCCGTGCGCCTGGCGACGCTCGCGTCACGCGCGTGCCTCCCTTGGCACATTTCTCTCGATGCACGTCGCCGGTTCTGGGTCCGTTTCAACTCCTCATTTCCGTCTTCGTCTTCGATCAGGTTACAATTTATTTAACGAAAAAATAAATACACCTTAAATCTAGACTAGTGTATTACATTGAACAAATCAAATAGCCTAATCTACTCGTGGATTTTCTCACGAGAAAAATAAATTCGAACGAGTCTAATTAAAACCAAAACATACGCAAGAAAATTAAACACATTAAATACCATGACAATTGGATACCTGCAAAACAGATCTAACAATTCTACTATCCAATTTTCAATTAAATTTAATGGCCAACATAATTTAAATAACAATTTAAATGCAAAGCTTGAAACCGAGGCTCTGATACCAGTTGTTGGGAAATAAGGGGTGCCCGGATCTATTCGAGGTGAATTTAAATACATATTTAAATTAATCAATTAATTACTAACATGAATTAATCCTAAATCAATTCAACATAATAATTAAACTAGCAAATAAGCAACATGCTTACACATAATCCACGTAAATCCTAAGCATGAGGAATCTAGGAGTTACGAGATTACATAGCTCTTGTAGAGACAACCGTTGAGACGATGAATCAACCCAAAGTGCCTCGTTTCGCCAAATCTTGCAAAATTCCATGTCTCAAATATATCCCACGTCCACGAACGTAATCCGGTGGAAGGATTCTCAACGAACGATTTTAATTTAAAGGAGAAAATAAAAATATTTGCCACCACCTTTGTGGATTTCTAATTTTTCCAATACATGTAATTGCATTGGGGATGAAAAATCCATCCCCTATTTATAGGACTAGGGGAGGGGGGATGAAAATTTGGTCAAATTGGGCATTGAAAAATTTCCTAGCTTCTTCCTCAAGATATAATCTAGAGTATATCCAATATATTCTACTTCCCAAAATATCTCACAATAAAATCTTCTCCTCCTTCTTGTCACACAATTTTCAAAAATATCCAATAAAATAGGAAAGAAATAAGATCTTTTACTTTTCTTGAATTTATGGGATAAACTTGTATCTCAAGAATACTTATTCCATAAGAATCTTTCCAAGAAAATCACAAAAATATTTTCTCTCTCCTACTCATATTTTTCGAAAATTTTAAGGAAAAATAGGCAAAATATTTTCTTCTCCTTTTCATTAATTGGACTCAGTGTTTTCATAACCGAACTGGTGATCATACCGGTTTAGGCATCGGTTGCCGGTCCAACCGGTTGGACCGGTTGAACCGACGGTTCAACCGTTAAATTGATTTATGCATATTTCTTTTATATTTTGTATGTTACATTAAAAAATAAATATTTATTCATAAAATATTAAAATTATACTAATTTATAACTTATAAATCTTATATTAAAACAAATAAAATAGAGTTTGGAGACTAAAGATGATGACGTTGTGGATTAATTCCACACAATATGTGACGACGATAAAGAGATTAAATGAAATTAATGACTTGTGAATAAATTTATTTGAGAGAAAATGATATTGAGATAAAAACAATAACATTATATAGAGATATTTAGAAAAAAAATAAAAAAAAAGTGATTTAATAAATAATAAAAATAATAAAATTGAATTAACCGTTTTTAAGGAGTAATTGGACCGGCGACATGAGTGGTTCACGGTTCGACCGGTTCAACTGGGCGGTTCAACCGGTTTTTGAAAACACTGATTGGACTTTAATTTGGGCTATTTGAGGGGTCTTTAGGAGAATTAAAATTGGACCTCCAATGGGCTATGAAACTTTAATATTTAGCCAAAATATTATTCAAGCTCATTAATATTAATTTATTCCACTATAAAATTAATATTGAACTATCCATCTTAACCCACATTACGACTTCACAATAATATGACTCCCGGTCATTATTTCCCATGTTTAAGATTATCTTAGTCCATTAATTAATTAAGCCACTGAACAGACTTTATATTAATTAATATCTTTGTCCTTGGAGTAAAGACAACTCAACATTATTATCCATACCGGAAATAAATTTCCACTTGCAAGATTTGGTATGATAAAGATTCTGAGTCCACCAAGGGGACAAATCAAGAAAGACGTGCTTGCACACGATTCTCCGTATTAAATCTTAGCAATCGTCGTGTAATCAATAATATTGCCCAAGATATAAGGTATCGAATCGCATTGATTCTCTTCCCATCATAAGTAAAAGCAATAGTTATTAATTTCACACGATCCTATTTAAGGAACGGAGATTAAGAAATAACAAACCACTGAGGTCTAATTCTTGTATATTCAGTACCGAAGAATTTATCCTCCTGTAGGTCCTATTCAGCTCATCATAATGCACTAGTGTAATCTCTTGGTCAAGACAAGCCAATCTGAGCCTTACACTGTTCATTTCCATCTGGGTTGTGAATTTGTACTTAATCACGAGGGACTGTTAATTTGATCTTCTGTGATCTGGTATCACCAAATTAACTTCAACGTGATACGTACTTTCTTATCGAACAGGTTTGCAATAAATATATATAACATTCATTCATATTTCGTGCAACAGTGATAAATAATTTATTTCAGTAAATAAATAAGAAATTCAGTTTGATTATACAAAGTAAAAACATACTTTTCAGTATAACCCCAACATTTTCCCCTTATTTTTTGTGTGTGAATATTTTTAGGGTTTAGGACATATGGTGGTACGGACTTAAATTTTTTACTATAAAAGGTTTAACATGGTGGTACATGCTTAGGAATATGATTATACAATTTTTTATATGGTGATACGAGCTTAAATCAAGTGTGGTAAGTGATGAATTAATGGTGACAGGGGATCAATATATAGTGGTACAAGCTTAAATAAAGTGTGGTATAGGGTGAATGAATGGTGGTACATGCTTGACATATCGTTAAAGCTAGCAAACTGGGTCGCCCGGCCCTGCCCATCGGGCCAAGCCATGTTTATGGGTTGGGTTGGGCCAGTCCATCAACTAGTCGGGCCTACAGAAATGCAGCTCAACCCAGTATGGGGCTCACGGGCCTGCGGGCCAGCTCGGTCCATGATTTATTTTTTAATTATTTTATTTACTTTACAAAATTACATTATTTCTTTGTAATTCTTTTGAGTATTTTTCTACCCTTATCAATTTACTTTATTTTCTGATTAAAAAAATAATAATAATTATAAATTATTAAAATACAATCTTATGTTACATGAAAACATTAACTTGAGTACTATTTTGTTAACTATGATTGTTAATTGTATCAAAAGAACTCGTAGGTTGACAAATTACAAAATACTCCCTAAAAATTAAAAAGTGAAAAAAAATTTGATAAAAATTACAAAACCATCTTACTTATTTTTTTTTTCCAATTGCATTTGCAGTAATGATTTGTTTTCTGATTTTCCATTATTCATCATCAGTGAAACAAATTTATTTAGTATTTATAGTTTGTACAAAGAATTACAAAATAAAAAATAAAAAATAATAATAAATAAAATTTGTCGGGCCAAACGAACGGCCCATTGTATTGACCCCAAATTTCCTTACCGTGAAAAACCCAATTGCAATAACTGGGCATGAACTCATTTCTATACAAATGAGCTTTCATGTCATTAAGTGAATGAAACATCTTGTTCCGACATCTAAATTTGTTGCAGGGACACCTAATCTTTCCTTGGTTCATCCAATTCGGATTACTAGTGGTGAAATCTATAAATGATTCAAGTCCATTGTAAAATTCGGAAGATATCATGCCATTAATCGATCTTGGACCATACATCCATCGTAAACTGCCAGAATAATCCATATCCATATGTTTCACATATATTAATTAATTAATTAATATTCAAAAAACCTAATTAGTAATTAATAATATTTCCTAAAAATTTTGGCAGAATTTTGTTTTATTTTATCATATTCCCTAATTAATCAAGATCCTACGTGCATCCATTTTCGAGTTAATCAAATAAAATTAATCTTGTCGGAACGCACATGTTCTACAACAAGCAATAACAAATAAATATTCATCAACATCGATCCCTCCACTCCAACGTAATTAATATATAGTTTACACCACAACTAATACTAAATTAAGCTAATAGTAAATTAACCTAAATAGTACTAATTAATTATACACGTATTAGCTAAATAATACAAAATAATACTAAACCTACACACGTATCAAGCTATATAATAAATTAAGCTAGAAATTAAACTAGAAATACGACTAATACTACTAATATTAAATAATAAACCAACTAATACTAAACAATAAAATAATTAATACTAATTAAACAATAAAACAACTAATTATACTTATAACAGTTAAAATACTAAATAATAAATTAAACAACTAATACTAAACAATATAACGAGTAATACTAAACAATAAAACAAGTAATACTAAACAATAAAAAAAGTAATACTAAACAATAAAAAAACTAATACTTATAACAAATAAAACGAAAAAAATTACCTGAAGAAAAGCTGGGCAGCGGCGCGCAGAGGGCGAAGATGTAGCGGCGCGTGGAGGGCGAAGATGCAGCGGCAGCAGCGCCGGACTTTTCCTCTCTTGGAAAATTTTCAGAACCAGAAGAAATGAAGATGGGGAGGCGTTTTATAGCTGGGAGGGCGAGTGCTTTAAAGAGGGACAAATCCCTCGTTAAACAAGGGAATCTGGCCTCGTGTAGACCGCCTTTGACCGCCCAAATACCGAGGGCTTTTCGAAATTGGCGAGGGCCCGCTCCACTCGGTAAATAGCACGCCAAAATTGGCGAGGGCGCAGGCCCCTCGGTAAACGCGCGTGGAAAATACCGAGGATTTTAAACCCTCGGTAAAATCACCCTCAATGCGAATCTTTCCCACATGGTAAAGGTTAATGATTCAACCCATGAACGAGATGTAGTATTAAAAAATGAATAAACGAAGGGATTTCACACCCCTCTATAAGTTTGGATGTTTAAATGAGGTGGAATTCTTTTGTTTTTGTCTCTAATCACGCGAGTATCATCAAGAAAATCAATATATGTAGAAGAGATTTTTTTATGTGGGGAAAAGACAAACGAACATAGTCAGTTGAATGCTCAAGATGCAAGCAATTAGAGCATAAGAGGGTAATATGTACAAAAAACATTGAAGGTCCCACAAATAAACATGTTGGTGGTGAATCGTTTGTTAGGCCGCACAAGAGTAAAATAACAAGACTGCATCACATGTGAAGATGGACACACAAAAAAAATATATAATTTAAAAAAAAAATTGTCCAACACACTCAAAAGATGATCTTCATGGTGAAGTTGGTATTGAATTAATTAGCCAATGAGATTTTTCAATGTACTTCTTCCGTCTCAAACTTGTTTATCCATTTTTTCAAATGGTCCGTCCTAAACTTGTTTCATCATTTTGATAAAAGTCAATTGTTAGAATAATATGTATAAATGGGTTTTTAGTGGACCTTTATTAGAAAAAACTACTCACTTATATATATATATATATATATATATATATATATATATATATATATATATATATATATGTGTGTGTGTGTTGTCAAGCGTGTGTGTGTACTCTTGTCTTTTTTCAATACACAAGGAAATTCTCCCAGGATATGTTTCCACATATCATTTAACATGGTATTTAAGCATGATTTCAGATTTCGAAAATTAGGGCAAAATTTAAAAAATTAGGGCTTTAATTTCAGAAAATTTGGGTTTTTGAGAAAATTAGGATTATGCCACAAATTTGGGGTTTTACTATTTCTACTCGGATCAGGGCAACATCGCCCACATAGGGTGGTGC
This sequence comes from Stenogyne calaminthoides, assembly GCA_037126765.1. NCBI lineage: Eukaryota > Viridiplantae > Streptophyta > Magnoliopsida > Lamiales > Lamiaceae > Stenogyne > Stenogyne calaminthoides. Next base: position 23,981,566 of record JBBCBC010000006.1, read on the forward strand.
GCCATCTCCTGGCGACCCTTTGCCCAATGAAGCTTTCTTTTTCTTTTTCAGCCTCCAATTGCTGCGGCGGCGCGTGGCGGTTCGTCTTTGGCCAGAATTTTCTCCGGCGACTTCCGTTGAGCTCGCCTCGTCGAGCTCTTTTTGTTGGTGTACCTATTTAGGTCAACATTAGAGTAGTGTGTGATTTCGATTTTGGGTGCAAATTTTGTGGAATTTTGGAATTATTTCTTTTGATTGGTTTGTGGTTTTAACAATAAAATGTCTTCTGAGTATTATTATCGTTGATTATCAAAAGGATTTTTGAAATATGCAATAAGAAGACTCCTTAGTTTGCTCAAATAGTGGCCTATTGTGGCAATAAATCTGGTCACTTTAATGATTTTGTCACTATTTCTATTAGTGAGTATGCAAGATTACTATAACTTCAAAAAATGAATCAGTAGCAAGGAAGTTCTGTTTCCACTATTATCGAGGCAGATAATTTTAATGCATGTCTTGTTTCCTCATCATCCAAATGGGTCATTGATTGTGGTGTCACATATCACATGGTAGATAATCCAAGCTTGTTCTCTACCTTTTACCTATATAAAATTGTCTTTTCCGTTACTTTAACTGATGGTTCTCATCCAAACTTGTTGCTAATGATTTATTCTGATTTGTGGCTTCAGGAAAACAGCTCCAAGACTCTCATTCGATATTTTATTCAAGATTTTCATGCTCTCTCTATTTGGGTACGGATTCCATTTCTAGTAAAAAAAAAACTTTAATTAGAGTTCCAAAATTTGATTACTACATTTTTGTATTATGTATATTAAATCAAAAAATATGAAGGCAAGTATATATTATCGTTTTTTTTTTATAATCTTATAATTTGCAGAATTACGGTGAGCTTAGATATTGTGGGTGTGGCTTTGAAGTACACTTCTGCATCTTTGGGATCTGCAACCGTCAATACTCTTCCTGTCATCACTTTCTTTCTAGCACTTATACTAAGGTAATAAATAATTATGAAATTAATTAAATCAATGCAATTTTGTAAATTTTTAACAATTTCCAATAACTTTTATTTCTATATTCTTTTCTGTATTTCATGTTTACACGCCATTATATATATTGATATAGAGTAGGTCATTTACATGCAATTTCTGTCAGCGAAAACAAGTTGCATGTTTTAGTATAAATAAATTACATGTTTTGATTAAATAAGTTATATTTTAAAAATACATTTGAGTTATACGGTACACATAGTGTATACGAGGGTTAAAATAAAAAATGGTGACAGCACTTTATATTATGATGGGAAAAGTAAATATTGTGGTGTATACTTTAGAGTAACAGAATCGTACTAAAATATTACAATTTGGCTCTGACTAGCGAGATAAGATTTGTAAAATAAGCACCGGGTTTCCATTAATTAAGGAATAAGAATTCCAAGGTTTTCTTTTCTTCTGTCAACTTTCTTTTTAATTGAAAATTTTATTGGGATTTGATTCTTTGAGAAAGCTAGATTTTGTTGAGGAAATGAGTCATTGTGGGAATTCTTTTGACTTCTTTTTTCGATGTAAATTTTAGTAACTGAGTGAGTGAATCTAATATCCATCTAGATACATCGTGCACTCATATTACATTTTAAAACTATACAACTTATTATATTAAAATGTAAATAAATTGTATATTTTAATATAACAAATTGCATGATTCTAAAATGCACTATGAGTGCACGGTACATTTGAATGCATACAAGACTTAGCCTTAGTAACTACATCTCTCTATCATAGAAATAGTCATTTCAGGAAACAATATAACTATATAAAAAAAATATAGTAAAAATGTTGCATAATATAATATCTTATGCTATATGTGACAAATATTTTCATACACCAATTGCAATACCATCTAGTTTAAATGTATTTTAAATGATATTATTTATTTTAATATTGTGCATCAGTTGGTTGGTAACTGTTTTCACTGAAAATTATTAATTGTTTAGTTTAATATTGAAATTTTTGTGTCACAGCTGTTTAGTTAACATTCAAATTTTTGTGTCACATATTAATATTACAAAGCTTGGTGCTCAAATTCTTCTTCTTTGTATCTTTTTTCTCTATCACAAATTTGAATGTTATTTTTATTTTTTTGGGTAAAAATTACAGAATGGAGAAAGTGAATATGAGAAAAAGGGGAGGCATGATGAAAATAGGAGGAGTTTGTGTTTGCATAGGAGGAGTGGCAACAACTGCTTTCTACAGGGGCCCACTCTTGAGAAGTGTTGCAGCACCAAAATTATCACTTAATTAACAATCACTCATCACACCTAATCCCTTCAACCAAAACTTGGGTTAAGGGTGTTTTTCTCATGCTGCTTTCCAACATCACTTGGGCTTTCTGGCTAGTATTACAGGTTAATTTCCTTACAACCTTATATCTATTTAGGTTAATTCCACGAAATCCTCTCATCGTTTGAAAATATTATATGAAAGCCCCTTGATTTGAAAATTACATGAAAAGCTCTGCGATTTAGTAAATCAAGCAAATTATCTCATTTCTTAAAAAATAAATTAAAATTTTATTTTTTTTAAAATATTTTTTTAATCTATTTTTTTCAAGTATTGAAGTATTGAGACAATATTATGAAGGATATAATATGAGAAATTGAGAAAATGGAAAAAATTGTTACTCGCTTATGAAAAAATAGATAATTCGCTTGATTTAATAAATCGTAGGGCAGTTTCGCGCAATTTTCAAATCACGAGGGTTTCATGCGATATTTCCAAACATGAGAGGTTTTCGTGCAATTTACACTCTATATTTATTAAGCTACTTCAAATGATGAGTTAAAAAATAATAATGAGTGAGGCTAATCAATTGCTTATTTATATTCTCATTACTTGTGTATCAAAAGTATCAAGCAATATTAATATAAGTGATTCACATTACTCTCTTCCATTACCCCTATCCAAGCGGGTTCTTAATGTACACACGGTTTTAAAAAAATGAATTGTTTGTTATTATTAAAATAGATAAAATTATTTTTTATAGGGGTTAAACGATAAATTAGTGACATTTGTGTAAATTAAATTAGATACAATTAACTTTAATTTTAAAAAATAATATTCCCTCCGTCCCGTGATTACTACAACACTCGTCTTATTTGGACGTCCCAACATTACTGTAACACTCTCAAAATGGAAATAAACATAATATTAATACACTCACAACACCCTTATTTTATTCCACTCAAACTCACTCAAATCCACTTTATTTGATTTGCGTGTCATTTTCAGTGTTGCAATTATCTTGAGACGAAGAAAATAACACTTAATGTAATATTGAAATATTATTATTATCATTTATAAAAATATTCAAAATTTGAAACCAACTCTTTTAGCAAAGTAGTATTTTCGGTTAATGCATAAAAAGCTATCATCGAACTTTCTATGTATAATACGCTCATTCGTTTCAATCTCTCTTCTCTCGTCTTTTTCAAGATTACTAATAAAGGTCAATGCTTAATTAGTTAGCACGTCTTGTCTATCACATCTAAAAGGGAGAATTAAAGAACATCATTATAAGTATGTGGTTTGATTTTGGAGTCTAGCATTATCAACTGTTCCTTCTCGTCCAAATTTTGATTAACCACTTTTCATAAATAATTGTCTTAATTTTATTTGGTTATTTTTTAAAAAGAAAATAAAGTAATTTTTAATATTATTTAATAATATTCCCTCCGTCCCAATATTATTTGAACACTTGTCTTATTTGGATGTCTCAATATTACTTGAATATTTCCAAAATGGAAACAAATATAATATTAATACACTCACAACACCCTTATTTTATTCCACTAAAACCCACTTTACTTGATTTGTGTGTCATTTCTAGTATTCAAGTTATCTTGGGACGGAGTGAGATTATATTCCTCCACCAAACTTATTTTACTCACTTTATACTATCATTTAATATTACTATCTCCCATTTTTCTAACCTTTTCTATCTACAATATTAGATTAATCAAAATTAGGAGGTTAGGATGGAGGGAGTATTTTTTTTACAGGTAGCTATTATCTTTTTTGATGTGAAATATTCACGATAAAGATCATTAGTTTTCACCTCTTATGTGAATTAAAGGAGTATCTTTTTTATGTGAATTACATTCACGATAAGGATCATTTTCAACTCTTAGGTGAATTAAAAGAGCGGGTCTCCTATGTATCAATTGCAACATCCACTCCATAATATATCTTCATATCATAAAAGCGTGCACACCTATTTTATTATCGAGTTTTTGTGAGCGAGTTGTTTATTAGTATTTCAAATGATAAAGTAATTTTTAAAGAGGGGTATTATAAATCTACCTCTCATCTATTGCATGCATCTTTAAAAAATATTTTATCATTTCAAATACTAATAAAAAACTCGCTCGCAAAAATACGTGAAAACAGTAAACGTGCACATTTCTTTGAGACGGAAGGAGTATAATTTTTTTGCATTAAAACATATTTTTTTTTATTCTTTAAAAGTATGTTCAGATAACTGAAATAACTTTTACAAAAATATTTATTAAGTTACATGTTTATACTTTTGGGAGATGGAGGGAGTACAATTTATTTACACTGAATAATTTGTATTTAAGAAATAAGTTAGATGTTTCAATATAAATAAATTGTATATTTCAATACAATAAATTGTACTCCATATAAAAAATACGCTATAAAATGAAGTGTCTAATTAATTTTTATCCATCTCATTTGTGATGATCTCACGGTGAATGATTCATGTGTCTCAATAATCTTCAGCTTTTGTTTCTTCGTCAATTCTGGCAATAAATATGAATATGTATATATGTGTATGATGTAATTAATTTGATTAGTTAGCTGATCTGATAAGCATGGAATGAAATAGGGGCGGGTGCTAAAGAATTATCCTTCAAAGCTGATGTTGACAACAGTGCAGTGTCTAACGAGCACAATACAATCATTTATATCTGCTCTACTATTTGCAAGAGACCCTGCCCAATGGAAACTTGGATGGAATCTACCACTCTTATCTGTTGCCTATTGTGTAAGTTTTATTTTCCTTCTTTTAATTATTGGGTAAGTCTTGTATGATTCAAGTTCACCGTACATTTATGGTATATTTTACAATCAGACAATTTGTTATACTGAAAGATATAACTTATTTACACTAAATCGTGTAACTATTTTTCATATTAATAGTTGTACAATTAAGTGTAAATAAGTTTCATCTTTTAATATAACATGTTGCATGTTTCAAAAATGCACTATAAATTTGGGTGAACTCTGAGCTTACAGTAAATTTTATTTTTTAAATATCATTGTTATGTATAAAAATTATCAATATTATTCGTAAAAGTTATCACCCTTATACACGAAAACTATCATTGTTTAAAAAATAAAACATTTATATATAATAGTGATAATTTTTATGCATAACAGTAATAAAATTTATATTATATAGACCTAATTCACAGGTTTGTTACTCAAATTATTTTCATTACTGTTCTTTTTAATTTGCACGCGCAAACACACACTTATATTTATATATAATATTCCATATAAATGTTTATAATTGACAAAAAAAATTGCTCACTTTAATTAATTATGCAACTAATTAATCTAAACATTTTTTAATTAGACCCCATTAGCTACACAATTAATTACTATGAACAATTTTTTATCATGGAATTTAAATTATATTCGGAAAATGTTGGAATATTTTACCTGCAGAATTAGATATTTGGAATTACATGTAGCTATTAAGTTAATCATTTAATTAATTAATTTATCACTCCTTAATTAATTAGTTACAATATTTTTGTTATGCAGGTAATAGTGGATTCTAGAACGTTACAATTTTTAAAAAACTTACAATTTGATTAAATTATTAGATATATGAAATAAACTAATTAAATAAAATTTAATAAAAATTGTGAAAGCAGATATATATAATGAGTGGGTCTCTTGTGCACCCAAGTCCACCGTGTACTCATGTAAATGGGTGATCCATTTTAAAAAAGCCGGGTCGCCGTTATAAATAAAGTACGGTAGTTTCGAAAATGTTCAATAATTCGGCTTTAGCCTACTGGTTGAATATCACAGTTTTAGTGTATGGATTCATGGTTCGAGTCCCAACTTCTCTGCTATTATTTTTCCTTTTTTTTTTTTTAAGTCTGGAAAAAATTTCCTTTTTAAGAATTGGGTCAAAGTGAGAATACACTTATACAGAAACATGCAACTAGGCAACATTAAATCGTGCAACTAAAAATCATAGAAACATGCAAGTAGCTAATATAAAAATGTAAAAACTATATAACATAAAAATATACAACTATATAACACAGAACTGTGCAACTAATAAACATAGAAACATGCAACTAGCTAAAACAGAAACATGCAACTAGTTAATATTGAACAGTGCAACTAGAGCGCAAAGAAAATGCAACTAGCTAATACAAAAATGTACAACTATATAACGCATAAACATACAACTATATAACACAGAACCGTGCAACTAAAAAATATTAAAACATGCAACTAGCTAATACAGAAACACATAAACATAAAACTATATAATAGAAACATGCAACTAGCTAACACTGAATCGTGCAACTAGAATACATAGAAGCATGCAACTAGCTAATACAAAAATATACAACTATATTTTCTAAGAAACATGCAACTATATAACACAGAACCATGCAACTAAAAAATATAGAAACATGCAACTAGCTAATACAGAAACACATAAACATATAATTATACAATAGAAACATGCAACTAGCTAACACTGAATCGTGCAACTAGAATACATAGAATCATGCAACTAGCTAATACAAAAATGAACAACTATATAACATGCAACTACCTAATATTGAACCGTGCAACTAGAAAACATAGAAACATGCCATTAGAAAACATAAAAATATGAAGTTGCATGTGTTCTTTATGTAATTTGATTTAAATAAAAGCAATATATCGACTCCCTGCATCTTTGAACGATTTGGAGATTTTCAGCCCAGAGGGAGAGCTTCTCGCAGCTTTTCTACACTAGATTCGGAGATTTACTCTTTTAGAAGACAACTTCTTTCTTGCATACTTTAGTCCATGGTCTTTAAAGTCTCAGGCGCTTGCAACTCCTTAATGTGATTGCAGCCCCCGAAATGCATGTATTGCATCATGATTTGCAATTTCATTTATCACTAACAAGAAATTCTTGAGTTTCTCATTTGCACACACTTTGTTAAATATTAATTGTTGATAAACACGCTCTGTTCATTCCCAAATTAATGTTGAAATGTGGACTGCATGTATGAGTAATGGGCCTCAATTCTGCTGATTCAATCTCAGTCTTCATTTCTTCTACAAGTATTTCACTTGTTTCGCCATCGATTTTTTCTGAATATCAAATTATCCTATTCTAATCCTCTGAATATCGAGCCCGGAGATGTTTGTGGCGGTTCAATTGACTGCAATTCCATTTCGTGGCTAGCTCGAAAGCGTCGGCCCGTCAGGCAAATCGTCCAACTCGATCTTGTTTTATTCGATTTCTCGTGATCTGTATATTACTGTGTTCATCTTCCCGATTTGAAAGAGAAGGGGATCCACAAATTATAAATTGGGTAGGGTCAAGGTGAGTGCACGGATCTTATATCCGTGCACCAATTGCATATGAGACCTTGCCATATATAATTTATTTCAGTAAAATAAACAGAAGAAACTTCTAGTTCAAATGGCATCCGGGATATAATTATAAAATTGTTGCAAATTTGTTATGGTTTACCATCTTGGTTTATGATGAATTTGGACCAATTTTAAGACAACAAACCTGTCATAAATGTATAGACTTGGTTCATGCTATGAATTTTGTTTTTAATTCATAACATTTGACTCTATCCAGGGTATAATACGGGTCAAGTTTAGTAGTTTAGAAAAATATGTTGAAAATAAGTGAAATGAGTCAAATAATTCAAGTTCATAACATAGACCTGGTTCATAGGAGACCAACTAAATTAAGAGTAGTTCCCTATGAAACTTATTCATATTATGAAATTTATATCATTACATTTACAAATTAATACCACTACACTTATCAACTGATATATTTACACTAATAAAGTAATATTATAGTATTTTTCTTTTTTTTAAGGGAGTAAGATCATAATATTAAATGATATTGGTATTAGTTTATAAATGTAGTAATATCAGTTTATTATGAACAAATTTTACATGAGAGTTTGATATTAATTATATTTTCATTCCTTAATTAATTAGAATGTTTTGGTGTACAGGGGATTGTGGTGACTGGTGTGACATTTTACTTGCAAGCATGGGTGATTGAGAAGAAAGGTCCAGTCTTCCTAGCCATGACCACTCCTCTTATCATGCTCAGTAAAATCATTGTCTCTACATTCATTTTGGGAGAACCTATTACTTTGGGAAGGTATTTAGGAACATGTATAAGTACAACACTTGGAAGATAAATTTGAAAAAAAAAACAATTTATTCTTAACTTTATTGGTATACTTTCTTTTGTTAATATTGATTTTAATACCTATTAATTAATATATATATTTTTTAATTTGTGATAGTGTTTTGGGAGCGATCCTGCTAGTAGGAGGGCTTTATTTTGTGTTGCGGGGAAAGACCATGGAGGAGCCAAAGGCAAATGTTGATGCTGAGAAAGCGTGTCATGAATCAATAGGAGATGCAGAGAAAACGTGGCAAAAATCAAACGAAGATAGGGAGAACATGTGTCAAGAAAATATTTAAGGGAGAGAGTAAATAAGAGCATCTCCAACGCTAGCGAGTGAGAGTTTTGCCACATGTATTTTGTCATTATCAAAATCATATATTCTAGTCTCTTTTTATTTATTAACTATTTTAAATTTATAATTTGACTTCTATAATCAAATATTTGTTATAAAATAATGTTAATATATTTTTGATAAATTATTAATTAAACTTATCAAAAATAAAACAAGTGAGTGCAAATATATATATAAAATATAATCAAATATTAGTTATAAAATAATGTTAATTGTGAATATTTTTATAATTAGAGATAGGGTTTTATTAATTAAGAGTCAAACTTGTAACCTTTTCATGAAGTTGATTATGAATATGAATTAAAGAAATCGAGAGTTTCTCGTATTATTCCTCATTGCCGGTATTTCAATGTGAATCAACGAAGATTTAGAAGGTTGTTTTGTATTATTCACATTTTTCCTGCATCAGTTGGTGTTGTGTGCATATCGCGTGCGGTGGACCCAAGCCCACGTGTCGGCAATATCACGAGTATGTAAGGAACCCCTCAAATTCCTAAGTACAACACCTCGCGGAGAAGAGCGCGAGGTCTCTTCCCGCGACCTCATTGTCTGCGAGATGGACGACCTCGGCTGCGCCAAAGTCAGAAGTATTAACTGTGATGTGACTCGTGTCAGATATCGAGTACACAAAATCTTTCCCAAACCATGCTTTGTCCAGGAGGATTTCGGCGTAATGCAGAGTTGATTGACCCCTCAATGTACTTAAACGGCTAATTCCCAGGAAATTCGGGAGTTGCACAGCTCGATGTGCCCGCGAGGTCGATCGAGGTAGTCAAATCTCGATCGACCTCCCACAAACTCCCTTTTTAAGTCAAATGAGGTATCTTAGCATTTAATGCACAGCAGGCCTCAAAAAGGTCCTTGTACTTGTAAATCGGGAGAGTGGGCTCCACTCTCCCCACCACTATAAATGGAGGGCATTTATGACCCCAAATACCAAGAGAATTCATATCTTACCAAACCTCTTGCCAATTTCTCTCTTACACTTATGTTAACCGAATTTACCAACACTCAATCATATGCAATGAATTCAACTCATATCTCTTAAATACTTGTTTGTGTTACTAAGATCTTAAGCCACACTTAAACTCTCTAATCCGATATTATAGTACACAACAATTGGCGCTAGAAGAAGGGTACTCTTTAAAAAGTTTAGTGCTAAAGTTTTAGTGTTTTCTCATTGGAGTATTCCTCACGAATCTTCAATCAAAAATCCATTCACACCTTCGAAATCACCTACAAGCCTTAGACATGTCTCAAGCAACTGTCATCTCGAAAGGTGGGGCTAAGTTGGGCTCTCATCGTTCCGGTATAGCCAAATCGGGCTCTCACCGTTTCGGTGGAGTGGGGGCGGGCAGCCCAGCCGTCAACAAATGCAAGAACGGAGGACCCGCGTTCGGTATCCCTCAAAAGCTCGAACAGATCTGAACTCCAAGCGAAATGAACGAAGCCATGGCGGTGCTACGTCGAAAGTTGGCCGAGCTAGAACGATCACAGGGCAACCTGCGCCAGAGCCTGAATAGGAAAGCTCAGGACAGAGGAAATGGCAAAATGGACGAGGAGCCCCACCGCGAGAAAAGTCACGAGGCTAACTCCCACCAATCTCAACACTCTCAAGAATATCATCGCAATCTGAATGAAGGGCCAAATCTGATTCATCAATGCCTCTTTTCAGGAACTTTCAGTTGCGGCCAACCGAACCAAGGTGGCGGGCCAAATTAGAACAGGCGTGAACCAACACACAGGGGCGATGCCGAGCCAGAAAGATCGTGCACGGGGTCAGTGGCCCAAAGGGGACCTAGGCAAAGGATATCCGCGCAAGACCGACTTGGGCAAAATCCATCACCTCACCGACAAGAGAGAACGCCATCACCCCACCGCCTGGACCAAACTCCATCACCTCGCCGTCGCGAGAGAAATACCCCACCTCACCAATACCATGGCGACAATATCGAGCAGGCCAACTCATCGCAAATGGCAGCCATCTTGCAAAACATCAAGGACCTACAATATCAATTAGCGAGCCAATGACCACTAAAATTCCCATCTCCCCACTGTCTCCCTCGGTCATGCATACCCTGGTGCAAGTGAAAATCAACGCCAACTCTATCGTCCAGTACAATGGTGATTCCGATCCCATCAACCATATAAGCAAGTATACTTCCTATATGAACTCAATGGGGGCAACTGACGCCAGCCAATGTCGCATTTTCCCGCTCACCCTCGACGATCAAGCATACCGTTGGTTCAACACTCTTCCGTCAACCTCGGTGGAATCCTTCCACCAGATGGCCCAGTTGTTCCTCACCCACTTCGCCACACTGACTCCACAAGGGAACTAAGCAACGATTGGCTTACGTCCACCAGCTTGACAATGAATCAGACAGATCCTACCTTGATCACATGGAAGGCAAACCCCTCGGGGACGAAGCCAAAGTTTTAGGAGTGGTCCACGGTCTGAAAAAGGGAAGCAAGCTATGGAAAATGATGAATAAGGAATACCCGACAAGCTACGCTGATTTCGGGTATCGGGCGGGCATCATGATCAACAACGCTGAAATACTCGCCCAAAGGTTGGGCGAGCAGGGACCTAACGAGGTCGCGAGCGAAGTCAAGAAGCCAGAAAAGCCATACAAGAAGCCAGGAACAAACTACCGAGCTTCGGGGTTGTTCAAACATTTTTGATAATGGTCTCGAGGTAAAACTTCTCGAGACACTGACCATGAATCCAACTCAAATCTTTCAGGCGATCAAGGGGAGACAATAGCTCCCTCCGGTCAGAGAATTAATTCAGGATATTTCACAACTCAACCCAAAGAGATTCTGCAACTATCATAACACCATAGGGCATACCACCGAACACTGTCGCGACCTACAAAGGGAGTTATGGAAGTTGTACGAGGAGGGGAAGTTGGTTGGATTTGTCAAGCCAAGAAACAAGCAACCTAACCACCAGAATAATCAACCCCCACCAAATTAGCTCGACCAAGGACGGCGAGGTCCGCAGATCCCCGGAGGTGCCGAAAGTAGAGTAATTTACATGATCAGCCCATTAGCAGGCACAATCGGTGGGTTCCTCCCAGCGATCTTCCTCTCCAACTGACGTCAGAAAGCAGAAATTTGCGCCCTTGACAATGTCGTTCTAAGTTGTCTCCCAATCAACACAATTGCCCATAACTTTAAACTGCTCACCTTCACCAAGGAAGATAAGGATGGGGTGGTGATCCCAAACTGGGACCCCACTAGTGATATCAGCAAGGATAATGGGGGCATTAGTTCACTGTATCATGATCGACAATGGGGCTTTCTGCAACATCCTTTTCAAGAAAACACTGGACCAACTCGGAGATTTCCATAGCTATGTTGAGCCATGCGAAGTCGGGATCCGAGGATTCAGAAACCAGCCCGTCAAAGCCTATGGGATGATCCGTCTGTCGGTCGAAATCACCTCGACATTGGAAATTGAAGTGAAAGCAACCAGGCAGCTCGACTTCATTATCATCGATATCCCTTCAAACTTCAACGCCTTCTTCGATAGGCCTTTCGAGCACAAATTTGGGGCTGCATCCTTTTCTTATTTTTATTGTATTAAGTTCCCCGGATCTGATGGGAAGATTGACACCATTAAGGGTGACTAGATTGATGCTAGAAAATGTTTGACTTACACCTGTGTCAATTTAAATTCCGCATTTTATTTTGGTAGGAAGACCGAGGTGAGAAAAGGTTGTACAAATCGAACCTGGCCCCGGAAGAATAAAGAAAATAGCGAAATGGAAATAGTCAATGTAACAGAAGTAGAAACAACTCCTATGGAAATCGACCACACAGTCGAAGGAATGTCCGACTTAGAAAAGTTAGTAGAAAGAAAAGCTCGAAGCACCACAGGTAATAACTCGCAAAAATTACTTGATGTGGAACCTCGCCTTGGTTTCGAACCAACGGAAGAAGACCTCGCTCAGCGAGAGCCCATTCTTGACCCAAGAATAGAAAGAAACGACCAGCGAGCAACTCCTATTGAAGAGCTCGAAATAATATCGGTCGACCTCGCACGAACTCAAGTGATAGATTTCCTCAAACAAAATTTAGATGTTTTCACATGGTCGCACGAAGACATGATCGGCATCGACCCCGAGGTCACGTGTCACAGGTTGAACATTGATCCTACAAAGAAACCAGTCTCTCAGAAAAGAAGAAAGTTCAGCCCCGATAAGTATGCAGCCTTGGCTGAAGAAGTAAAAAAGTTACTGGACAACAAACTGATCGAGCAAGCGAATCACCCCCAATGGGTGGCCAACGTAGTCTTAGTTAAGAAGTGAACAACTCTTGGCGACTATGCATCGACTTCACCTATCTCAATGAGGCATGTTCGAAAGATTATTTCCCCATGCCGCACATCGATCACCTCGTCAAAAGTACCGCTAGTCACGAGATGATGTCTTTCATGGACGCTTTCATTGGGTATCATCAAATAGCCATGCATGAAGACGACCAACAACACACATCCTTTCTAACTGAGAAAAATATCTATTGTTGGAAGAGGATGCCTTTTGGTTTGAAGAATGCAGGAGCAACCTACCAATGCTTGGCAAATAGAATGTTCGCCAATGAAATCGAAAAAACCATGGAAGTTTACATCGACAATATCGTCGTGAAGAGCAAAAAGAAAGAAGACCATCTGGATCACCTCGCATGAACTTTTAACATCTTGAGAAAGTATAACATGCGACTGAACCCGAAGAAGTGTAGTTTCGGAATTGGGTCGGGTAAATTCTTGAGACACATCATAAGTCAATGAGGTATAGAAGCTAATCCAACAAAGATCAAAGCAATCATGGATATGAAGCCACCTCACAACGTCTAGGAAGTTCAAAGGTTAACCGGGTGCTTGGCAACTCTGAATAGATTCATTTCCAGAATGGGGGACAAATGCAAATCATTTTTCAAAACTATGAGAAAGGGCAAATTTTCATGGACTCCACAAAGCCAGGCTGCTTTCTTGAAGCTCAAAGTATACCTTTCAAACCCGCAAATCTTATCGAAGCCCATCCCGGGCGAGAAGCTTTTTCTATATTTGGCCGCCTCAGAATCGGCCCTCAGCGCAGTGTTAGTTCGAGCAGAAGGTTAGTTTTACTTGCCCATATACTTCGTCAGTCAGACTCTCAATGATGTCGAGCTCACATATGCTTTGATAATGAGTGTCCGAAAGCTCCGACAATATTTCTTCGATCATCAAGTGGAAGTTCTAACCACAATGCCACTGAGGCAAATCCTGCATCGACCAGACACGGTGGGACGATTATTGAAGTGGTCTATCGAATTAGTCCAATTTGGATTAACGTTCGCACCACGAACGACAATCAAAGCTCAGGTACTCGTCGACTTCTTAATCGAGCTCACTTTCCCAGAGAAGACCCAGGAGACGATCGATGTCCCTTGGGAATTGTATGTCGATGGCTCTTCGACGAGCACCTGAGCTGGGGCTGGAATAGTCCTAGTCAGTCCCGAGCAATAATCATTCACCACAGCTATCAGTTTTGATTTTCATGGTACCAAGTACGAGGTACTGATAAATGATTTAGAAATGGCAATGGCCATTGGTGTCCGTAGGTTGAAAGTCTTCAGCGATTCCCAATTGGTCGTATGTCAGATGTCAGGAGAATATGATGCAAGGGGCGAACATATGATAAAATACCAACAAATAGCCAAAAGTCTCATGGAAAAATTCGAATAAGTGTACATCGAGCTGATCCCACGAACAGATAACACGCAAGCAGACGCTCTAGCTCGATTGGCCATGTTGGAAGGAGCAGTGAACATGGATAGCATCACCGTTACCAAGCTCAATATACCCTCAGGAGGTCGTGCCACTATTGACATCAAGGAGATAACTTGGAAAAGTCAAGTAAGACCATCAAACTCTTGTCTGAAGATTTTCAAGATCGCGACCTCGGAAAGTAACTGGATGACCGAAATCAAAGCATACATCGAAAATGGGACATTATCAGAAGATAAAGTCTTAGCTCGCCGACTCAGCTAAGAGCAGCGAGGTACACCATAGTCGATAACCAACTCTATAAGCAAAGTTTCTCGCTACCTCTGATGAAATGTATCACGCCGGAAGAAGGACATATAATTTTAAAAGAAATTCACGAAGGAGATTGTGGAAATCACATCGGAGGACAATCACTCATTTACAAAATGATCAGACAGGGGTACTTCTGGCTAACTTTGAGAAAATATGCATTCGCATACGCAAAAGGCTCCGGGCAGCTCGAAGTTCGCGGTAGTTCCAGTGGATTATTTTACCAAGTGGGCGGAAGCAGAATCTTTGGCAACCATCACACAAGAAAAAATCATTCGGTTCATTTGGAAGAACATCATTTGTCATTTTGGCCTCCCACAGGCGATCATCACGGACAATGGAAATAATTTGACGGATATGAAATTGACGCGTTCTTCGCAAAATGGAAGATCGCGAAGTTGTTTTCTACCCCATATCACCCCCAATCAAACGGACAAGTTGAAGCCGTGAACAAGATAATCAAGCACATGTTGAAGACCCAACTCGATGACTTGAAGGGACTGTTGGCCTTCAAGCTTCCTAATATCCTATGGTCATACCGAACCACATTTCAAAATTCGACGGGCAAAACACCCATCGCTTTAGCTTTCGGTGTTGAAGAAGTTATACCCACCGAGGTTGAAATCTAAAGTCATCGGACCTCGCAGTCAATCACAGAGGACAATGATCGAGCTCTATCACTCGAACTCGATCTCCTCGAAGAAAGAAGGATAGAAACCGATCTGAAAAATGCGAACTATAAGGTAAAATCGGAGAAATACTACAACTCGAAGATCAAGATGTGAAAGTTCAAAGTAGGCGACCTCATCCTACGAAAAATTCTTGGAGTCCAAAAAGGAGTGTTCGGCCCGACCTAGGAAGGCCCTATAAGAATCTCGGAATGTCTACCCAATGGGGCTTACGAGCTCGAGGACACCAAGGGCGTTCCTGCTCAATATCCATGGAATGTGATCTACCTCAAGAAGTATTATCAGTAATGTATTTTTTAGTCGTATATTTATGTACTAGGAAGTACAAATTAAAAATGAAATCAACTTTGGCTTTATCCATTTATTTTTTACAGTTTTTACATTTAGAAACTTAGGGGGCCGGTCTCCGACCTCTCACGAGTTCATTTATAGAGTAGATTCCTAAATGAAAAAAAATAGAAATCTAAGGAATTTAGAGTGTATATAGAAAGTTTAATTCTAGAGACTAAGGACAGGGGGATAAAGAGGCAGGCCCTCCAAGGAGGTCGCCTCGACCAAAAAATTCTGTCCGAAGTCTTTAGAAAATATCAAAGGCACCAAAGTTGCAAAGTCAATAAGACAACTAAGTTGCATACAAATAAGACGGCATAGCCAAGAAAAATAGTGCATACCCAAGCCAATTATAAAGGCAAGGCATCAAAGTTGTAAAGTCAATAAGACAACTAAGTCGCATATAAGACGACATAGCCAAGGGAGTTCGCGCATCACCAAGTCGATAAAGCCAAAAACTTTCTAAGGCAAAGAGGTCACACATCATGTATCAACAAGTCGACCAAGCCAAAAAAATTCTAAGGCAAAGAGGTCGCACATCATGTATCAACAAGTCGACCAAGCCTAAAATTTTCTAAGACAAAGAGGTTGCGAATATCTACATCACTAAGTCGACCAAGCCAAAAATATTCTAAGACAGAGAGGTCGCAAGTTCACATATCAAGAGCCGAGAACCAAGACAAGCCAAAGTAAATTATCAGATCGACAATCGAAAACAAATGCAGTACAACAAAGTAAGAGAAAAAACGGTTGGAAGCAAAAACAAAAGTTCCATTGACATTGCAAAAGTACATCGCCTCGAGGGCAAATTACACTGAAAAGAAACCCCGAAGGGAAAATTACATCTTAACACCCCGAAGACAAACAGCCCGAAGACAACCGTTAACTTATGCAGAAGACAACCGTTAACTTATGCAGAAGAAGAATGGGAGGGATCAAGCTTGTGGAGCATCCGAGGTCCCCTCGATACGGTTGGTCAGAATTGGTTTTTCGACCTCGAGAATCTCAACGCGGGCTTGATCGCCCCCACCATCAGTTTTCTCTTTACGGGCAGCACTTTCAGCCCTTTCACCTATTAGTGTTAGTGTCCTAGAGACAATATATTGTAAGGACATAATACTCGATGATATTCAGTTTGATTTAATATTATAGTTCATTTAATATTAATGCATGGCAATACACATGTTTGATTGTTTGCATTTATTCATGCAAGTGTTCCCATGAGTCATTGCTATCATTGAGGTTGTGAGAACTCAGATGACTTAAGCATGATTCTCAAATAGCTCCGATCAAGGATCATCAAGAATGTGATATTGATGATACAATGGAGATCGGTGTGCGATCTGCATCATACCCTTAGAGAGTGTAGTAAGATCTCACTTACTACGAGATACTAGGTATCTCACGATGGATGCACAAATACCTTAGAGGGTATTGGTATACCCATCCGAGAAACCGTTTGATGTATTTCCACTATATGTGTCTACGGGTGTCTCGGTTAATGGGAGCGATGCGATACTCCTTTGACTTGAGGTCAATACACACGACATGTGTGGAGTGATGAACTTTAACCATGATCAACGCTTGCACCCTTCCATGAGTAGATACGGCTTGGATTGGGTTCATCACGAAGTGCATGTGCGTGGTAGTTGAGCCAAGAATAGGATTTATTCCTCAATATGGATTTAGAGAGAATACTCATTTTCTCATCATAATTGGATCAAAGTCATTGGCCGATGCACGTCAACTTAGACTTTGTGGCTAAATGTGACATACATGATCAATTAGTGATTAGAGATAATATGATTAAGTTATTTGAATATACACTTCATCATGTTCAAGACTTAATCGAGTATTCGCGAATGAAAGGAGGAAATCGTAATAGCCCATGTTTCAGTTACAGGTAGTTGCACGTTTCTCGCAACGTACCTCATATATTGAGAATATCTGATTTATTGTCTAGGGTTCAATTAAGACCATTAGTTTGACTAATAACTCGATATATGAGGGCCTATGGTCACACAACAAGTAGTTCCCTTTTACGGATTATAGTTGGTTGATTAAATGTTAAATTGGATTTAATATTTAATTTATGGAGAATTAATTAATAATAGATTAATTTGGAATTAATTATTATTAATGTTTAATTAAATTGGATTTAATTAAATAGGATTCCCAATAATAATATATGGAATATTATTATAGGATTTAATATATATGGAATCAAATCCGTAGAGATTTGATATACATGGGAATTAATCCGTAGAGATTTTATATATGGGAAATAAATCTAAGAGATTTATTTTATAAGATTAGGGATTTTATTTTCTAATCAGGTTAGCTTAAGATTTAAGATGGGTCTTCCCTATATATATGAGCTCTTGGGAATTCACAAACAACGTTAATTCATATTTCTCCATAAAATCTAGAATAGGAATTTTCCTAGTGAATTCCGTCTCAGATTCAACGCTGGCAAATCTGTGCAAGTCCGTGAACGGGGATTACGTGGATACCATAGTAGAGAAATATGCGTACGATTTACTGTAAGATTTCTCTTTATGTTTATACGTATTCAATTATGCAATTACATGTTCGTTGTTGGTGAACTGTTTATTTCCGCTGTGCATGTGTTGCGTGTTTACGTGCCTCTAAATTCCAACAATAGTATCAGAGCTCCAGGCTCTTGTTTATAATTGCATTAAGATCTTATTTTTTAATTAAAAAGATTTTTTTTAAAATCAGTAGGGGCACGGTATTAGAAACCGCACCCCCTTTTGTGATTTATTTGTTCCACTCGGTTTGTTCATCCCCACCAATTTTTAGGGTTTCTCCCTCGCTGGGGTTTCCCCGCCGTACTCTGCAATTCATACCGCCCTCGACCGATGGTGCTAAACCGCGTCACTGAAGGCCGGTGTAGGGCACCGTGCCTTGCATTGCGCGTGGTAAATCGCGGTCCGATTCGAGGCCCCATTGGCATCTTCAAAGCGAACCCATCTTGGAGACGTTCTCCTCCGCCTCGATTCATGGTGGTTCGCCGCCGATTCTATCCGATTTCGACTCTCATCACTTGATGTTGCTCGAGGCTTGGTTAGCATGCCCGTCTTGATGCGATTCAAAGCGGCACATCACCGGATTCGGAAAGAGTCATTGGTGACGCGCCGCCGACTCGATTGTCCTCTTCGTCTAGCGATCTGGTTTCGAACCAGATTTCGCTCAAAGGGGGTGCGGCTCCCGCAGCCCCCTTTTGCCGCCTTGTTGTCGACGATGAGTCGCCCGCATGGTAGGTGTGACGACGGTGGCTCGTGAAGGCTCAAAGGTTCGCTTCGCCGCGTCGTCGATGGGCGATTTCGTCGAACCTGTTCCTTTTTCTTTAAACAATGAACCTGGATTTTTTTTGTTTTGGTTCCTGTTTTGAGAATAGTGGGTTGATTAATTTTATTAATTATGATGAAATTGAATTTTGTAATTTTGGATGAATTGGGTGTTTGGGAATTTTCGGATTCGATTCGATTTGGGAGGGTGATGATGTAGGAGGGCTGTTTTACAAATTTGATTTGAGACAAGCCCTCCCGTGCAAATTTTGGAAATTGCACCTGAGCCCCCAAAACCAAATAAGATTAAAATTTAATTTCAGAATTTTAATTTGATTTAATACTGAAATTAAATTTGCTTGGACAAAAATGATTAATTGGATTAATCATTTTTAATAAATTTTAAAACTGAATCTTTAATTGAAATAAAATTCATTTTAAAAAGGATTTATTAAAACCCACTGTTAACTTGTTTACTGGTTTAAATTAGCTAACATTTTAAGTCCGCATTGTAACTGTTTGGGTAGGCGGTGCCCGATAATTGTCGGACCGTGTTAAATACTTAGGTAGAAGGCGCCCCAATATTTGTGAGTCCGCATATATCATGTTTGGGTAGGCGGCGCCCGTAATTGCTCAAATATGACTTAGACCTCATGGATCTTGATTAAGCAATTAATACCCCGCCTTTAAAATGTTCCTCACTAAAATATGGTTTTCTCATTAATTTGATAAGATGTATTCCATCAAAATTAAAAGTAAACCGGAGATTTCATTCCAATGAGTACTTAAAGACCCTCGTCTTTTGCTCGGATCTACATTTAACGGGACTTTTATAGGGACATGTAATGTCGCCGCTTGATGGTTTTAAACCAACTTAACTTTGTTTTGCTAGCCCTCGCGGGGACAAAGGGTAAGGGACATCAGTCGAACTAGGTTCGACAAACTAGGAATTGCAATTTTGCAATTAGTTTGGAGACCTACAAGTTATGTTATTGTAATGATCAGCCCTCGCTGGGATTATGATAGTAGTAATGTGGATCCTACTCCATTATAATTTATATTTGATATAAATTCGTACTTTTCCGATGAGGTCGTTAAGTATGTGAATATAATGAAGACAAAATAAACAAAAAAGAAAGGCCATGTTTATTTTGATTGTTGAATATTGATCATAGGAATTATGTGTTTAATTCCCGTTTTATTTTATTTCTCATGGTTAATTGAAATGTATAACTGTTGTTGATATGTGTTTTTGAAACAAACAAAATTGGCTAGGCCAAATTTTCTGGTCTGGCACCGAAACATGTGTTTGGTGCTAAGGCAAGAAAAGATTGAGTACGTGTTGGACATATCTATCCCGGTTACCCTTAAAAGCTGGTACTCTGAGGCAGCCATGTTTGACGTAGCAGCTTAGAAGAAGCATCAAAATGATGCTTCCCAGACGCAGTGTGTGATGTTGCTCGGCATGACTCCCGAATTGCTTAAGGCAACATGAGAAAATGGGTCCCTTCTAAATGCTCAAGCATCTGAAGGATCTCTGTGATTCTGAATCTCGTTCTGAGATTTATGAAATGATGAGAGATCTGTTCAAATGCCGGTTAGCTAAAGGAGAGAAGATTTCATCTCATGTGCTTAAGATGATAGGCCTAATTGATAAACTTGGTAATTTAGGCTTTGAGCTAAGAGATCAACGTTTTCATTTATGTTATCCTCCAGTCGCTCTCGGATTCATATTTTAGCTTCATTGTGAACTACAATATGAATAAGACGGATGCGACCATGCCTGAACTTCACAACGTGCTCAAGACTTTTGAGTTCACTATCACTAAGATGGTGTTCAAAAGAAGGAGCGGGTAGACAAGGATGTGTGCCTCTACTATAAGTAGAAGAGAGCACTGGAAGAAGGACTATAAGGTTCTGGTTGCTAAAAGGAAGGCACTGGGTTCTTCTGGCACTAGAACATGTATGTTTGTTATTAAGATAGACATATCCACAAATAGCGCTAACTGTTGGGTATTAGATATTGGATCTGGCTCACACATTTGTACGAATGTGAAGTGGCTCATGTGTCTTAGGGCAGTTAGGTCGGGTGAAGTCATCTTACACGTGGAAACGGAGCAAGAGTTGCTACTGAACGTGTGGGACTTATGTGTTAGACTTACCCTTTGGTTTTAGATTAGAACTTAATGATTGTCATTTCGTTCTTCCTATTACTCGCAACATTATTTTCATTCCTATGTTAGACATTGAGGGTTATTCCTTCCATTTTAGTGATAATAATTGTTATTTCATGTTGAATGGTTTATGGGAATGCCCCTATGGTGAATGGTTTATACTTGTTGCATTGTGGATATAATGTTCTTAATATACAAAAATAAAAGACTCAAACTTAGTAATCATAAAAACCCGACTTACTTATGGCATTGTAGACTTGATCATGTAAACGAGAAAGGAATTTCAAGGTTAAGAAAGTTAGACTACTTAACCCATTTGACTTTGAGTCTTGTGGAGATTGCGAATCTTGTCTCATGGGCAAGATGATCGATAAACCCTTTAGGAGAAAGAGGTGCGTGCCAAAGAAGTTCTAGAGTTGATCCACAGTGACGTATGTGGACCATTGCCCACTCTAGCTAGGGGTCACTTCGGCTACTTCATCACTTTTACTGATGATTTCTCGAGATACGGATACGTGTATCTTATGAAACACAAATCCGAATCTTTTGAGAAATTCAAAGAGTACAAAGCTAAAGTAGAGAAGCAACTTGGTAAGAGTATCAAGACTCTTCGATCGGATCGAGGAGGTGAATGCCTTAGCCATGAATTCACTAATTACTTGAAGTTACATGGAATCCAGTCACAATGGACTCCTCCCGAAACACCTCAGATGAATGGTGTGTCCGAGAGAAGAAACCGAACCCTGTTAGACATGGTAAGGTCCATGATGAGCTTTTCCTCTCTTCCGACATTCTCATGGGGATACGCATTACAAACCTCAATTTACATTCTGAATAGGATTCCATCTAAATCGGTTGAGCACAGGCCATATGAATTATGGTGTGGCAAGAAGCCAACTTTTACACATATCAAAACATGGGGTTGCCCCGCGATTGTGAAGAGGATGCTTACCGACAAGTTGGAATCCAAAGGTGAAAAGGGTTACTTTGTGGGATATCCTAAGGAAACTAAAGGATATTACTTCTATCCACCTAATAAACAATCAATGATTGTTTCTAGGCAGACCAAGTTCCTCGAAGAAGACTATGTCTTTAAGGAACAAGGTCGTAAGCTGATAGAACTTGAAGAAATTGAAGAACAACAAATTAACAAAGAGACTGATATCTTGTCAAAGCAACATGACAAGGAATCAGTGGGAGCATTCAACAACTTTCACGGTGGGAGTCTTTCACTAGGTGATCGTCTTTCAGCCAGTGGGAGCGTAATTGGAGTATGCTTGCCAGTGCAAGAACCTCCAAGTGGGCTGAATGAGAACAACATAGTTTAAACTCCCGCCCAAGAGGCATCTGAAAGTGTAGCTCTTGAGGACTCTCCGGACATTGATGAAATCGATGCACCACAAAATTTTCACGATCAGAATGTACAGCCTGCACAACCACAGCTCTGTAAGTCAATTAGGAATCATAATCCGCCCATTAGATACGGTTACCTCTTGGTGGAACTCAGTAATATGGACATACCGGATATGGACGATCATAATACTTATTCTGAAGCAATATCAGATATTGATTCAGGGAAGTGGCATGAAGCCATGAAATCCGAGATGGACTCGATGTACACCAATCAAGTCTGGGACTTGGTTGAGTTGCCTAAAGGGGTTAGACACATATGTTACGATTGGGTCTTCAAGCGTAAGACTGATGCAAATGGTAAAGTACAAACCTACAAAGCTAGGTTGGTGGCGAATGGTTATAGTCAACGCAAAGGCATTGACTATGTTGAGACCTTCTCACCAGTTGCAAAGATCAAGTCCATTCGAATTTTACTTGCGATAGCAGCACACTATGATTATGAAATTTGGCAGATGGACGTCAAAACAGCTTTCCTCAATGGAGACATTGATAAAAAATTATTTATGACTCAACCGAAAGTTTTTTTTATCTAAGCCGAATTCTAATATAGTATGCAAGCTAAAGAGATCCATCTATGGATTGAAGCAAGCTTCTAGGAGTTGGAATATCCGATTTGATGAAGCTATCAAACCCTTTTGACTTCATCAGAAACTCGAAAGATCCTTGCGTTTATCGTAAACGCAGTGGGAAGAATATTGTCTTCATAATCGTATATGTTGACGACATATTGATTTTGGGAAACAATATCCCGTTAATGCAGTCCATTCCAAGAGGATGTTGGGGCTGTCACAGTCCACCTATGTAGACATGGTGTTGAAGCGTTTTGCGATGGAGAACTCTAAGAGAGGATCTCTATCGACAAATCATGGGATAAAGTTATCAAAGAAGGATTGTCCTTCTGTTGAAGCTGATATCAAGCACATGAAAGATGTCCCATATGCATATGCATTTGGGTCAATCATGCACGTCATGCCTTGCACTAGGCCAAACGTGACCTACGCTATCAACATCACTGGTAGATACCAAAATAAATTCGGGTGAGTCTCACTAGATTGATGTCAAGACCATTCTGAAGTATCTCAGACGAACTAAAGAATGTTTCCTTGTCTATAGTGGACAGTCAGAACTAGTAGTGACTAGTTATGCTAACGCAAGTTTCCAATCCAATTGTGACGATTACAAATCACAGTCAGGTTACGTTTCACTCTCAATAATGAGGCGGTCAGTTGGAATAGTTCCAAGCAAAATGACCGCAGATTCAACAATCAAAGCAGAGTACATTGTTGTATCAGAAGCCTAAAGGAGGCTGTCTGGATTTTATAGTTCTTAAGAGAACTAGGGGTAGTTTCGAGTGCCAGTTGTCTAATAAACTTGTATTGAGACAACGTTGGTGCGATTGCACAAGCAAAGGAACCGAGATCGACAAGCAGTACCAGGCTTATCATTTGATCCGATAGATAATAACGATAGGAGAAATATAATTAAAATGTATTCCCACATATTTAATTTGGCAGATCCGTTCACCAAAACACTGAGTGTTCATGTACACACTAGACATTTGATGGTCTAGGGGTTAGACATGTAGGTGATTGACTCTAGTTCAAGTGGGAGATTGTTAGTGTTAGTGTCCTAGAGACAATCTATTGTAAGGACATAATACTCGATGATATTCAATTTGATTTAATATTATAGTTCATTTAATATTAATGTATGGCAATACATTTGTTTGAATATCATGTTTGATTGTTTGTATTTATTCATGCAAGTGTTCCCATGAGTCATTGATGTCATTGAGGTTGTGAGAACTCAGATGACTTAAGCATGATTCTCAAATAGCCCCGATCAAGGATCATCAAGAATGGGATATTGATGATACAATGGAGATTGGTGTGCGATCTGCATCATACTCTTAGAGAGTGTAGTAAGATCTCACTTACTACGAGATACTAGGTATCTCATGATGGATGCACAAATACCTTAGAGGGTATTGGTATACTGTTGGGAGATGAATTTGAATAAAGATTTTGATTAGATCACAAAACCCCTGAGTATGACATGTTCAGGATATCTTGGTAGTATAGGATCAGGATCAGATTTCAATAGAAATTAGGACTCAGGATTATCTGCATCATGTATAGTTAGCAGATATAGATTAGGGAGAAATATGTTTCCCATCATAATAAAAGACTCAGAAGACTCAGAAGAATCCTGAAGACTCAGAAGAATCCTGAAGACTCAAAAGACTCTGAAGACTCAAAAGAATCCTGAAGATCGAAGAATCCTGAAGACCGAAGATCCTGAAGACTGTTTGTGTACTGAACAAAAAGGACCCTGAACCACTATCTTAAATGAAATAGTGATTATGTTCATTCCTAGTACAAACAAAGAGAATGTTAGCCATTTGTGGACATTAAGGAACATATCAGCTCAGAAAGATCAACCTAAATAAAGTCATTTATTTGTCTCTGCTCAAAGGAAGACTTCGACCAATGAGGAGGCAACATCAACGTACTTTACTGACACTGAAAGTGACATCTCACTGAAGAAATGTCAGGTCTGATATCTTCCAGTTCACAGAAGTTGATGATTGGCTACATGGCTGCATATTTCCTAAAACATGCAAGGGTGCGTTCAAACCTAAAAATAGTCGTTCATCAATAACCAAAAGAGGAAACTCTTGATACTATCTCTTCCAACGGATAGTTTTTCAATGAGTGACCTTGGAGAAGTTGCCTATAAATACCAGTGACCTTCACCATTGCAAGGTTAGGGGAAATCAAAGCAACTCCAGAGCTCATTCGTATTCTTACAAATTGAAGCACTCGAAAAACCTAAGATTTCCCAAGTGTTTCACATTGAAGAGAGCTCATTCACTACGCCTAGAATTGTTATATATCCAAAGCTTAGTAGAGATATCCTAGCCTTTACATTTGTACTTATTGTCAAAGGATATCTCACCCTAGTTGGAAACCAACCCAACCCAAACCCTTTTATTAGGTAGTTTGAGTGTGTGTGTGATTGTTGGTGAGAAAGAGTTGTAAAGAGTAAGTAAGCTGCAGTTGAGTCAGCCAGAAAGCTCTAGAGAAGAAGTGAGTAAGCTGTTTTAGACAGTCAGAAAGCTTGTGTGTGTTGAGTTAGTAAGCTGCAGTAGTCAGCCAGAAAACTCAAGGTAGAAAAGTTAGTAAGCTGCTGTGTTCAGCCTGAAAGCTTTAGGTTATAGTGTGTTAAGGAATATCTCTGAAGACCAGAGAGAGTTGACGTAGGAGCTTTGTCTCTAAACCACTATAATTTGCTGTGTTATTTGCTTTCTGTTTTGCATTTTATCTGCTGCATATTTTCACTGAAAGCATACTGATTTTCTTGATATTCGGTTGGAAACAATCCACTGAACGTGCATCAAACTTGATCATAACCTTAACCACTGTTTTACTAAGGAAGAGATTTTCAGCAAGATAAAACGAGTATAAACTTAGGGCCAACCCATTCCGCACTCTTGATTAGCTAGAACAGATAATTACCAAACTGAATTAACTCTACTAAGTGTTCAGTAAGTTAATTATCTGATCCAAGCTTCTCAGGATCTCTGATAAAACTCAGGATCAGCTGGGCTAATCTGAAGCTTTTGAAAGCTGCTCAGGATCACTGTCTCAGTAGACTTTGACTCAGGGCAATTTGTGCTTCTCAGGGCAAAATTCTCAGGACATCATGACCCTTCTGATCTCAGTAATGAAAAAGTTTTTAAAAATCACTGAACACGTGTATTCCCCCCCATACACGTGTAAGACTTGTTGCACCGGGACCAACAAGTGGTATCAGAGCAGTGGTTCATTTTGACCACTTGTTTTGGTAGCCATAGTGTATTTGTTGAAAGACTTTGGTGGTCTACTGAATAGATCTTACTGTTGATATCTTACAAGGCTCATTCATCATGTCTTCTAAGAAACTTCCTATGTTCTCTGTTGAGAGCTATGACCTATGGAGATTGAGAATGCAGGCACACCTGTATTCTAAGCATGAAAGAATGTGGAGAGTGGTTTCTCAAGGACCATTTAAGTACACTGTTGTGAATCCTAGAACCACTGATGCTGAGAGAGATGATCCTAGAGATGAATTTTCTAAACCTGATGACCAACTTACTCCTGATGAGAGAAAGTTAGTCAATTTGGACTATATTGCTAAAGACACTTTATATAGCACTATTGATGATGGTGTTATGAGAATAATTTTTCATTGTGAAACTGCCAAAGAAATATGGGACAGACTTGCTATCATGTGTCAAGGCACATATCATATTAAAGAGAATAAACTTTTTGTTGCCATTGCAAAGTTTGACAGCTTTGAAATGGAAGATGGTGAATCCATTGACAAATTGGAAGTCAGATTCACTAGCATCATGAATGATCTGAATGCACTTGGGAAAAGATACCCACAAAGAGAAGTTGCACTGAAAATTCTTAGAGGATTGTCTAAGAAATGGGATATACATGTTGTGGTGATTGAAAACACCAAGAATATTGATTTTATGCCATACCAACAAGTTTTCTCTGAACTGAAAGCTTACGAGTTTGTAATCGATAAGAAAACTAAAAAATCTGATAGCAAAGATGAATCTTCATCTAGCAAAAATGTGGTTTTCAAAGCCAAAGAGAAATCCTGTAAAGCTAAAGAGTCTGATAACTCACTTGCCAAAAATTAGGATGAGCAAGAGGATAAGCTAGTATTGTTGGCAAGGAGGTTTGAAAGACTCAATAGCATATATGGGAAATATAAGAAATACTATAAGAACAACAGGTACAGGAACATGACTAACTCAGAAGCTGAGGACAAATCCACTGAGAAAAGGAAGGACCATAAAACTGAAGGATCCTCATCCAGAAAAAGGGACTCCAAGACCAAGGAGGAAAGTGATCAGGATGATGATGCCAACAGATGTTATAACTGTCAAAAGAAAGGTCACTTCCAGTATGATTGTCCTGAGCTGAGTGCTAAGGAAAGAAAGAAGAGGCAAGCCAAGAGAGACAGAAAGATCTCTAGCAAGAAGGCTATGATTGCTGAAGAAGAAGAACAATCTGAAGAATGATCCAGTTCTTCAGAGGAGATATTCTCAGATAGTGACAGTGATGATGTCTGCCTTGTTGCTATTGAGGAGGAAAATTCTTTTATCTCTGTTGTTGCTCCTACACAAGCACTTGAGTTATCAAGTTCATCTGTAACCAGTAATTTTGACCTGATGGATTCTTTTGAGAATCTTATGAAGGACTATTCCGTGTTACAAGAACCGCTCATAGAAACTCAAGAGCAGAATAAGGAACTGACTACTGAAAATCTGAGGTGGAAAGACTCTAATGCTGCCGAGATCACTTCTCAATTAATGGGAACTACTGATGAACTGGATGTTCTGAAAGTACAACTCTCAGAGAAAGAGAAAGTGATAGAGACCCTGAAAGGAATATTAGAGAAATCCACTGAGGAGAATCAGCTTATCAGGACTGAATTCAATGACCTCTTTGAGAAGCATGAAACACTAAAGA
Source organism: Stenogyne calaminthoides (assembly GCA_037126765.1). Classification (NCBI taxonomy): domain Eukaryota; kingdom Viridiplantae; phylum Streptophyta; class Magnoliopsida; order Lamiales; family Lamiaceae; genus Stenogyne; species Stenogyne calaminthoides. The sequence continues at coordinate 24,009,941 of JBBCBC010000006.1, forward strand.
AAAGTGAGGATAGTGTGCGGAGAAAGTTAGCTCTATTGAATTCTGCATCTAAAGCAATAGATGAAATTTAGAGTTATCAAAGACCTGCAACTATAAAGGCTGGATTGGGATACAATCCAGGGGGAACCTCACAAGGTCTTCTGAATGTTGCTTCTTCTAGTAGCACTAAGACTGTCTTTGTTAAACTGGTGGCATGTACTAATCTTCTTATTGAAGAACAACCCCGTGTTTTGGACAAGGGTAAAGGACCTATGGTTTCAAAAAAACTGAAAGTTCAGGAAAGAAAGCCCAAACCTCAGGAAAAGTCTAGAAAATCTGAACACTCAGTGGGAAATCCTCAGGCCAGTACTTCGAAGCCTCAGGCTAAGAATACCAACCTGAAGAAATCTGCACTGAACCATCAGATGAATCTTTAGAAAAGAAACACTCAGCAGAGACATTTTCAACTGAAGAGACCGAGTCCTCAGGATACTGAAAGACATCAATTTCAGTAAAGGCAACCTAAACCCCACTTGCCTAAGGGTAAAGGTTTCCTGAACCCAAGTCAGCAGAGACAGAGGCCAGCTGCACCAAGGCCAAAGCATTGGAACAAGAGGCCTGAAACCAAGAAGAATTCTAAGGCTCATGTTCATGCTAAGGCTGACACTCATACACAGGGTACTGCCAAGGCACCTAGGGTGGTGAATGTTTGTGTAGATGTTTATGGGAGACAAATCAGCCACTCTAAAGTAATTAGAGTTATCAGGCAGATTTGGGTTCCAAAAGGTACAGCTAACCTGATAGGACCCTACACCAAATGGGTACCTAAGGCCTGATCTATTTTTCAGGTGAAAGAAAAGGGCACATAGCTGATAGAAGACAACATAGCCCTGATGGGTGGAAGTGAAGTAGCTCCTGCTGCATGGTATCTGGACAGTGGATGCTCAAGGCACATGAAAGGATATAAACATCTACTCACTAACTATGTTGAACAGAAAGGCCCTCAGATTACTTTTGGAGATAATTCCAAAGGACAAACTGAAGGATATGGAACTCTTGAAGTTGAATCTGTTCATATCCATGGTGTTTCATATGTTTCTGGTTTAAAGTATAATTTGCTTTCAATCAGTCAATTCTGTGACAAAGGATTCAGTGTTGAGTTCTCAAAGAACTTATGTTATGTGAAAGATAATGCTTCACAACAAATATTACTAACTGGTACTAGAAAAGGGAATATGTATCTTGCTGATTGGAGATCAACTCCTAAAGATACATGTTTAGTTTCAAAAAGTTCTACTGATACCAGTTGGTTGTGGCACAAAAGACTGAATCACTTAAACTTCAAAACCCTGAACAAACTTGCAAGATTAGCACTTGTGAGGGGGTTACCCAATGAAGTGTTCAGTAAGGATCATATATGTGATGCTTGTCAGAAAGGAAAACAAATCAGAGCATCATTCAAAAGCAAAGTAGAAGTGTCTACTGACAGAATACTGCAATTGTTACATATGGATCTCTTTGGTCCAGTAACACCTGTGAGTACAAATGGCAGGAAATATACACTTGTGGTAGTTGATGACTACTCTAGATATACATGGGTCATATTCTTACTCAGTAAGAAAGAGACTCAGACAAAACTGCCAGAACTACTGAAAAGACTCAGTACTGAAAAGAACCTGAGTGTGGTCAAAATCAGATCAGATAAAGGCACTGAATTTATCAACCATATTATATCTGATTATTGTGCAGCAAATGGAATAGCTCATGAAACATCAGCTGCAAGGACCCCACAACAGAATGGTGTTGCTGAAAGAAGAAATAGGACTCTGAAAGAAGCTGCAAGAACAATGATTGTTGAAGCTGAAATTCCTAAGAGATTTTGGGCTGAAGCTATCAACACTGCATGCTACTCTCAGAATAGATCCATGATGACAAAGAATCAAGGAAAAACACCTTATAAGCTGTGGAATGAAAGGAAGCCTCTTGTTTCTTTCTTTCGTGTGTTTGTTTGTAAGTGTTTCATACACAATAATGGTAAAGATCAGTTGAAAACTTTTGATAGCAAAGCTGATGAAGGGATATTCTTAGGATATTCTGAAGTCAATAAAGCCTTCAGAGTTTACAACTGTAGAACCCTTATTGTGGAAGAAACACATCATGTTGTTTTTGATGAATATACTTGTGTTCAGAAGAAACAGGAACATGACTCAGGAGATCTGACCAAGAGAATCACCAGACTTAACCTAAAAAGGAATGATAAAACATCCTCTGAGCCTGAAAAGAGGAAGTCAATCACTTTCTATGAATGGAGTGAATCAGACTCAGACAAAGAAGCTCAGGATGGAAATACTCAGGATGGTGGAACTCAGGATGACAGTTCTCCACTGAAGGAAAGCCAACACACTGAAGCTGATCTATCTAAACATACACCAGTTCAGACTGAGGTATGTAATGCCGATGAAGATGTGGTCACAGCTGAGGCAAACTCTGAATCTATCAATCAAGGGGGAACAAATGTCTCTGACAATGTTCTGAATAGAATTTCTCCTGAGGAGGATGATTCACTCTCTCCTTTTCTATTGTTCCCTAAATTTAATGAATTGCCTGAACCTAACATTTCAAATGTTGAGGACATTATTGAAGGGGGAACATCCAGGAGAAGATGGTTGGATAGTCATCCTACAAGTCAGATTGTGGGTGATCTATCAGAAGGTGTTAGAACAAGAAAGTTCCATGGAGAAAGTGCTTTATTCTGCTGCTTCCTATCTGAGAAAGAACCTACTGAGATTGAAGAAGCTCTTAAAGATTCATTCTGGATTACTGCTATGCAAGAAGAGCTGAATCAGTTCACAAGAAATGAAGTTTGTGAGCTAGTGATAGACCTCAGAGGCACAATGTGATTGGAACCAAGTGGGTGTTCAAGAACAAGAGAGATAAAAACAACAACATTGTGAGAAACAAGGCAAGACTAGTAGCACAAGGTTATTCCCAAGAAGAATGCTTGGATTATGATGAAACCTTTGCACCTGTTGCAAGACTAGAAGCCATCAGATTGCTTCTTGCATATGCTGCCCACATGAAATTCACAGTCTATCATATGGATGTGAAAAGTGCATTTCTGAATGGGTGCTTAAAGAAGAGGTTTATGTGGAACAACCTCCTAGCTTCAGACAGAATGACCAAGTTTACAGGCTCAGGAAAGCCTTGTATGGTCTTAAACAAGCACCAGAGCATGGTATGATACACTTTCTCAATTTCTCACTGACCATGGTTTTACCAAAGGAACGGTTGATAGAACCTTGTTCAGGATAGAAGATGGGAAGGATATCTTACTAGTTCAGATTTATGTGGATGACATCATATTTGGTTCTCCAAATCATCAGATGTGTGAGAAGTTCTCAGCTCTGATGAAAGGAAAGTTTGAGATGTCTATGATGGGGGAGATGAATTTCTTTCTTGGACTTCAGGTGAAACAAACTAAGAAAGGATTTTTCATCAATCAAGCAAAATACACCAGAGATCTAATTGCTAAGTATGGTGTACAGAATTGTACTGTAGTTAGAATTCCTATGAATACTAACTACAAGATGGATCCTGATCCTAAAGGCAAATCAGTAAATCACACTGATTATAGAGGGATCATTGGATCATTGATATATCTCACAACAAGTAGGTCTGATATTACATTTGATGTAGGGATATGTGCAAGGTACCAAGCTAATCCTAAGGCTAGTCACATGGATGCTGCCAAAAAGATTTTGAAATATCTTAAAGGCACAGTGAATAGAGGATTATGGTATCCAGCTGATGATAACCTTGAATTAACTGGCTATTCAGATGCTGATTATGGTGGATGTAGAATTGACAGGAAGTCTACTACAGGAACTTGTCAATTTCTTGGAAGTAAACTGATATCATGGTTTTCAAAGAAACATACCTCAGTAGCAACCAGTACTACTGAAGCTGAATACATGGCTGCTAGAAGCTGTTGTGCACAGATTCTTTGGCTCAGACAACAATTGAGGGATTATAAAGTTGTAGCCAATGAAGTACCCATATTTTGTGACAATAATAGTGCAACTGCTATTACACAAAATCCGAGATTGCACACTAGATGTAAGCATGTTGATATCAGACATCACTTTATCAGAGATCATGTTGAGAAGAAGGATATCAGGATGGAGAAAATTCATACTGATAAACAGAGAGCTGATATCTTGACTAAACCATTGGCTAAATCAAGATTTCAGAAACTATCAGTTGAATTAGGCATGTTGGATCCAGGTGACTGAATTTCACTGAAGGGAGAAGTCCTTCAGGGGCATGTAGTTATTCAGGAAGAATAACTCAGGATAAAATTTTCTCAGGATGGAAACTGAGACTCAGGACAAATTTGTCAGGATCAGTATTCAGTAAGGTTTATATATTCAAATAATCCTGAAGTTATATTGATACATGCATTAAATTCAGTGGCATTTATTACACAAGGAATTACTCAGTAATCATTTGAAATAAATGACAAAAGGCCTGAACTTTTAAAGCGGAAATGTTTGAAGTACCTTTGACTGAAAAAGACGAACAGTCGCCTCAATTTCCGTGAAACAACCATTTGTCAACCTATAAACTGCTATTTGCCTATTGTCCAGAAAATTAGCCAAAAATAGTCTTTTTCTCTAGAGATTTTCTTTAAATCTCATATTAAATCTCAACCAGTCATCATATTTTCGAGATTTAATCACAACCCTTGATAGTCATTTCGCAGATCATATATAAACCAATTGTTAGCCTTCATTCGTTTATTTCTCACATTTAAACGATTCAAATCCTCAAAATCCTTTACCTTCCAAACCTTCAAATCCTTCATTTACCTTACCCAGAAAATTATTCTGCAATGGAATTCCCAAGTTACGCCATGATTAAGAATCTCGCCGAGAAGGAGAAACCTTACTTTGAGCATGTGGTGGCAATGATCGATAATAAAGCTACCAAAGTGGTAGAAGAAGCTCTAAATATGCTTCGGATGGCCCGCTTATCACTTCTGGTAAGCAATATGCCAGAGTTGGAACTTGCACAAGAGGTACTGCAGTTTGTGGTCAATCTGCGTGAAGGAGACAATGGTGGACTGGTGTCGCAGTTGAGCTTCGGCACTTATGCGAAGTCCAGGGCAGAGGTGGTTCGCACCTTGGAGGTAAATCTATCTTTGGATGATATTAATTCACTCTATGAATTAAATGATAGAGTCGAGGATCCTGAGCAATATATGGCTGGGCGTCCAAGAGATTTTAGACAGATTTGCAGAAACCAAGGCAGAGTTGAAATGTGTTTTGCACAAACGGTGTTTGAAACCCAAATACCGAGTTTTGATTGACATTGTTGCAAAGTGCTTGATGAGCACTTCGGGGAGTCTAGAGCAGGTGAGCAGGAACAAGCTAAGGCTCATGGCTGCGATAGAGGATTCACCCTCTATAGACTTCAACTGGCTGAAATTCTTGGTGGACTGCATCCTTCATCAGAATCAGAAGCTAAAATATGCCAAAGGGGCATTTACCAAGAATGGAAAGGTTCTGTCTGGGACGAAGATCAGTTCTTTGATCGGAACTCTGTCCCGGGAAGAAATGTTCTTGATGGGCGGTGTTGAGTTTTCAAGAACTCGCATCATGTTCAGGAAGCCCAAGGCCCAGAAGAAGAAGGAAAAAAGCCAGAGCTCGATGATTCAGGAGGAATCTGAGGATCAAGACGATTCCATTTCTGATCAGGATGACGTTATGATTGCTGAGGTTGTCCAAAAACCAGTCAGGACAGCATCAGTAAAACATCCTGAGGCTTCAGGATAGGAATAGAGGAGGAAGAAATCCCTTGATTTACTGAGGGTAAAGAGGGAGACTGGAGAGAAGCTGAAGACAAAGGCCATGGCTCCTCAGAAGCGGAAGAGGCTTCAGACTATAGCCGAGAAAGAGGCCAGTGAAGATGAAGGAAATTCATACTGAGGCTCAACAAGGAATGAAATCTCCACTTCAGGTTCTTGCTCAAGTGGTGAAGAAGGTTCAGGAGCAAGAAACTGAGGAGCATGTATTCTCAGAAGTACTTGAGACTTCCCTGAGCTCTGACAAAATCTCTCAGGAAATTTTCAAAGGACCTCAGATCTCGACTGGAGAGGGACCAACTCAGACTTCAGAACAAACAGAAACTCAGGACTTGCTGATTCTGGATACTCTCCTGAATGAACCCTTTCTTGATCCATCAGTGCTCCAACTCATACATTATGAGCCAAATATCCCTGAGAGTCCTGAATTGAAGAAGGGAGAGGCAGAAGAAACCGAGTGGCGGAGCAAGGGGGAACGATTCGTCTTGGATAGATACCCTGAGCTCAATGCATATCCTGACCTTCAGGATCTTTTCTTCAGGCTCAGGACAACGGTTTATATCCTGAACCAGACACTCCTGGAAATGCTTAACATAGCCTCCTTCAGAGGAGAGGATTGGTGGAGTGCTGAGACTGCTGCTTGACAGAGTTCTCCGGTTTCAGGAAGACCAAGCTTAGAATGAAAGTTGTTGATTTTGATGAGCTTGTGAAAAGGAAGGTGGCTGAGAAGAGAAATGCTGAGGCTGGTGAATCCAGTTCTCATAATCAGGAAGGAGAAGGGGATCAGGGAGGAGAAGGAGGAAAATAAGATGAACAGGAGAAACAAGCTGAAAGAGAAAACGAGAAAGAAATTCAAGCTGAACAGCCTGATGTCAGACAACCTCAGACTGAAGTTAGCACTCTTCAGGTACCTTTTGGCACTATTGTACATTATGTCGAAGTTACTGAAGTACCTAGCTTTAAATCTGATGTTTATGATATGCAGACTGAGGCTCGTTTGGAGCACCCATCTCAGATGGAGACTGCTGTACAAACTCCAGTGATTGACTTAACTCCAATCCTGGATGGGCTGAAGAAGATAGATTCAGTCTTAGCGAAGATGACTCAGATGGAGGAAACATTGGCAAGTCAATCTCAAAATTTGGAAAATCTGAGCTCATCGTCTGATATGCTGCAAATTCAAACTACACTCTCAGATAAGCTGACTGTACTTGATGAGAAAATTTATGGAGTAAGGACAGAGCTCAATGTAAACATGGAGCAGAGGTACCAGACCAGAACTACATATGTTGAGGCCAAGCTGGTTGAGAAGAATGAGCAACTAATTAAATCAGTTGTTGAGGAAATGAGCACTCTGCTCATGACCAAGATGACAGAGATGATGCACGATGCCTTCTCAACACAGTTTGCTCCACTTTTAGAAGAATTTTCAATGGCCAAGAACTACATGACGAGGCTGGAAGATGAGCATGATCAGCTGGCTGGGGAAGTGCGCAGTTTAGGCAAAGAACAGTACTATATGGATACTCATTGTCCCAACTTCTCCCAAGGTATGATGCCAAAAAAGGGGAAAGGCCAAGTTCAAAAGGACAATTGGATAAGTTGTTGGCACAGACCTTGGAGAAGAAGGCCCAAAAAGAAGCTGAAGCAAAGAAAATATTGGATGCTCTGAGTGAGATTGAAGCCACTGAGAAACTGAAGTTCAAAGAAGTAGAAGAACCTGGCCTCACTCAGACATCAGAACAGATTGCTCAGGAAATATTTGAAGAAAAAATGATTGAGAGGAGAAGGATTGAAACGAGCAAGGCAGGGGAAGAGCAAGCCAAACCAGAAAAGAGGAAAGCAGTTGCCTTTGTTGAGCCAGAGAAGAAGAAGAGAGCAAAGGTAACAAAGCATATTCAAAGGAAGCTTGTAGTTGAGTTTGATGAATCTGAGGAAGAAACTGAGGAAACTGAACCTGATACACAACCAGAGACCTTCGATACAAAGAAGACTCTGAAAGCCCTGCAAATTGAAAATGAGAAAAGAATTGTTGCTTCAGTATCTGGTGCTCCATTGATTAAGAAGAAAAAGGAAGAAGAGCAGAAAAGGAGGGGTGTATTCAGGAAATTCATTGGCAAGAGGAGAGGCACTGAGAAAACTCAAAAATGGCCGCACATTGACAAGTGGATGCCTATCCAGATCAATGATGCATGGGAAGAGATAAAGAGAACCTTCTGGTTCTACTTGGAAATTCTGAGGGAATGGAGAGGGAGCAGCTCAGACAAGAATGAGACATTCATTGAATATCTACTGACATTCTATCCCGAGTATCTGGAAAAATGGATCAACTTGGCAGATGAGAACAATACTCAGATTGTAGCTCCAGTGCCATACATGTACTCAGCTCCAAGGTTTGAGAATGACTATGTAAATGAGGCTATCATCTCTCAAGAAATTTCTCAGTATGCCCTCCAGCTAGGCCTGACAGGAAACAACCCAGAGATCATCAAGGAAAGAGATGAACTGAAGAAGAGGTACTATTGGATGTTCAACTTGGAAGTACCAGAGGATGAGATCGAAGAAGACTAAAGACTATGTACTTCTGTTTAATTTCTTTTGGTTTTCATTGTAAAATGTAACTCTTATCCTTCATCAATGAAAAGTTTATCTTTTGTGATTGAATAAGATAATATCTCATTATCTTTTTATACATTCCTACTTATCTGATATGCCATTTGAATGTAACAGATAACTGAAACCTGAGTGATAGGTTAAGTTTTTTTAATGTAACAAGATGGTTTTGGCATCATCAAAAATGAGGAAATTGTTGGGAGATGAATTTGAATATAGATTTTGATTAGATCCCAAAACCCCTGAGTATGACATGTTCAGGATATCTTGGTAGTATAGGATCAGGATCAGGTTTCAATAGAAATTAGGACTCAGGATTATCTGCATCATGTATAGTCAGCAGATATAGATCAGGGAGAAATATGTTTCTCATCATAATAAAAGACTCAGAAGAATCCTGAAGACTCAGAAGACTCTGATGACTCAGAAGAATCCTAAAGACTCAGAAGACTCTGAAGACTCAAAAAACTCAGAAGAATCCTGAAGACTCAGAAGACTCAGAAGACTCTGAAGAATCCTGAAGATCGAAGAATCCTGAAGACCGAAGATCCTGAAGACTGTTTGTGTACTGAACAAAAAGGACCCTGAACCACTATCTTAAATGAAATAGTGATTATGTTCATTCCTAGTACAAACAAAGAATGTTAGATATTTGTGGACATTAAGGAACATATCAGCTCAGAAAGATCAACCTAAATAAAGTTGTTTGTTTGGTCTCTGCTCAAAGGAAGACTTCGACCAATGAGGAGGCAACAACAACGTACTTTATTGACACTGAAAGCGATATCTCACTGAAGAAATATCAGGTCTGATATCTTCCAGTTCACAGAAATCGATGATTGGCTACATGGTCGTTCAAACCTAAAAATAGTCGTTCATCAATAACCAAAAGAGGAAACTCTTGATACTATCTTTTCCAACGGATAGTTTTTCAAGGAGTGACCTTGGAGAAGTTGTCTATAAATACCAGTGACCTTCACCATTGCAAGGTTACGGGAAATCAAAGCAACTCCAGAGCTCATTCGTATTCTTGCAAATTGAAGCACTCGAAAAACCTAAGATTTCCCAAGTGTTTCACATTGAAGAGAGCTCATTCACTATGCCTAGAATTGTTATATATCCAAAGCTTAGTAGAGATATCCTAGCCTTTGCATTTGTACTTATTGTCAAAGGATATCTCACCCTAGTTGGAAACCAACCCAACCCAAACCCTTTTATTAGGTAGTTTGAGTGTGTGTGTGATTGTTGGTGAGAAAGAGTTGTAAAGAGTAAGTAAGCTGCAGTTGAGTCAGCCAGAAAGCTCTAGAGAAGAAGTGAGTAAGCTGTTTTAGACAGTCAGAAAGCTTGTGTGTGTTGAGTTAGTAAGCTGCAGTAGTCAGCCAGAAAACTCAAGGTAGAAAACTTAGTAAGCTGCTGTGTTCATCCTGAAAGCTTTAGGTGATAGTGTGTTAAGGAATTTCTCTGAAGACCAGAGAGAGTGGACGTAGGAGCTTTGTCTCTGAACCATTATAATTTGTTGTGTTGTTTGCTTTATGTTTTGCATTTTATCTACTGCATATTTTCACTGAAAGCGTACTGATTTTCTTGATATTCAGTTGGAAATAATCCACTGAACGTGCATCAAACTTGATCACAGCCCTAACCCTTGTTTTACTAAGGAAGAGATTTTCAGCAAGATAAAACGAGTATAAACTTAGGGCCAACCCATTCCGCACTCTTGATTAGCTAGAATAGATAATTACCAAACTGAATCAAATCTACTGAGTGTTCAGTAAGTTAATTATCTGATCCAAGCTTCTCAGGATCTCTGATAAAACTCAGGATCAGCTGGGCTAATCTGAAGCTTCTGAAAGCTGCTCAGGATCACTGTCTCAGTAGACTTTGACTCACGGCAATTTGTGCTTCTCAGGGCAAAATTCTCAGGACATCCTGACCTTTCTGATCTCAGTAAAGAAAAAGTTTTTAAAAATCACTGAACACGTGTATTCCCTCCCCCATACACGTGTAAGACTCATTGCACCGGGACCAACATATACCCATCCGAGAAACCGTTTGATGTATTTCCACTATATGTGTCTACTGGTGTCTCGGTTAGTGGGAGCGATGCGAGACTTGAGGTCAATACGCACAACATGTGTGGAGTGATGAACTTTGACCATGACCAACGCTTGTACCCTTCCATGGGTAGATACGGCTTGGATTGGATTCATCACGAAGGGCATATGCATGGTAGTTGAGCCAAGAATAGGATTCATTCCTCAATGTGGATTTAGAGAGAATACTCATCTTCTCATTATAATTGGATCAAAGTCATCGGTCGATGCACGTCAACTTAGACTTTGTGGCTAAGTGTGATATACATGATCAATTAGTTATTAGAGATAATATGATTAAGTTATTTGAATAGACACTTCATCATATTCAAGACTTAATCGAGTATTCACGAATGAAAGGAGGAAATCGTAATAGCCAATGTTTCAGTTACAGGTAGTTGTACGTTTCTCGCAACGTACCTCATATATTGAGAATGTCTGATTTATTGTCTAGGGTTCAATTAAGACCATTAATTTGACTAGTCGCTCGATATATGAGGGTCTATGGGTCACACAACAAGTAGTTCCTTTTTACGGATTATAGTTGGTTGATTAAATGTTAAATTGGATTTAATATTTAATTTATGGAGAATTAATTAATAATAAATTAATTTGGAATTAATTATTATTAATGTTTAATTAAATTGGATTTAATTAAATAGGATTCCCAATAATAATATATGGAATATTATTATAGGATTTAATATATATGGAATCAAATCCATAGAGATTTGATATACATGAGAATTAAATCCGTAGAGATTTTATATATGGGAAATAAATCTAAGAGATTTATTATATAAGATTAGGGATTTTATTTCCTAATCAGGTTAGCTTAAGATTTAAGTTGGGCCTTCCCAATATATATGAGCTCTTGAGAATTCACAAACAACGTTAATTCATATTTCTCCATAAAATCTAGAATAGGAATTTTCCTAGCAAATTTCGTCTCAGATTCATTCAACGCTGACAAATCTGTCCAAGTCCGTGAACAGGGATTACGTGGATACCATAGTAGAGAAATATGCGTATGATTTACTGTAAGATTTCTCTTTATGTTTTATACGTATTCAATTATGCAATTATGTGTTCGTTGTTGGTGAACTGTTTATTTCCGCTGCGCATGTATTACGTTTTTACGTGCCTCTAAATTCCAACATCACCACCTTCACCACCTTCCTCGCCTTCTCCATCTTCATCAGCCCCTTCGGCGACCTCGCTATCATCATCATCTCGGATGTTCTCAACCCCCATGCCTTGAAGCATTTCTTTCGGATCAAAGATCTTGGCTCCTGGGGAAAGAATGGAGAAATCGCGTCCAAGGTCCTTCAAGTCAGCAATTGGGAGAAGGGCATCGGCTTTCGAAGGATTGTTTTGCATATAGGAAGTTAGCATATCCCTCATCTTGGCTTTGGCGCCAGCAAGGTCGAGGTTAGGTCGGTGAATCGCACGAATGGGATTGGCAAAAGCATAAACATAGGCCATGTTGGAGGCATCATTCCGTTGGAGTTTCACCTCGTTGGGATTATTGCTAATCTCAGCTTTGCATTGGCGAACCTCATCACCAAGGTCAATGGTCTTCTGCAGAAGGTCAATTGCATACTCCTTGCTGGCATTGAAATCTCTCTAGAGATGCTTTCTTTCCCAATGATCTCGAGATTGGATCAACTCTTGTTGTTTTCCCTCGGCGACATTCTTGGCAATGATCGCAGCCTCACGGTCCTTGGTCGCCCGCTCCAAGTCCTTTTTCATCTCGCTGCACCTCGCCTCGACATAGGCTGCCTGCGACCTCGCCGATTCCAACTGTTCCCGGTGTTGGGATTATACGTGAAAGTATGTTTTTACTTTGTATAACCCATGTATTAAACACTTATTTACTAAAATAAATTATTTATCACTGTTGCTTTAAATATGATTGAATGTTATATATATTTATTGCAAACCGTTCATAGAATAACACGTGTTACATTGTAGTTAACGTGGTGATACCAGATCACAGAAGATCACGTTAACAGTCTCTTGTAAACAAGTCCGTGTTTCACAACTTAGATAGATCTGAACAATCTATTGGTAGAAGTTGATGTGTAAGGCTCAGATTGACTTGTCTTGACCAAGAGATTACTCTAGTGCATTTCATGCGCTGAAGTGGACCTACAGAGAGGATAAACTCATTCGCACTGACTTATGGGATGAAGAGTTAGATCTCAGTGGTTGTTGATTTTTAAATCTCTATCACTTATTAAGAATTCTGTGTGATTAGTAATTATTGCTTTGACTTATAATGGGAAGAGAATCACTGCGACTTCGATACCCTATTTCTTGGGCAATAATATTAATTACATGACAGTTGCTAAATTAATACAGAGAATCGTGTGCTTGGAGAGTCTTGCATGATTAGTCCCCTTGGTGGGCTCAGAACCTTTATCATACCAAATCTTGCAAGTGGAATTAATTTTCCGGTATGGATAATAATGTTGATATGTCGTTACTCCAAGGATAAAGATATTAATTAATATAAAGTCTTTCAGTGGCTTAATTAATTAATGGACAAAATAATCTTAAACACGGGAAATAATAACCGGGAGCCATATTACCGTAATATGGGTTGAGATGGATAGTGCAATATTAATTATATAGTGAAATTAATTAATATTAATGGGCTTAGTTATATTGTGGCTCAATATTGGAATTCAAGAGCTCATTGGGAGGTCCATCTTAATTCTCCTAAAGGCCCCTCAAGTAGTCCAATTAAAGTCCATTAAATGAAAAGGTGTATAAAATAAATTAAATTTTTTGTGCTATTTTTGTTTATTATTTTCGAATTATTAAAGAAAAGAGGGAGAAGGATTTTCTAGAAAAGATTTTATGGAAAGGAGATAACTATTCATGTAATACAACATTATCCCATAAATTCAAGAAATCTCCCACTTGACCTCTTTAATTGTAAAATTCGAAATATAGAGAAATAAAAAGGGAAGAAAGATTTTCTTGGAAAGATTTTATGGAGAAAGATATGTATTCTTGGTATACAAGAATATCTCATAAATTCAATAAAGATCCAATCTTGAAAATAACCCTTATTATTTTCGAAAATTTGGGTTTATATGGGTGTGAGATTTTTGGAAAAATACACATGGAAAGAAGAATATATGGGATATATTCAAGATTTCTTGGAGATCAAGAAAAGATCTTTCCTAACCCTAATTACACCTAAAATTTGAAACCCCCCCCCTCCTCTATTATAAATAGGGGATGAATTTTTCATCCCCAACACAATTTCATGAGTTGGAAAAATAAGAAATCCACAAAGGTGGTGCAACAATTTATTTATTTTTCCTTTGTTTTATAATTGTTCATTGGAGAACCTTCCGCCAAGGTTGTTGAGCAAGGACTTGGGAATACTTGAGAAGGACTTTTGATTGGTAGCCAGATACCTGATCCTGCATGTCTCAGATTGTCTCTCCAACGGGTATGTTTACGTAAACTCTTAGAAATTTCGCATGCTAGGTCTTTTTTGTGAATTATTTTTTGCATGTTGTTGTTGGATTTATTATTATATAAATTCACGTAGGTTAATTCATGCTAGTAATAATCGGTAATTTAAATTTGTGTTTATGAGGTCATCCCGATAGATCCTGGCATAACGTATCCCAACAACTAGTATCAGAGCCCTGGTTCGGGCTATGATCTTTTAAATTGTAATTTAAATTGTTGTTCATTAAAATTGAAATTGGATAGTAGAACTGTTAGATCTATTTTGCAGGTAACCAATTGTCATGGTATTTTAATTTGCGTACTTACATGCAAATAATTTATTGTCTTTTAATTCGATTCGTTCGAATTCATTTTGCCTCGTGAGAAAATCCACAAGTAGATTATAATTTGTTTGATTTGTTCAATGTAATAGACTAGTCTAGATCTAGGTTTATTTATTTTTTATAAATAAATTATAACCGGATCGAGAACGAAGATGGAGACAGAGAGTTAAAGACAGGATGACCAAGTGCCCGGACGTACGCGAGACGAAGCGTGCACGCGGGCTAGGACGAAGGCCTAGCGACCACGGTCAGCACTAGGCGTTCGTGGATAGGGCATGTTGGGACGAAGCGGCGCCAAGACCGGGCGAGCTTGGCATCGGGGCGGACGCTGGTATGGGCGTGGGGGACAAAGAAGAAATTGGCGGGCGCGAAATGAAAGACGCCGCAAGTCAAGACAGGGCACCTGGCGCGGATCCTTCGGCGACAAGGCCTACTAAAAGGTTGCCGAAAGTGACGGCGATGGATGGCTTGCCGGACATGGGCGTCTTATTTCGGGCGCATGCGGACACACGTTCCTGGCCGTGAGCTACCCGTTTCTGGACGTCACCTTGAACCCCAGATGGAGGACACTTTAAAGAATTATTGCGATTGAGTGGGAGCCTTTCGAGACGGACGATGAAGGCTAAAAGGAAGACTATTTCTCAAGGTCGAGACTTGAAATTCAAACCATGACAGTTAGATATATGTGCCCAACTTGATTTATTTTGTCTTGATGCTTGATTTTAATTTCATGCATTATTATTTGTTAATGTGTTTGCATGCAACTTGAATTGTCTAAAGAAAATCTCACTTTCGAAAATTACTAAGTATGTTTTATTGATTGACAATTTTATTCCGCATAATAAAATTACGTCAATTTTGACCTCCATGATTTTTTTATTTGTGAATTTTTTTGGAGAAATTTCCCCCTCGGAACGGCCAAAAGATAGATTTCACATGAATAAATTCCCAAAAGGATTATTGTGGATTATTATTAGTGGCGATGATGACCCTCCCCCCGAGGCTCGTTCAAAACGAAGTGATAATTCTGTATTTAATCATGGTTATTACTTAGGTATAAAATTGATATGCATATACTTCCCCGAAGTCCCTGTCAACTTTATATTGGTCAAGTGGGAGCCGACTATTAATTTTGTATTAAAGGTTTGTAACTGTTCCTGTTTGTAACCTGCTAGAATGCGTTTAAATGGACAGTTCACCCCTCGTGACCTATTTAAACTATTTTGAGATGTCGACTGATACACATTCATATTGTTTTGAGATTTTGATATGAATGATGTGATCAAAATTATGTGATATTTTGTGCTTATACAATTATTATTTATTTCGGTACAGCATGTCGCAACCTTTTAATCCACTGTTAATATACTTAAAGTCAATAGAGTTGTATAGGAAACTATATAGATTGGAGATTATTTATTGTCTTGACCACGCAATCGCATAAGTCAGTCTTTGACGAACCTAGACTCGCTGAGACTACGATTATGAGGAAAATAAGTAATATCGTAAGCAATGGTTGAGATGCAATAAAATGGCTAAATGTATCATCTTGACTTCAACGTCAGGTGTGTTGCAACACCGACACCAGGACTTAGAATCCATTGCAGGTATTATGATAGATCTTAATGAATTCTTCGCTCACCAGAATCGTAAAGCAAGTCAGATAGCCATACGAAATTTGTTCTCGTAGAAAACGGCATTAAGAGGTGTCAAGAAGAAGACCGACAAACGAAAATGCTTAATTGCGGTCTGAGAAGATATCGGAGGTCAGCCTGTCCCAAATCTAAAAGGGTTGGGAAGAAAGGTAATTCTCAAACACTAATTGTTGAAACTTGTTTAGCGGTGTATGCTCCCATTTGTGGGTAGTGGATACGAGAACCACTAATCATGTTTGTTTCAATGTTGTAACTTAATTTTACGTCTAGGGCTACAAACAAGTAATATGTGAATTTAGAATGAACAAGGAATGGAAAACGTAAAGAACAAATAATTTGTTGACCCAGTTCGTCCGGAAGGACTACGTCTGGGGGCATACCAAGCCAGGATTACTCTACTATGATTTTTGTGTATATTTTCGTATATGTTTCTTCTCTTGGGGTTTGTCCCCTATTTATAATAGTTACAAGGTACAAAGATGAAAACCCTAGTGGGCCACTTAATGGGCCTTCTAAATAAGGAAATACAAGATACACTAAATCTTCGCCAGGATCTTCAATAGATATGCAAGATCTTCTATTTTCATAACAAACACCGGGAATCTTTATCTTGATCTTCTTTCCTTGCTTATCTTCGCTCCGATACGCCTGCCGACCTCGCCCACGGAGCGACCTCGGGGGAGGTCGCTGGTCTAGGAAAGCTCGACTCGTCTTTATTCTGCTGCCAAGTCGCCCTACGGGGGAGGTCGCTCGTTAAGGCAAACTTGATCTTCTCTGCTCATCATCAGGTCGCCCTATGAGGGTCGACCTTGGCATTCTTATACTCTACTGCCGAACTCAATTGTGGCTGCCACGTCACCACCATTTGCCACGTCATCACTATTTACCATGTGGTTGTTGACTGATTATTATGGCTACAACAACTGCCCCCAAGAGCGGACTTCGACTTTGTTCGGAGGTCGGTCTTAATCTTTGTTCACATAAGAGTTACCTTATTTTTGCCCTTGAGGTTGCATTTTTTGCCCCTGTGCATGCTCCGAATGCCTTCATGAGGTCTTGGTTGTTCACACTTTGATAATAATGCTTCTGGTATCAAGTTTGGATCTTCAACTTCAGACTTGGTCGTGTTTTAGCGGGCTCGGATCTCCCTCGTGCCCCCAAGTCGGGGGTTATTCATCTGAGATGATTATCTACCGAGATTGAGCTCGTCGAGAGGCTGGGCTCGTCGAGAGTCTTGGTCGTTGGTTCATATTGCGACTTGGTAGGTATTTGATTTTCTTTATTTGTGCTCGTACTTTGAGGTGAGCCTCTTTGTACGAGCCTTGTCTGTGCTTGTACTTTGAGGTGAGCCTCTTGATACGAGTCTTTCATGTGCTCGTACTTTGAGGTGAGCCTCTTTGTACTAGTCTTATCAGTGCTCATACTTTGAGGTGAGTCTCTTTTCTGAGTCTTATCGGTGCTTTCGTGCTTTGAGGTGAAACCTCTTTGTCTGAAGTCTTATCGTGCTTTCGTACTTTGAGGTGAGCCTCTTTGTATGAGTCTTATCGTGCTTTCGTGCTTTGAGGTGAGCCTCTTTATGCGAGTCTTATCTGTCTTTCGTGCTTTGAGGTGAGCCTCTTTTGTGCGGAGTCTTTTTCAGGCTCATACTTTTAGGTGAGCCTCTTTGTCTGAAGTCTTATCTGTGTTCGTACTTTGAGGTGAGCCTCTTTGTACAAGTCTTATTTGTGCTCGTACTTTGAGGTGAGCCTCTTTGTACGAGTCTTATCTGTGCTCGTACTTTCTCGTACTTTGAGGTGAGCCTCTTTGTACGAATCTTATCTGTGCTCGTCGACGACCATTTCTGGCTGAGCAATTTGCGACTTTATGTATCTAGCCTTTGGGCCTTCCGTCAATGAAACTCATTTCTTTTTCTACCTTTAGCATGCCGACTTGATTTCCTTATGCGACTTTAAAATTGCATACGTTCTTGCCGTCTTATTTGGATGCGGCTTACTTACGAACTTTCACTTAGTCGTCTTACAAAGTCGGGGGAGGACCGCACCTGCTAGGGTGGCGATCTCGCCTCCAGTATGTCAAAAGTCGTACATCAGGGGTTTGATGTTTATTCATGCGACCTCCTTCGGTTTAACACCCAGGAATTATGAAAAGAAAGGTAACATTTAATTTGACTTGTATTGGCTTATGATAGATAAAACCAGTGAATCTCGCCGAGCAGGCGGAAAGCCGACGCCGAAGAGGCGGGCAGGACGACGCCTTAGAGGCGGACATAATCATCATCACGAAGGCGGAATGCCAACACCGAGGAGGTGGACTGGTCGAAATCATCGCCACGTAGGCGGAATGCCAGTGCCGAGGAGGCGGACTGGTCGACGCCTTTGAGGCGGACAAAATCATCGCCACGAAGGCGGAATGCCAGCACCGAGGAGGCGGGCTGGTCGACGCCTTTGAGGTGGACAAAATCATCGCCACGAAGGCGGAATGCCAGCGCCGAGAAGGCGGGCTGGTCGACAACTTTGAGGCGGATAAAATCATCGCCACGAAGGCGGAATGCTATGGTTTGTTCGACCATTTGAGGAAATTCTTTGGGAGAGAGAGATTTAGGTTAAAAGACCCTTGTAAATTTTGAAAAGATATTGTTAGGAGGTCAGAAAATGTTTCTGATATTTTTTGGTAAAACTGATTTTTATCAGTGTTGGAAATGAGATTTGAACTTCGAGATTATTAACAAGGTCTTTCTCGATTTTGTGGTATACAATAACCTTGGAGATTTCTGGGGTTTTGCCCCCCAAGATCGAGTTTTGATATCTGTTCGTTTAGATCGTCTGTACCAGAGCGATTTGTTGTTTCAAGAATGAGAGAGAATATTGGCACATAGGTTTATAGTCATTTCGGACTGTGTAGATTTATAGTCGTTTCAGACTGTTTGCCAGTGACTTGAATAACTTCTGCAACTTTGAAACGAGCTATGTTCTTATCATCTTATTGACATTGCGATTTAAATGAACTTGTTCTTTATCGTCTTATGAAGTCGTGACAAAAATCGAGCCGTTTAGGCTGCGACCTCATCGACCTTGGGATTCAAAAGTCATGGCTACGAAGTGAGCTGGAGGATATTCCAAAATGTGACTTCAACCAAGTGTTTTAACTCGGTGTCAACTTGGATTGAGATATTCGTTTGACATAAACATGATGTTGTCTTTGGAGGAAGATTTTATTGAGATTACAAACCCCTTTGACTTGTGATTTGAAGGGCTTATTTGTCGTCTTACTTAAGTTGCGACTTAATTGCCTTCTAGTTTGGCCATTTTGTTCGTCGGGGTCGACAGAGATGTTCTTTAATACCGCGACCTTGTAAACTTGAAGCTGTCGGGTTTGTTCCTTTGAGACTGTGACTTCTTGAATTTGAGGTCGTCGGGTCTGCTTGTTTGAGACCGCGACTTTAGGAATTTTAGTATTTTTCTTAGTCTCGTGATATTTTTCAGGTTTTATGAAAAGTAAGGATTTGGAGTTTGTTTTAATTAATCCTCCAAATTTAGACAAGCTAGTTTGAGTTTCTAACGTCAACTAGTGTTCTGAAAATAACTCGAATAGCTCGAGATATGAGCACATATGCCCCCGCCTTTTAATATATGTGAAAGCATGAACACCGTAACATATATTAAAAGGAAGTAAATAAAATAGAATCTGATGTGAGTGGGTTAAAGGGCTGCCCGTAGATTCTTTGAGTTGCCCCCGAGGCTTCGTGTGCCCGTGCAATTTTCCTTTGCAAGAGTCACGAGTATTTTTCCCTCGCAAAAAATAAATAACCACTCAGATATCAGGTTATTCACATAGCACGAAACTTGGGGATAGTATTAAACATCAAATTATATATATACATGTAAATATAAGTACATGAATATATATAAATATTACATAAAATAAATTTTGTTTATTACCGGGCTGGGCCAAAAAATATTATTTTATAAACAATAAATTTGGCCCAACAGCTTATTACTTAAAAAATAGTTATTGGGCCTGATTTAAACAGCCTAAAGAATTGAAGTCCAATGTCACCCCAAAAGCCCAAATCGAAAAGCCCCAAGTCAAAAAGAAAAGTCGGACCAGATTTTTTCAAACGTGGAGTCTGGGTCTTTCTTTCCCAATTCACGCTTTGGAGTCTGTTTGACTGTTTCCATCTCCCCCAAATCACGCTACAAATTTGCTCATCGCCGAGAAATTCACGCCGCAAAACTCTTCGCCTCCATCTTTTCCCCATTCTGCGCCGCAAGACCGAGTCGGGTTTACCTCCTCCCTCGTTTTGCGCCGCAAATCCTGGTTAAATTGCAGCGGACGAAACGTCCGGATGTCTCTGATTTCTGAGGACGCGGCGGCCTTGGTGTCGCACGACAAAGAGAGCCCTGGAGATCGGTGCCGCGGCGGTGCAGTTGGAGCGGTTGGGTCGGATTTTTGGAGTTACTGTGGCAGAGAAGAGTGGCGACTTGCGCCGATTGCGGGGACGCGCCATAGCAGTGAGGCGGCGCTTAGAGGACAACACGCGACGGCGGCATGGGAGTAAGGCAAGTTATCCGATCTGGGATTTGTCAATTTCTGGTTGCGATTCGACTGTGGTGGGGTGAATGCTGACTCGGTGGTTCAGGCGACGATGGCGTGGTCCATGGGTTCGCCTATTTGCAGAGGGTTGCTACGTGGCACGGAGAGTGTTGAAGCGGTGCGACTTTCCCTCGGCGTCAGCTAGTACAACACCGATTCGCAAAGGGCCGCGGCGCAACAGGCGAGTGCAGCAGTGGTTCGGTCCTTGGTGAGGTGGATCGCCGCGTGGTACGCGCGGGCTTCGATTTCGGCGTCCTGCGCGTGACTGGATTTCCAGATTGTTGTGGGTTGAGCGTAAGAGATTGGAAACAAAGTCTGGGTATTCTGATTTGATTGATGAAGGCTTGAGGAATGAGTTGAAAAGTGTTCATTCTGTGAGGTGTTTGATGTATGATTTGTAATGTTTTTCAGATTTGCGAATGAACTTTCTGGGTTTTTTCATGCTGGTGAATTTTGTAAGGTGAAAGAAATGTTGATCATTGCAGGATGTAGGATACGGATTTTTGGCTTTTCTTGATGGTAGTGTACTGACGTAGGAAAATTTTGTGTACCAATTTTTGGTTTTAGATGAACAGTATGTATGAACATGATACCTCTTTGAAATCTGAGTTGGAGTTTTGGATGAACAACTAGTGTTTTTGGGATGAGCAGTGAGTGTTTCATCCCGATTTCTTGTTTTTGGGTCCTAACGAATATTCGTTAGATTGATCCCACAGACGGCGCCAATTATTGTAATCTAAATTTTACATCTAGGGCTACAAATAAGTAATATGTGAATTTAGAATGAACAAGGAATGGAAAACGTAAAGAACAAATAATTTGTTGACCTAGTTCGTCCGGAAGGACTACGTCTGGGGGCATACCAAGCCCGGATCACTCTACTATGATTTTTGTGTATATTTTCGTATATGTTTCTTCTCTTGGGGTTTGTCCCCTATTTATAATAGTTACAAGGTACAAAGATGAAAACCCTAGTGGGCCACTTAATGGGCCTTTTAAATAAGGAAATACAAGATACACTAAATCTTCACCAGGATCTTCAATAGATAAGCAAGATCTTCTATTTTCATAACAAACACCGGGAATCTTTATCTTGATCTTCTTTCCTTGCTTATCTTCACTCCGATACACCTGCCGACCTCGCCCATGGAGCGACCTCGGGGGAGGTCGCTCGTCTAGGCGAGCTCGACTCGTCTTTATTCTGCTGCCAAGTCGCCCTACGGGGGAGGTCGCTCGTTAAGGCAAACTTGATCTTCTCTGCTCGTCGTCAGGTTGCCCTATGAGGGCCGACCTTGGCATTCTCGTACTCTACTGCCGAACTCGGTTTTGGCTACCACGTCACCACCATTTGCCACGTCATCATTATTTACCATGTGGCTGTTGGCTGATTATTATGGCTACAACACGGAGGTCAGCCTGTCCCAAATCTAAAAGGGTTGGGAAGAAAGGTAATTCTCAAACACTAATTGTTGAAACTTGTTTAGCGGCGTATGCTCCCATTTGTGGGTAGTGGATACGAGAACCACTAATCATGTTTGTTTCAATGTTTCAAGGATTCTAGATAATCCAACAATTTAGTGGGAGTGAGACCATCATCACCATGGGCAATGTTACGAGAGTAGCGGTTATTGCAATGCTACGTGAGTAGCAGTTATTGCAATACTGCGTAAGTAACGATTATTGCAATGCTACGTGAGTAGCAGTTATTGCAATTCTATGCAAGTAGCAGTTACTGCAATGCAACGTGAGTAGCGACTATTGCAGTGCTACGTGAGTAGTGGATGAAGCAATGGGAGACGTGCACCTGTCTTTTGAAGACGAAATT
This sequence comes from Stenogyne calaminthoides, assembly GCA_037126765.1. Lineage (NCBI taxonomy): Eukaryota > Viridiplantae > Streptophyta > Magnoliopsida > Lamiales > Lamiaceae > Stenogyne > Stenogyne calaminthoides. The sequence continues at coordinate 24,032,380 of JBBCBC010000006.1, forward strand.
TTAGTTTTGAGAGACGTTCTTTATGTTACTGTTTTTTGGAAAAACCTTATTTCAGTTTCTAAACTCTTTTCTGATGGATATTCTATTCATTTTAATAAACAAATTACTATTTTTCGTAATGGTGTGTTTATTTGTCATGAAACTTTACGGAACAATCTTTATACTATTAATTGTGCACACCACTCACAAAATACATCTTATAACACATCGACTGTTTCGAACAATAAGAAGAAACGTTCAGATAACGTGAACGAAACACTTCTTTGGCATCTCAGATTAGGTCATATTAATCTAAATAGGATTCAAAGGTTGGTGAAAGATGGTTCGCTGGAGGACCTACAGTTAGAACCATTTCCAACTTGCGAATCGTGTTTAGAGGGTAAAATGACCAAGAGGGCATTTGGAGCCAAGGTGACTAGAGCCACAGAAGTGTTGGAAATCGTTCACACTGACGTGTGTGGTCCAATGTCAACCAAAGCTAGAGGTGACTATGAGTATTTCGTGACTTTCATCGATGATTACTCAAGGTTCGGGTACATTTTTCTTATGAAGCATAAATCGGAAACCTTTGATAAATTCAAGGAGTTTAAAACTGAAGCTGAGAGCATAGGGAAAAGAGTATCAAGTTTCTACGATCTGATCGTGGAGGAAAATACCTCAGCGATGAGTTTTTGAACTACCTGTCAGACGAGAGAATTGTTTCCCAGTTGACTACGCCTGAAACCTCTCAACAAAACGGGGTGGCAGAACTAAGAAACATAACGCTTTTGGAAATGGTCAGATCCATGATGAGTTATTCAGATCTACCCAAGTCGTTTTGGGGTCACGCCTTGGAAACGACGACTTATGTTCTGAACTCAGTGCCATCCAAATCAGTTCCCAAAACCCCGAAAGAGTTGTGGACCGGGTGCAAGCCCAGTCTGAGACACTTGAAAATTTGGGGGTGTCCGGCATACGTGCTAGACAAGGAAGCCGATGAGTTGGATGCATGTTCAGAGTTAAGGTTGTTTATATGGTATCCCATGGGTACGAAGGGGGCATGTTTTATGGTCCCAAAGATTAAAAGGTTGTAATCAGTACACACTTTAGATTCTTGGAAGAAGATTATATGAACAATAGAAAGCCCAAAAGTGAGATTACCTTAGATTAATTAAGAGGGCAAACTCTTATACCAACTGTACAAGTTGATATACCAAGTGTCACACCGACACAATCGGAACCTCGTTGTAGTGGGAGGGTTGTCCGACAACCTGAGAGATTCATGGGGATAGGAGAATCTTCGGATTTGATCCTCGGGGATAGTGAATCAGACCCTGGTCCTACAAAGAGGCGGTCCAAGACAAGGATTCTGAATCCTGGCAAACTGCAATGGAAGCCGAGATGGGCTCAATGGACCATAATCGAGTGTGGGAGCTATTTGAACCACCCAGTGGGGTAAAACCCATTGGATGCAAGTGGGTCTACAAGAGGAAAAGAAGATCAGACAGGAAGGTAGAAACCTTTAAAGCTAGGCTAGTGGCAAAGGGATACACTCAGAAATAGGGTATCGACTATGAAGAAACTTTTTCGCCTGTAGCCATGCTTAAGTCCATCTGTATTCTCTTGGCAATAGCTGCACATCTAGATTTTGAGATCTGACAAATGGACCTCAAGACAGCTTTCCTAAACGGAAGTCTTGACGAGGAAATCTATATGCAACAGCCCGAAGGTTTTATTGCGAAAGGACAACAACATCTTGTTTGAAAGCTAAAGAAATCCATTTATGGACTGAAGATTATTCCATAAATACAAGAGATTTCCCACTTGGCCTCTTTAATTGTAAAATTCGAAATATAGAGAAATAAAAAGGGAAGAAAGATTTCTTGATTTTCTTGGAAAGATGTTATGGAGAAAGATATGTATTCTTGGAATACAAGAATATCTCATAAATTCAAGAAATATTCAATCTTGAAAATAACCCTTATTATTTTTTAAAATTTGGGTTGATATGGGTGTGAGATTTTGTGGAAAAATACACATGAAAATAAGAATATATGAGATATATTCAAGATTTCATAGAGATCAAGAAAAGATATTTCCTAACCCTAATTACACCTAAAATTTCGAACCCCCCCTCTATTATAAATAAGGGATGAATTTTTCATCCCCAACACAATTCCATGAGTTGGAAAAATTAGAAATCCACAAAGGTGGTGCAACAATTTATTTATTTTTCCTTTGTTTTATAATTGTTCATTGGAGAACCTTCCACCAAGGTTGTTGAGCAAGGACTTGGGAATACTTGAGAAGGACTTTTGGTTGGTAGCCAGATACCTGATCCTGTATGTCTCAAATTGTCTCTCCAACTGGTATGTTTACGTAAACTCCTAGAAATTCCGCATGCTAGGATCTTTTACTTGAATTATTGTTTGCATGTTGTTGTTGGATTTATTATTATATGAATTCACATAGGTTAATTCATGCTAGTAATAATCGGTAATTTAAAATTTTGTTTATGAGGTCATCCCGATAGATCCTGGCATAACGTATCCCAACACCCGGCTCTGCTCAAAAAAGGTCAGCGAGCGGCAAGAATGGACAATCTCCGAGGTAAGGTTTTCATGAAATTGTTGGGTTCGGGCCTCTTCATCTAGATTCAAAGTCCAGGACCTCGGCAGATCCTCGGAGGCCTTTTTGAGATAGGTTGGTTGGGCATCGTTGGCAGACGGGGTCCGCGACCACAAATAAGTTCGGGCGCCTTCCCCACTAAAGACACCATCATCAAGCTTGTACCTAAGAAGAAGATACAACCAACATAAGTTAGAAACAGTCGAAGAAAACGAATTGGGATCAGAAAATTATACCAAGAAAATTACCTTCGGCGGAACTCGAGGCTCCACCCCAGGAAGCTGTCATCGCCGACCTCGAGATCTCGGCAGGACATAATCTCGACTACCGTATCAGGGGCGCCCGATTTCCCCTAAACCACGAGTTTCCCACTTGGCGAGTTCCGCAACTCATCCTCGTCCACAAGGCCGCGACGTTTGGACCCGCCTTGGTCGACGGCCGATGTCTCACCTGTCGTCTGCTTGGTCACTCGAGCTCAGGTGGGAGCCTTGGTTTTCGTCCGCAAGGTCCTGGTGGTTTTCCCCCTCTCTTTCCTCGACTCCTTCTCTTTTTTTCTTCTCCGCCCTCTTCCGAGATAACTCCATAGCCTGGGCCACCTTCTCGGCCATCTCCTCAGCATTCATGTTCTCCATCTCCTCTCTCTCTTCGATAAGGCGAAGTGGATGGTCTCGATGAAAGAAACTGAAACCAAAGAACGAGTCAATAAAACAGAAACAAAAGGAGAAAAGTTCAAAGGGTGGGCGAGAAATGACACATTTACCGGGAAATCCTGGCACCAGCGAACCACAAGGAGGCACCCCTAGACCAGCCTGTTCCCAACACTTCTCCTTCTGAAGCACGAAAAGAGATCGTTCCTCGAGGTCGATTAGACAAACCTGGACCAGGCGAGCTAAGAATGGGAGGGAGACCTCGGAAAGCTTGGTGGCAGGAGGACCTGGAAAGACAAAAGTAAGTTAATTCAGTACTCAAAGAGCTAAGAAGAAATAAACATCTTACGTTTAAATTCCGCATAATCGCGGGGAACAGATCGATAGCCAAGGAGATTCGGCTCCATCCAAACCGAGCTCTGCCATGCCCCTCCGACAAACCAGAATTTATCTTTCCAGTCTTGGAACTTGTTCGGAAGGTCCTCTATAACTTTCATCCTGGGCCGCGACTTCAAGTAATAATACCCCGCGCCGGCCTCCCATCTCTCCAGCGAGATCACAAAATTCAGTTCCTTGGCCGTCGGGAAGGCTCGAGGCTGGATACGACCAAGGAGGGTGAACAGTCCCATTATGATGCTCCACCCGTTCGGATGAATCTGAGTCGGGGGAAGGCCCAAAAAATTTAGAAGGTCGTTGGTAACCTGATGAAGAGGGAAACGAACTCCGGCCACCATAGTGTCATAGTTAATGGCCACACACCCTTCCGGAGGTTGATCGGCATGGTCCACATCATATTCCGGAACCCAGAAATGGACATCGCTTGGGACCTGAAACTGATCTCGCTAGGCAAAGAGATCCGCCTCCGACACCGAACTATCCACGACTTTCGTAGTATATACGCTCTCCATCCTTACCCGAACTGGTTTGAGTGTGATCTCAGGAGGATGTAGGGAAAGATAGTCATGAAGTTGCAAAGTGCAATCGACCTCCTCATCCTCGCTCAGAACCTCGGGGACTTTCTCATTAGATAAAAAATCAAAATCCGAAGAATCGATAGACCTCGTGCGGACTAGGACCCCTTCAACTTCCATGGCCTCTTTGCCCTCACCTACCCCCTCGGATTCACCGGAGCTAGGGAAGGCGGCACATCCGCATCACGGCGCAGACGCCGCCGTCTAGAAGTTACCGAGCCTCTAACATGGTTCGGGACCGATTTCGTCGCCTCCAACGAAACCTCAACCACCTCCTCTTCCAGATCAACGATCTCCTTACCTGACCAGCGGCGGCGAGTGTTCAGTGGGACGGAACTTTCCGCCACACTATTACCTTCGGAAGCCATTCTCTACTTCAATACCCAGGAAGATGAGAAGAAAGAATGAGACTTTTTACCTGGGAAATCGTAAGTGCCAACTTGGAATCACGCGTAGAAACGCTTGCCGGAATCTGGGATTCGCTCACCGGAAATCGCCGAGAACAACTGTTGAAGAAATTTGAAAAATGTAAAGTGGGAAAAGAGACATCCGAGCGGTATTTATAGAGGCAGGCGTAGGGCGCGTGGAGTGAGTCGCGATCTTTCGCATCAGGCGCGTAGCCTCCACGCGCCATCATAGCCTAGATGGATATGCTCGACAGTCGAGGCGAGCAACCATCACAGGCAACAAGTTTCGAGATTGCTGCCGGGCGTTTGACGAAGCTATCGCACCTCGCGACACTCATGCAAACTTTAGAAGATAGCTCACGTTCTTTAGTTAGTAAGAGAAAGCGACCTAGGGGCTATTGTTGTGTGCATATCGCGCGAAGTGGGCCCAAGCCAACGTGTCGGCAATATCACGAGTATGTAAGGAACCCCTCAAATTCTTAAGTATAACACCTCGCGGAGAAGAGCGCGAGGACTCATCCCACGATCTCATTGTCTGCGAGCTGGACGACCTCGGCTGCGCAAAAATCAGAAGCATTAACTGTGATGTGACTCGTGTCAGATATCAGGTACACAAAATCTTTCCCAAACCATGCTTTGTCCAGGAGGATTTCGGCGTAATGCAGAGTTGATTGACCCCTCAATGTACTTAAATGGTTAATTCTCAGAAAATCCGGGAGTTGCCCAGCTCGATGTGCTCGCGAGGTCGATCGAGGTAGTCAAATCTTGATCGACCTCCCGCGAACTCTCTTTTTGAGTTAGATTAGGTATCTTAGCATTTAATGCACAACATGCCTCAAAAAGGTCCTTGCACTTGTAAATCGGGAGAGTGAGTTCCACTCTCCCCACCACTATAAATGGAGGGCATTTATGACCCCAATACCAAGAGAATTCATATCTTACCAAACCTCTTGCCAATTTCTCTCTTACACTTATGTTAACCGAATTTACCAACACTTAATCATATGCAATGAATGCAACTCCTATCTCTTAAATACTTGTTTGTGTTACTAAGATCTTAAGCCACACTTAAACTCTTTAATCCGATATTTTAGTACACAACAGTTGGTAACCAGAGTTAGGCTATGCTCCTTTCGTCATGCCGACCAACACCTTTGCCATGGATGAGTTGTGCCAGCAAATTGCCGCTCTTACTCAAACTGTCGAGTCGATGCGAGTACAATAAACAAAAACCCTTGAGACAGTCATGGTTTAAAACAATTTGGGCTCCATCACTTAGGTAATGAACTTGGACCTACTATTTTATGTTTTAATTTTGATAGTGATAATGGGCCAGATGGCAGAGTAGACTGAAATTTGTGAGTGTATATGTGGATAATGAGTTATTCGGGCCTGTTACTACTGAATTTTTACATATGTTAAGCCTATGATTTATTTAAAAGAATTTGAGATTGAAAATTCAATGGAAATTTTTATATATAATTGGCCGCCTATTTACGAAGATGAAATGCAGCCCGTGAGTGATCCCATGTTTTCCGTTTACGACAACAAGCCCAAAGAAGAACCGTACCAAAATGTAGATACGAAAGACGATTACCATGCAATTTTTCCGAGTCTTGATATGGTGTCCAGCAAGTTCGACCACGATGATGAAGGTTCTGATTCAAAAAGTAGATATTATTTTTTTATAATTAATGATAGTTATTTTGTTGGCACTTCTCAGAAATATTATATCACCTCAAGGTTTTGAGCCACACTCGAACGTTCGACATTTTTGAGCTCATCTACTTAGTGACTTTCTCGAGGATGAATCGTTTCAAAGGAGGAGAGAATAATGGAGATGAGATTGCGACAACGATCTTCATTGATTATAATCATAGTTTGATTAGGTAATTAGTAATTAATGTAATTAATTTGATTTGCTAGCATTTATTATATTTTCATGATCAAAGTTAGGGTTTTATTATTTAAGAGTTAGATTTGTAATCTTTTTATGAAGTTGATTATGAATATGAATTAAAGAAATCAAGAGTTTATTGTATTATTCCTTATTGTCGATATTCCAATAAAAAGAGAAGATTATTTTGTATTGTTCACCGTTTCCAGCATCAAAACTTTACATGTTTAGATCAAGTTTTAATCTCTCACATAAATAAACACATTAGTTTATCACTTTTCAAATTAACTAATATCACACTTAATAAAAATGATGACAGTAATGTGTACAAAAAATCACGTAAAATTTTTTACAACAGGTCCTTGAATGGCAAAAAAACTAATATACTCAAACAATTAGTTAATTATTTTTTTATTTTTTTTTTTTTTTTGTGAAAGGAATTATTATTTTTTAATATTGCATGCAACATTTTTAGATATAAGAACTGGATCATGGCCAAACAAACAGACGTGGTCTCAAGTTTTAAGCAACACAACATGGCCAACTCACACATACATGCTGGCCTGTTCTTTTTCCTTTTTTCATTAATTTAAAACTCGATATCTTTTGCATTAAACTTATTATTGAATTTCTATTTTAGTAATAATTATCATCATATTTGGTATATCAAAGTCGACTAGTCATGCAAGCACGAAAGTTCCACATAGTACAAAATTTTTTAAAAAGAAAACTTTAATGGAAAAGTACTAATATTGTATGAATTAAATAGACTATACAACAATAACAACAATATTAGTGTAATCATATCTGGATAATGGTACCATTTTTACAGCAATATATATATATATATAAACTTTAAGTGTCTATTTTAAAACTCTAAAAAATATTTTGGAAATATTTATTTTGGTAAATATTTATGTGCACCCTTTGCATCAATTGCAATTGGATTTTTTTTTAATTTTTGCAGTTTTTTTTCCTGGCTCGGACCCAACCCGACTCGACCCGAACTCAGCCCGAGTGGTTCATGTTTCACCCGACCCGAATGGTTCATGGTTTATGATTTAAGTTTAGAGTATAGGGTTTAGGATTTAGGATTCATGATTCATCCAAATTAATAAAATTGAATTCAATTGCACCTTGTGCAATTGATGCACACAAGCATCACTCATTTAATTTTGAAGTTGTTATACATAATCTTTAAAAATAAATAAGTGTTTCTGTCATTTTACTTGAGTTTCAAAACAGCACTAAATGGTACTAATATTCTTGTTACTGTTTTAAATGGTTGCATAATAAGATAGACGGAGAGGATTTGGATCATGTGTTGTACAGTACCGTGTTGTACAGTAGACCCACATGGCCATGGGTCCATGGTGCATTTAAATTTAATAGTATATAACTGTGTTATTCAGCTAAAAAATACTTCCTCCGTCCCACTATAATTTTCTCGTTTTCCTTTTATGGACGTCCCACTATAATTTTCTCATTCCAAAAAAGGAAAAGTAACTTCATTATTCATAATTTTTATCCTCACTTTTCACACAATGTTAAAAATAAATGTCACTCACTATTTCACTAATTACTCCATATACCTTTTTTCTCTCTCCCAATGCCCAAAATTAACCTTTATTTTTATTATTTTATTATTATTCTTTAAATAAAACAACAAAAAGAAATGAGACAGTTACACCGGGACGGAAAGGGTACATTATAGACCCATACAAACCTACTCTATAGAACGGTATTGTACAATACTGGATGTAAATCCAGGCGGAGAAAGCTAAATCTAATGTTATCATATCTGATACCCACGCCATAAATTTTATTGAAATTAAGATTTTATGTACTTCTTTTTGCAGTATTTTTTTTAAAGATAAATTCTTTTATTATATATTTAAAAATGGCAGGGATACAAACATTATTGCAATTTTATTTACTGCAATTTATACAAGAGTGGGTTTCATGTGCATTCGGGTGCACCGTGTACTCATAGTGTATTTTAGAAGCGTGCAACTATACAAAATAGAAACGTGTAACTATTCCAAACAGAAGCATGAAACTATCTTCTCATATTAACAGTTGCACTTTTCTGTGTAAATAATTTGCACTTTTCAGCATAACAAGTTGCACGTTTCTAAAAATGCACTATGAGTACACGGTGCACCCGGGTGCATATAAGACCTAGCCTATATACAATTATCGAAATACCTACCAATTTTATATTTAAATTTGTATTTAATTAGTTGCATATCACATCTATTATATAGTGATTATACCCACTTCACTACAAGAAAATAAAAAACTGTCTACAAAAATTTTCAAATAGCTACAGAGTTCTCTATAATTTAGTCCTTAAATAGTAAGGATTATTTACAATTTACATAAGAATTTTTAGAATTTCAGTAGACATACAAATTACCTATGAATAAACTGTCTACATATTTATAATTTTCATAGAAAAATAAATTACCTACACAAATAATTCTCTAGGCAATTTACGTTTTTATACATAGACAATTATATTTATATTTTAGAAATGACCTACAAATAAATTTACCCATTGACTATATTTTTGTAAGAAAATTTATCTATAAATGAGAATGGTTATATGTAGGGGTGGAAAAAATACCGGTATACCGCACTTACCGTACCGAAAAGTATCAATTTTATCGAAATTTTCGGTACGGTATCAATAACGGTACGAAAATATAAAAAAATTTGGTATTCGGTATATACCGAAATATTTCGATATATCGAAAAAAAATTCGGTATATCGGAAAAATATCCGATATAGCGAAAATATTTTCGGTATGCTGAAAATATTTCGATATATACCGAAATATCAGTACGGTATCGGTATGTAATATTGACATACCAAAATTTCAGTACGACAACTGTATGCATTTTTTGGTATCGAAAATTTCGGTAAGGTATACGGTATGGTGAAAAAATTTCGGTATGCCGTACCGATCCACCCCTACTTATATGATTAGAAAATTTTGTAGGTAAATCGTAGACAATCCTTACTATTTAAGAATTGAACTATTTTCGTTGAAAATTCTATAAAGATATTACTCCCTCCGTCCTATTTTTGATTATCTGGTTACTGTAGATCCAGAGTTTAAGAAAAGTGGGAGATAATAGTATTAAATGGTGTAAAGTGGGTTTTGTGGAGGGGTATTCAAGACATATTCAAGACAGATAAATTGCATATTCAAGGCAAAGAAGTTAAACAGAGTACGTGCACCTGTAAATCAGAGGCAACACCGAAGGAATCAAAACGCCGAGCATCTCAACAAGCCTCTTTCGAGATTCATCAAGCCAATAGGCTTTATATCTAAATGGAGGTAGAGGGAACTTCTCAGGGATGATCTTTTCGTATTTGGGCGTGTACAACACAAACCCGAACTCATTTCTCTCGCATAAATCGACATATAGAGAGTCGGGAACCAAATCGCCATCACATAAATCGGGAGAGAGAGAGTCGGGAACCAATTCGCCATCACATGAATCGGGAGAGAGAGAGTCGGGAACCTGAATCGAGCAATCAGAGCCATAGCCATCCAAATCGGGAAACCCTAGATCGTTTGGATCTAGGGATTCCGACAAATCAACACCAATATTCGAGACCGCCGGTGAATTAGAGACCAAATCGGAAAACCCTAGAGATGGGAATACTGATTCTGGCACAAACGTTTCACTTTCAGTCAACTCCCATGAGTAGATCGGAATAACTTCGAACGCGTCGGCCACACAATCCTCCGTGGATGGCTACAACGACGAGATAGAATCAAACATTGGATAAGCATATGTAGGGGTGGTGATTTTTTCCATGGATTTAGGGTTTATCGAAGAAACGAAAGAGAAGAGAGTGAGAGCAGAGAGAGAGAGAGAGAGAGAGAGAGTGTAATATAGTGGCATAGGGTGTGGGTTAGTGGGGTTTGGGTTAATTAAGTTAAATGGAATGATTGAGTTTAATTAGGGGGCTGATTGTTTTTAAGTTGTTATTTAGAGAGTGTAATATAGTGGCATATGGTGTAAATAAGTGTTGTTTGTAAATGGTATTTTTATGTATGAAAAGTTACTTTATTGTCTTATTAGGAAATTGATAAATAAAATTATGACGACTATTTATGAAAAATAGATAATCAAAATCAGGACAGAGTGAATAGTATATTTCGTAGACAATTCTCTATATATTTTCTTGTAGTGCTTAACGTGCATAAATGTAATAATTCATATTATTTTGCAATAAAGAATTTAAATTGATACAGAAAATAGTATCTCTATAAGATTAGTAATATCCTGTATAATAATTTTTTATTGTCTGAACTGGACCGACATGATAAATTAACAGTTTATATATTAATAACACAATAAATTTCTAGGAAATTTCATAAGTCACTCTTTTGTTGGCGAGACTGTTCCATGCATAATTTATTAATTAAAAATGATAGAGTTAGTGAGTAAATTACTAAAGGGATTTATAAAAACATTTAATTAAGAGCTAAATCGTATAATCTGTTGCATACAAAAATTTGGCAAACATTTCATATATAAATTATGACCCTGTTCTTATAAATTAATTCTCATGACGAAATAAATTAAACCCTTTACATTTAAATATTGACAAAAACTTGTATGCAATGTTGCATACAAGTGATATGTGCAATTGAACTTTTTTTTTTTTTCGCGGGTCAAATAACAGGCTGGGTTAGGGCAGATTGCTGATGGGTTAATGGGCTTCCTCCTTCATCTTCACGCTCGCGCAGTCATAGGGCAGATTTCTTCTTCTTCCTCTTCTCGCGTTGCAACAAACGCGACCAGATCGCCGTTGATTTTGATGGTGGTGCGTCTCTAGGTTTTTCCTCTTCTTCTCTTGTTCTTCATTTTCTCTTTCTCTTCCATATTCTTTTTGCTTTCTTCAATTTTCTCATCATCTCAAATTTACAGGTGATTCCCTATGATTTTGTGAAGCAGTCTTTCAGATCCTTCTGCACTATTTTCACGCTATTCTGTAAATCTGTAATTTTATACTGATGATTTTTTTCGCGTTTGTACTGGTTTTTGTTCATGTAGTAACACTATTTTGTTCATAGGGTAACACTCTTTTGTTCATGTAGTAACACATCAAGTTGTTATGTAAATTTGTAATTTTGGACTAGGCGATTTCTTTTCGCGTTTGTTCTGGTTTTGTTTATTTGGTTACACGTTTTTCTTCATATGACTTTTCACGCTGTTCTGTAAATCTGTAATTTTATACTGATGATTTTTTTCGCGTTTGTACTAGTTTTTATTCATGTAGTAACACTTTTTTGCTCATAGGGTAACACTCTTTTGTTCATGTAGTAACACATCAAGTTGTTATGTAAATCTGTAATTTTGGACTGGAATTTCTTTTCGCGTTTGTTCTGGTTTAGTTTAATGTGGTAACACATTTTTCTTCATATGGTAACACTTTTTGTTCATGTAGTGACACATTTTTTTTAGTAATATGTAACAATATTCATATATCGTCGTAATACTATGTGAATTAATACTCATGTATTACCATATAAACAATAATGTGTTACCTTGTGACCCATGTTACCTTATGAATATTTATGTGTTACGATATGTTTTATTAATTGTTACGTAAGATATGAAGTTTTTTCAATATAACAATGTAGTAACACTTATATATAGATGTAGTAACACACAAAAATTTGACCAAAAAAAAATGAAAAACTCATGTATTACCGTATAAACAATAATGTGTTACCTTGTGACCCATGTTACCTTATGAATATTTATGTGTTACGATATGTTTTATTAATTGTTACGTAAGATATGAAGTTTTTTCAATATAACAATGTAGTAACACTTATATATAGATGTAGTAACACACAAAAATTTGACAAAAAAAAAATGAAAAAAATTATGTGTACAGTAGGAATCGAACCTGCGACCAAATTAATTAGCAACAAACCTGAACCACTAGGTTACAACACATATTTTATAAAGATGTCATTCTATAAATACATATGCGCTCGCACCAACCTGAACCCACTGCCCTCGCCTTGCCCGCGCCCGACCCGCCATAACCCGCGAAATTTAGGCAATTTTTGTCTTATTTGTGTTGTATTGCACATAACACTAATGTGCAATATTTCACACAAGACTTTCTCTTAAATATTTAATTGTGCAAAACTTTCAAATTGTCGATTTGGTTGAAAATTAGAAGTGAACTAGAGTGTAATACCATTATACCACGCATTGTATGGGTTGAAAATAAAATAATATTAATTTAAAAAAAAATCTACATACCACTACGCAATTAAAATATATTACATTTAATAATATATTCCCTCCGTCCCATTGTATTTGTCTCACTTTCCTTTTATGGAAGTATCACTATAATTGTTATAGTTCATAAAAGGAAAAAGTAACACTCAACTAACTATTATTTTAATATTATTCCCCTCACTTTTCATCCCAACTACCCCAAATACTTCTCGCTTTTTGGTCGGGATCTCCTGTTACACTATGATGTTACATCTTCTTTTACACTACTCGGATGTGCGACACGTAGGATAAGAGAGAGAAGGTAGGGATGAAAAAGCAATTACCGTAAACTTTAAAATAGAAAAGGAATGATTAATATAATAGGAAACTTAAGGCACAACAAATCTTTTCAATATTCTCAAACAATCAATGGAAACAAAAGATTTGAAAAATCTTGCGATCAACACCATTGCATAGTTCCAATTAAAACTGAACTTTCAACACCGATTATCGAAAAATACACAAGACCTCGAATTCGCACAAAATCAAAATTCGAATTTTTTTTTTGCTGCGTTAACGAATATCGACTTCATCAGAAAATTCTCGATGAGCACTTCTTCTCGCACGTCTTTTCGTTTTCAAATTACAGGATCAATACCGTTAAACTATACCTCTAGAAACAAGAGCGTTAGTTCAACAGCATGCACATTTGCGATTGAAACTTCGAATTTTGTATAGCATAAACTATTGTTTGATTTTGAAGGTTACTACTATTCTTTTTATTTTATTACCCACAGTATACTTATCATGTATGTAATGTAGTTTATTAATTGCTAAAACTACTTTGTGTTTAATGTATATACATGCAATTCTGATGTGACATTCATGTGAAGACTGATTTTGTGTTCACCAACTGAAACATGTTATATTTAAGTCATTCTCAAGTATTTTTTTATTTGTACTCATATGTGATATTTAAGTTTCAGATTTAATTTGCTCAACAAGCATCTTTTTCTCCAAGACGTGAACTAAATATGGAGAAAAAGATATCTGTTGATGCTACTCCAAGACGTGAACTAAATTTTGATGAGATTGATGCACATAAAGAACTTACAAATGAAAGTGGAGAGGAGCTGAAAAATGAAAGGCAGAAAAATATTATGGAAGAGAAAATTCCAAAAATTGATATGGAATTTAAGAGTGAGGATGATGCTTACAATTTCTACAATGAATATGCTAAAGCACTTGAATTTGGCATTAGAAAGCACAATGTTCATAAGGATAGAGATGGAAGAATACTCAATAGGATATTTTGTTGTGAATGCCAAGGAAGTAGACCAAAAGATAAAAGAGAAGCACTGATAAAGTCTCATCGTCCAGAAACAAGAACAGGAAGTGAAGCAAAGATGAAGATTAGTTGTTGATTAAATGGTAGTTATAGAATTACCAATTTTGTCCCAGAACACACAGGCCATGAATTGGTGAGTCCAAACAAAGTTCATATGAAAAGATCCTACAGAAGAATCTAATATTCAAGCTTCAATAGCAGATGATTTAGATAGATCTGGAATAGCACCGAAAGCGGGTTTTGCCTTATTGTCGAAGCAAGTTGGTGGCCACGAAAATGTTGGTTTTGTTTTTCAAGATTACAAAAATTACTTGAAGTCAAAGAGAACCACGGAAATGGCGGCATGTGATACTGGAGGGGTTTTGGAGTACTTACAACAGAGATAACTTGATAATTCAGATTTTTTCTATGCAATTCAAGTTGATCGATATGATCTGATTGCTAATACTATTTGGGTTGATGCTCTGATGAAGGTTGATTATTCTTACTTTAGTTCAAGAAAATTCTAATAAAACTAATATTTTAGATTAAAAATTGAATAATATAAAATATAAACTTACATAAAAAAATGAATATTTTGAAATAGAGTAATTAGAGGGTGGAGGAGATAAAATATAGTTTATCAATTCAATGAATATTTTGAAATAGAGTAATTAGAGGGTGGAGTAATTAAGTATTTTAAAATTAATAAATTCTATATAAATGAAAACTATTTATTTGTAGTTTTTTTTATCGGTAAAAAAAATATTATTACTCAAAATTGGGTATAAGGGATACCCTCAAAGAATTTATTTATTTATTTGTAGTTCTAAATTAATCTGGTACAATCGTCGCCTTTTGAAACCATACAACTATAACCTTTTGCGATTAAAATCAGATCAATTTCTCTGTGTCATTATTTCATGTTCCAAGGTTGTTCTACTTCATGAATTTTTAACATATAAGATTCAAAATTATGATGGTTCATTGGATATTTTTTCCCATTCTACGTATCATTAATCTAGATTATGAAACACGGAGGAACACTATTTTTGAAACAAATGATATCATGCGGACTAAAACAAAAAATAGAAAGCAAAGTATGGAGTGAACAAGTTTTACACAAGAATCTGTCAAATTGGTTAAGGGGTGTGACTTGTATTACTAAAAGGTATTAGTTGTGATAACTGAAGGGTATGCCATTTTACTACATAAAATATATTACTCATAACATTGAAGAGTGTCACTTATATTACAACAAGAGTATTAGTAGTGATAACTAAAGGGTATGTCTTATATTACAAAAATGTATTAGTCGTGAAAACTGAAGAGTCATATTTATAAATATGAAATCAGTTCCACAGTGAACAAGTTTCACAAAAGACCTATTCAAAATAAAAACATTAGGTGTATTTACTTATGAAAATAATAATTAATAATTAGTTTATTTACTACCCTTTTCGAGGATTTTTTTTATGCTACACTATTATCAGTGTCCAACTGTGCTTTATTATATTGTACCACATATTTAATATATTGTATACGCTATTGCATGTAGTATAATATATTAATATATTATTAAACAATGCAATACTATAATAAATATTGTACAACATGTTAATGCACTGCCAAAATCTTGAGCATGAAAAAACCCTTTTTGGCAATATTTGAGCAAGCAAAGGCAAATATAGAAATGAAGGAAATATTAAATATTTCTCAATATTCACCATATATACTAAAATTAATAATGACACGTTTTCTATATTTTGTTAGAATATTAAAAAGACAAGGAAAAATTTTGTACTTCAAGAATCTAAGTTATTTATTCTAACAATTACTAACTCGTAATAAATAAATTAAAATTAAATTAAACATTTCTTTTAAAATAATTCTTGTCTGATATGTTCGTTTCGAGTTTATAGTGGGCGTGAGAAATTCCGGACTTTGAAGTAGTAAAATTTCAAAATCTTGTTGAATAGTTAAAATTTATGTACGTTATGGGATTTTATAGGGTAGGATAGTAGAAAAGATGATTGATATGATATTATTATATTATTTTGAGTGTATTGGGAGAATAAAAAAATAGATGATGTGAGTATATTGAAAAAATAAAAGTTAAAATAATAGTAGATTATGAGGTAGAGTATGATAAATAGGATTTCAAAATTCTTATTTTAAGTTTCAAAATAAATGGGGATTTGAAATTGTAAAGTCCAAAGTCCGTCCGGATAGTCGCGAAACGAACATACGCCTCAGACACATCTAAAACTAAAATTCAATTTTACGGGTTAATTAAAAATTACAACTTGTACTATTGTGTTTTTTTACAAATTGTAACTTGTATTATATTTTTTCACAAAATGCAATCCGTACTAATAAAAAGTGATCGATTTTAATCTGAAATTCATTTTTTTTTTAACTTTTCGATTAAATATAACCTACAAATGATATGTTATATATACCACAATGTTAAAAAGTGTTTTAGCAATGATCACATTGAAGAAATTCGATAGAAAGATTTCAAACAATGAGTTGAAGTTAAAATTTGTCAATTTTTACTAGTATAAATTGCATTTTATTTTAAAAAATAATACAAACTACAATGGTTAAAAAAAAAAAATACATGTTGCAATTTTTTTATTAAGTCTTTCAATTACTATTTATTCTGTAATTCCACTTAATTTTATTTTTATTAGTTAATGACATATGAAACGGACATGAGATAGTGTAGAGTTTATCTGAGAAATGGTTTTACGGTCAAAGTGTGCACATAAATTAAGAAACCATTTCACGAAATTATAGAATGTATGTCGGAGCAGGAGTTAATGGTGGACCTTCATCCCCTTTGGTACCCTATAAATACCACTCTTATTCGCCCTTTCTCTTTCATATCATTCATCTGCTTCCTTTTCTCTCTCTACAAACTCCATAGATTTATTGCATTGTCGCTAAAGCATGGGAGCGTGTGCGAGCAAGTTTTCCGTTCTGAAAACCGCCACCGCTGCGCCGCCGCCGACTGCGAAGGAAGAAGTGGTCGTCGTCGTCGAGGAGAATGATGAATCCAAACCTCAATCGCTTGGTCTTTTGTTCAAAGAGGTCAAATCGGTTTACTATTGATATCTGATTTCATTTTAATCTGTTTTTGTTTTTTTGTTTTCTCTTACGGCTATTGATTTTCAAATGTGCATAATGACTAGCTTGAAATACACTATTGATATCTGATTTCATTTTAATCTGTTTTTGTTTTTTTTGTTTTCTCTTACGGCTATTGATTTTCAAATGTGCATAATGACTAGCTTGAAATACATTTTGTTGATGTTTGTTTTGATTTTTTGAAGTCGAAGGAATTTTGAAATCTCGATAAATAGTCGTATTTGCTTTTTTAGTAAGTGTGTTTTTTAGAAAGGTGGTGTTTGTTTTTAGGTTTTTGAGAAGGGTGGTAGTGGTGTTTTAAAAAAAAAAAAAATTGAACTCCGAAATCTCGAACTAGAATTGGTTTTAAGTTTTAAAATTCAAATTCTGGTTTTTTAAACACAAAACAAATATCATCTTTAGGTTTTGGATTGAAATCAGATTTCAATTGTGTTATAGCAGCAAAATAGGATCACTTATTAATTCTGAAAAGGCAAAAAAGGTCTCAAGATTCACGTGATGTTCCCAACTCAAAAGGGTTTTTTTACTTGGAATCTTTCATTATTTGGTTACATTTCGAAGGACTAATGTGCGTCTGTTTCATAAATTATGGAAAACGATTTATCTGCTTCTCTTAATTCTGATCAAATATATGCATCTGATTCTAACATTACATGAAAACTTTTATAGAAGGAAGGGGATAAAGGGTCAGCAGAGAGCAATAGTGAAGCTTATGGAAATCTCGAATCATCCGAGTCAGTTGCTGATGCTCCAGCAAAGGATGATTTGCAGAAAGAGGCCGAAAATGATTGTATAAAGCCCGAAAGTTTAGAGGAAAAAAAGGCTGAAGATGCAGAGAAAGAGAAACCTGCTGAGACTACAGAGCTTGAAACAGATGCAGAAAAGAAGAAAGAAGAAGCGAAATTGACTGAAACTACAAAGATCAAAACATTAGAAAAGAATGAAGAGAAACCTTCTGAGATTAGAGAGCTTGAAGCAGTGATGGATGTAGGAAAAAAGAAAGACGAAGAGAAGTCGACCGAAACTTTAAAAGTTGAAACATTGGAGAAGAAATCTGAAACCCCAGAGATACCAGCTTCAAAGAAGGCAGAATTGAAACCTGCTGATAATACAAAGATTGAAACATCAGATAAACATGTTTTGGAGCCTACAAAGATGGAAATTTCTTCGGACAAAAAGAGACGAGGAGGAATCTGTTAAGAAACATGAAACACCAGAGACGAGTTGCGAGAAGAATGAACCAGCTCAAATGCAGAAAAACCTAAAGCTGAAGAACAAAAGTGATAATACAGTACAGAGGAATTTATGGCTGTATGTGGATTGGATTTTTATGAGTGTTAGCTTTGATGGTGTGTGACACATTTCCATTTGATTAATTAAATCATTTCTTCTGTTTAATTTCCCAATTCATGATGATCAATTGATCATATTACTAGCTCTGAGAACAATGTGATTCTGTTTTGTTACAAGTGTAATGCAAAAAAAGGAATGTGAGCAACACGTGTGTGAGCTTGGTTCACGTTAGTTCTCCTCATTTTTGACCCATTCACAAAATGGATCTAACGAAACCTTGTATATAGAGGTTCCGTTAGGACTTACTAGGTAGGATCACTGGAGAGAACCGAGGCCAAGGCTGCGCTTGAAAGTACCCATTCCCGAGATAGATATAGTGAAGGGTATTGTGGGGTTCATTTATGTACAAAATAACTTTTTGTGAGTAAAGTGCAATGACAATTTGAGTAATTAATGGTATGTTCGTGCCGCGACTATCCCCATCGGACTTTGAACTTTACAATCTTAAATTCTAATTTGTTTTGAGATTTAAGGGTATGTTCGTTTCGGACTTATAGTGGACGTAGGAAATTCTGGACTTCAAAGTCCTTGGATTTCAAAATTCTAATAAAAAAGTTGAGTATATGTTTGTTGGAGGATTTTATAGGATTGAATTGTGTAGGATGAAGAAAATGTTGATTGATTTATATTATTATATTATTATTGTAATGATTGAATGAATGTGATGTGTTAAAAACTGTGTAAAAGTGAGAGAATTTTATTTGTGAGTATATAATAAAGATTTTAAAATAGAGTGTAGGGTGTAGGATGCAGTAGTATTAGATGTGGATGTTGTAGGATTTCACAATATCTTGTTTGAGTATTGAAAAAAAGACTATTTAGGATTTTGTAGTCAAAATCCATCTGTGATAGTCAGGAAATTAACATAAAGGATTTTGAAACCCTACTAATCATATTCTACTTTATCACCCTTCAACTCTCATTTTTAATTTCCCAACACTCACATCATCCACCTTTTATTCTCTCAATACACATATAATAATAATATAATAATACAATATCAATATACTTTTTCACCATCCTATCCTATAATATTGCAAAACATAAATACATTTTAACTATTCATCAGAATTTTGAAATCCTAGGACTTTAGAGTTCAGGATTTCTCACGCCCACTATAATCACGAAACAAACATACTTAAGTGTATGTTCGTTTCACGACTCCCGACCGTACTTTGGACTTTGAAATCTCAAATCTCCATTTGTTTTGAGACTTAAAGTAAGGATTTTGAAATCCTATTAATCCTACTCTATTAATCCTACTTTTTATTCTCTCAATAAACTCTCATTATCTATTTTTTGGATTTGAATCATGTGTTGTACAGCACCGTGCTGTGAACATAGACCCATACGGGTCTGTAGTGCATTTTTAGTTGAATAGCACAGTGTTGTGTTGTTCTGAATCCAAATACACAATAGACCTGTATGGGTCTACTGCACATCACGGTGCTATACAACACATGATCTAATCCCTACTTTTTTATTCTCTCAATACACTCAAAATACTATATTAATACCACATCAATCAACTTTTCTACCATTCTGCCCTATAAAATCCCATAACAAACATACATCTTAACTATTCATTAATATTTTGAAATTCTAGGATTTCAAAGTCTGGAATTTCTCACGCCCACTATAATCCCTAAACGAACATACCTTAAGAGATGGTTGGAGGGTGAAGATTAAGTGATTGTGTCCATAAAGAAAATGAGCACGTTCTTTGTGGACAGACAAGTGAGCACACTTTTGGTGAACGGATGTAGTACTTTTCTTTCCTATGAACTAACAATTTTCTTCATGTGAACTAATGCTTCTCATTACATATTTCAATTTTTCCTTTTTGTGACTGAGTCTAACTTTGATCAAAATCGCGCTATTTGCACGGTGTAATTGGTTTATAGAGTTTTTGCGATAAAAGTATAATGTAAAGTGAACGATAATGTAACTTCGATGTAAGTGTTAGACGTCGTCCATGAACAATAATCTTGTCCCAGCGGGCGAATTTATCCTTCATCACTTTGGTCCTCCTGATTTCGACCTCAAGATATATGGCATCTGAAGGATCACCCTGAAACAGCAAGAAGAAGTAACTTGTATGCACTAGTGAGATATTGCAAGCATGCCAAAGTTCAATCATTTCTCTCCTCAGTTTTCTGAATTCAACAGGTCAACTCATGAATCTAACTTCATCCTCTTTTAGATCTAATTCGTCAAATTTCAAATTCTTCATCGGAAACTCAGACACCTTCGGAGTATCCTCCCCCTGCATTCAACGTCAGAGCCAACGCATTAAAACGGCTACTTTCACAACAAACTTTTTTTTTTTTTAATAAGGGGGCGTTTGGTTCAAAATCCTTCATTGTGAATGAGCATGAGGTAACAACGGTGGTTAATGATGATCAATTAACCTTCATCGTACTTCGTAAAGGGGTAATGAGACTCGAAACAAGTTGATTATTACCCCATTTTAACCATCATTCTCATTACCATTCTCGTTGAAGAGTTAGAACCAAGCGCTGTTGAGGGAAATTAATAAATAGATTATTCCCGACCCTCTCTACAAGCTCGAGCTTTTAGATGAGACGGAATTCTCTCATGGTATCAGAGCCCAGGTTGTGGGTTAGATTCCCGTGGAAGCACTCCACCCATTTAAATTGTCCACTCTGTTGGGCCTCCTCTCCAGAGAGCAGAGGTAATGATTCGGCCCACGAGTGAGGGGGAGTGTTGAGGGAAATTAATAAATAGATTATTCCCGACCCTCTCTACAAGCTCGAGTTTTTAGATGAGACGGAATTCTCTCAAGCGCCCCCTAAATATGTGTTGCTTCTTAAAGAAAGCAATCTTAAAATTATTACGACAAGAACGTTATATTTCATTCTAATTTCTTGTTCAGTTGAAAGAGCAGCTTTTACCCTCACATCAGGAGTGCAGGCAGAAGAATTCTCAGCTACTGCATCGATCTCCATATCAAGACGAGATTGGCCAACTTTTCCCGATAATCTTTCCACACCAGAGCCAAAATGTATAGTACATATATCAGATCCTTTTTCTGATCCATTATCTGGTGTGCTCTCGCAATAGTCCGTCATCTTGAACCACGGAGAAGCTGAGTCAGCGCTTTCACTTCTAGCCACTTTGAAACGTATATTCCCGAATGAATCTTCAGCTCGATTATGCGTCAAAGATGCATTATCGGGATACTGAACAATGGAGCTCTCTTGTACTAACATCAATGAAGTTGATTCCGTGGCTTGCTCTACCGATTCTGAGGTCAATTCTTGGCCTTCGTTCAACATCGTGATACCAGATGATACATTTCCATTATCTCCATTTTCATGCACTTCGATTGCACGAAACTGACCGTTATTGAGTTCTGAATACGAGTCATTCGGTTCAGGAGAATCTCTGTTTCTAGATTGTTCGGTTTCCAAGCGACCAACTTGCATGTATAGATCTTCTAAATTCCCTCTGATTTGCTTCTCAAATTCTTGCAGACCATGAAAGGAATCACATTCACTAAAGCTTGAGCCACTTAGTAAGAGATTTGGAGATGCAACATGATCAGAGTTGTCATCGTAAAATGAGATTTTCGCATTATTATATCGAGGATCTGCCAACATACTACAAGTCTCCGGTTCTTGGACATTACGTTCTGGTGATATGTGCACTCGCAAATGAGGGTATTGTGTCGATCCCACCTGACAAAATTTAAGAATCGAGAAATAGTTGAAACGAATTACAACCAAAATAGATGAAAAGGAGAAGTTGTGATTAATAAAATTTACCGGTGTAACGGAACTTGCACCTTCTCCAAGCATTCGTGACAACTCTTTAACGTGCGATTGAGAAATGTCTCGTTGCAGAATTATCTCTTTAACCTCCTTCTCAAGCTACACGACCAAATGAAAGCTTCAACGAGAGCTCCACATTTCAAGAAAGTAAATCTTAGGGGCCGTTTGGTTCAAATTCTTCAATGTGAATAACAATGAGAATCATTGAATAGTGAATTACAATGAAAAGGTTGTTACGTTATTAGTTTTTTGCTCTATGATCAAAGTGGTGTAATAATTAACTTGTTTGAGTTTCATTCTAATTTAACACCATAATGAACCAAACGCTCCCTTACTACCTTTTCAATCCGTGCGTCTTTCTCTCTCAGCAAGGCCGAGTAATTTACTGAGGTGAAACTATACTGGTTACTTCTGAGCTCGTTCTCTAGTCTCGTTATCTCCTCCTGTAAATGCTTCACCAATGCTTTATCGGACATGCCAAAATCAACGTGGGCATTCATGGCTACTTCCTTTGCAAAATGAAGAGTGTTCCTCAATTGCTCCACGTGACTACGTTCAGGGCTCATTGTACATAAGATGGCTGCTCTAGCATTTCCGCTCAACGGTGTTTGTAGAATTTGAGTTAACTTCGAATCTTTGTAAGGAATGTTCCCAAGGTCTTTTTTATTGTTCCTGGTTTGGAAACAATAGAGATGACTAACAAGAATCTCAATAGTCCAAGATAGGGAATAATTTTTTTTTTCAGGACCCAAAGTAATATATTTACTGGCTGGCACATTTAGGCCATTAAATTTTAATTTGCAATATTTGTGCCCGTATGTTATAATTTTTGCATATTTTTGTCCTAAATGTGCAAAAATTTAAATATAATGGCCCAACTTTAAATATAACTACCTACCTCAGTTTGCAAATAACAGATTCAAACGTCAGCAACGATCGGTCTGCTTGTTCGTTCCCAGCTAGATCGACCAAGTTCTGTATTACAATGAGAAATTGTCTTCCAATAAATTATCAAATTTGGAAACAATGAGTAGAACCCTTAAACTGTTTTTGTTATTAGATATCTCCATACCAAGGAAGCTGCAAGAACGTTTGCATTGTCCTCACGGGATGAGCTTTCAACTGTCTGCAACGGCACAGTGGTCAATACGTTTCCGCGAAGAATCACAAGTTGAAAAGAATAGAACATGTAGAAATACAAGAAACGGTAAATACCAATGTAATAATCTGGTGAGATAAGGAGCTCGTATCATTAAGCGACGTCTCTTCAGTCTGCCTTTGAGCTGCAACCATGAAAAGAAACATTCAAATGCTTTAAAAATAGTTTTTCGCTAATCATAGAAAAAAGGGTCAAAAAGTATCTGTTGTATATAGACAACGTACTAATACTGTTCAGCCTACAAACTAATACTTTTCTTTATATAAACTAAAACTCTTCAGTGCTTTTTGCCACATCATAATGGTAGATCCCAACTATTAACATAATTATATCAAGATGATAATTAAGCTAATGCATTTGAATCCTTCCAAATCAAATGCACTTCAAACTATTTTTTCTTACCTTCACAGATAAAGAGTAGCTCGGTCACATGATCTCGGTCCCTCAAGATTTCCTCTGTGAGATTCTCGACTATGGTTCCTCTCTACAATAGAAATGTCAAATAAATAAACGAAAACATTTTCTCCGAGCAACGAGAAAAAAGGATTCACCTCTGGGTCATCTACGAGTGTTAGTGGGGTGCTATCTACATTGAGAAGGTCTCTAACACATTCGCCATGGATCTCCATAGCCGAGAACTTCAAAGTAAACTCTCGTTCGGGATGCTGAAAATCGTTTAGGTATTAGAACATAAGCAAGTGAAATAATCTGCTTAAAGTTCATGATAGCTAAAACTTAAAAGAGATACCTTCTGTATATAATCATATATATCTGATATTGCATGCTCCGTAACTCCAGTCATTGTATATGTCTTTCCACTGTTTGTTTCCCCATACGCAAAAATAGTTGCTACACCAAAAAAATCGAAACATTATACAAGCTTAAAGCTAAAATGGGAATAAGCAAGAAGAAAATAACTTACAATTCACTCCATGGACGACTGAAGTAGCAACGTTCTTAGCTCCCTGCTCGTAAACTGTTCTCGTGGAGCAATCACTCCCAAACACCCTATCTACAGAAGGATCACATGAGAATTAAACTGAAAATTCGATCGTTGGAGTTTGGAAAGAGGAAAAAGAACAAATTTTCACATGGCTTTTACAAGGTTAACGAACATTGTGCTCTTCTTATAGAAGACGATCTTATGTAAAACAGTTTTACCGTGCAACTGGTTCGTAACCAATACTTTATAGTAAAATAACTAATACTTTTTAATGAAGCAACTAATACCTTTAAATGAAACAACTAATACTATTTTTAGAAGATTAAAAATGCATGGTCTTACGAAAGCAATTTTGCCGTGCAACTGGTTCGTAACCATTATTTTATAGTAAAAAAACTAATACTTTTCAATGAAACAACTAATACTTTTTAAAGTTACCCACAAAATGCAAACAGAACTGATCTACGTAAGACCTGCATTCTCTCATGATCAATATAAATCCTGGAACCTATGCTTGAAAAATCATAATGAATGAATGTTGTTACCAAATTTATAGGCAGTGGGATGCATTAAACTCTCAGAAGTAAGGAGACTAGCATTCTTGTAAACAATAGTATCATTATTGATGCATTCCCATTCTGAAACACCATTGCTCGAGCTCTCCTTTCGATTCAACGGCCTCGATCTTAACGACACGAAAATCAACTCCATTTCTGCCCCCATTCAACCTATCAAGATTCTTACAAAAAAATGTTGGAGTCATCCGTACATTCTCCCCTCCTCGTCTTTAAATATAAAACCAAAAAGGGTCACAAAATCTTGCAAAAATGGCCTGTAGAAACAGATCATTTTACGAATCAATGGCAATGTATTAATTGGAATTGTCTCATGCATTAATTTGGATTTCTAATTTTTTTTTCCATATTCATATCCTGTCTTATTCTTGATTTCCAAGAATGTTTTGAGAATCATGGAATGATAATTAAGAAACAAAGATTAAAATAGATGTACCAGAAAAGTTTGGAAAATCTGCTCAATGGTGGTTTGTGATTAATCAAGAAACTGTTTGTTTCTACATCAGCAAAATACTCCTCTGCTTCTTAACCTCTGTGAAAAATCATTTTCAGAGAGGTGAAAAGATAGAGGGGTATTGTAATTGAATGGAAATCGAAATTGGGTTTTTTCTTTTTAGAAATATAAGTTGGCCCCTTTTTTCCTTTCTGGTTTTTTCTTCGTTTTTAACGATGCTGGTGAAGACAAGAAAAAACGTAGGCTTTTCGGTTTTGGTTAGCACAAATAGTGTAGAGGGTATAAATTAACTAATTTGAGGGAAATATAATGAATTAATCCAAATTAATTAGTTATTAAAATTTTAAATTATTTTTCTTTTTAATACAATTTTCAAAGATTTTTTAAAAACAATTATTAAATTTAGACAAAGTCTAGTATGCAAATTTATATAGATACAAAAACTTTAATTTTCAACCAAATTCTATAATTGATGAATGTAATACAAAATTGAGTGGTTCATGGTTCACTAGGCCCGACTAGTTCATGGTTCACCTAGCTCAAATAAGTCATAATTTAGGGTTAATTATTTAGTGTTTAGGGTGTAGTTGATTGATTTATGACAATTTTATAGATTTTCATCTATACAAATTTGCACACTAGACATACTCTTAAATTTAATTACAAAATACTGGAACCAAATTGTCAAAAAAAAAAAAAAAATAGAACTTGGCCATCCGTTAACTTTTAATAGAAGTTGAGACCAATTCTAAATTGACCAAAATCACGAGGGGCCGTGGTTGATGATGGGACCAAAAACATGATTTTCTTCCATTCTTTTTTATTTTTATCTTGATTGGGTCTCATGTGCACCAGGTGCACCGTATACTTCATAATGTATTTTAAAATCATGCAACTTGTTTACATTAAATCGTGCAACTAGTAATATGGAAAACAAGTTACACGGTTCAACGTAACAAGTTGCATGGTACTAAAATACTTTATGAAGTAAACGGTGCACCTATTGCATACAAAACTTTGCCTTTTCTCTTACAGAGATAATTTTGCACCAGATCACAAGCCAAATCTCAAACAAAATCAACCATTGCTACCACCAAAACCTAGTCAATCGATCCTATAGCTTGGTATCAGTGTACGGTTGTGAAAGACCAGGAACAATACAATAGTGAGAAACAAAAGAACTAGTTGTGTCAAAATATTGCAGCAACGTTTTATGGCAAATACAATTAAGGCACAACAAACCACTCTTCTGAATTTTGGGGAAAAAACTATGGGTATTGGTGCAAGAAAATGAGAACATTGTTGGCCTTTTTTTGGATTTGTGGGAGCTAAGGCTATGAAGGAGATGATCTCACTGTAAACCAAATAAAAGAGTCAAAGAAGACAACAAAAAACATTGCAGACTTGCAGTATTACCAAAGATTCAACAAGGTGTTGCAGATTCATTTTTCAAGAATAACGGGAGCAGAAACATCGAAAGAAGCATGAGACATTCTACTTACGAAGTTTGGAGGAGAAAAAGATAAGATGAATCAAATAACAAACTCTTTGAAGAGTTAGGAATTTTGAAAATGAAAGAAAAAGAGAGCTTACATGAGTTCCATTCAAAATATAGAGGTCACAAATCAAATGAGAACATATGGAGAAGAACTTACAAACCAAAAAATGTAGAGAGAATTTTGGGTTTTCTTCCAGAAAGATCTATTGTAGACAATTTGAGAAGTCTATTCAGAGTGCATCCAAACAAAGACTAAGGAAATGTCAAAGGCACCATTGTTTAAAGACCAGAATGAATATTAAGTCACCAAGCACTAATACAACTCCAAAACTCTTTAAGGCAATAATAATTTCATGATTCCAACTCGATAATTTCAAATAATTGCATTGGAACTATATCTATCAATCTGTACCAACATCCTCCTGGTAACAGTAAAGATTAATGGCTGCATAAAATGCACTTTTTTAACTACCACAAGAAGAAGCTACAGTTAATCTGACAAAACTGAGATAAGTATAGAAGAAGTGATTATCGAAGATAAGTAGAAGAAACCCAAAGGATAATGTAGCTTATCAATGAAGTTGTCACTTCCAAGCTTCTTGGCCCTTTGAGTATCGGTGGCATCACAGAAACCATCAGAAATGTTCCTAGAAGCCATGAGAAAGCGAAACTCCCAGCCCTGAACAAATATAACAACAAATTTAGCAAGAAATCGAAGAATGAACAACTGTAAGAAAAATAATAAGCAAAAGAGATTAACAGTCAATTTACAATTACACAACGTTTTGAGATCTTGCTATGATAGATTTTGCTAATACATTCACTCTTTAAAATAAAAGGGCTAAACAGCTTTTTTAGTGCATAACTTGGCCTTAATTTGATTTAGTCCTGTCGACTTTCACGAATTGAAAAATAGTCTCGTAACTTTAAATATTTCGACATTAGGTCCGATGACCGGATGTTTCACCTCTTATAGCCGGTTATCGGACTAAAATGTCGAGAAAGTGAAGCTTATAGTACTATTTTCAATTCTTGAAAGTCGACATGATTGAAATTGAAATATTGGTATATTAGACTAAGAAAAACTGTTTTCCATAAAAAAATTAGTACTACTCTGTAATTGACTTTGGAAAATGGGAAGGACATACCCATAGAGAAAAGCATGCAATTTGCTCTTGAGACGATCATAAATAAAGTACATTGTAGCTATCAAGGAGATAGCAACTTGAAGTGTGGGGCCTTCTTCGGTTGGGAAGAGCACAGTGAGCGCTCCGAGCACTATGAAAGCAATGGAAGTTTTAACAATGACATTTGTGGTTGGGGTTCTAAACCTACCCGTGACAGCCTGGATATAACGATGCTGGGTTACTTCCCTCACCTTTTTCTTGATATTGATCTTAGGGTTTTTCCTATCATAAAACTGCTGCATTATAATTTTATCATGTGCTGCTTCAATTGCATCCACACTGGGCTTGTGCCCTCCGAATTTTTGTATTAGGAAGTTTCTAGAAGCTTGAATTTCGTCATTAGAAGCTTCTCTACTGATCCCCAGTCGCTTGTAAGGGTCCTTTACATTAATTCTGGGAAAGATAACTGCATCAAGACAAATAATAAGAAGATTCAGAAATACTTCCTAAGCGAGAATATGGGTAACAATCAATGACGAATGGATCAAGTCAAAAGATGTTATCAAAGTCGATTTTATGAACTGTGGATTTAATAGCATATGGGTATTCGTAAACATAATTAGAAAATAATCATGTCAACCGAGCTGAGGAGACCCAATAAATGGGATATGAGGATATCGTTGCTTTTAGGATACTTAGGTGATGTTTGTTTAGGTTTAGAAACTAGGATTTGGGTTTTGAAATTTAAAACCATAACTAGTTTGGGATTTTAAGATCTGGTTTTTTAAAACCAAATACTACACCTTTGCAAGTTGCAACACCTATAAACCTTCTACCACACTTTTCAATACAATTAATCCTCTCTACTCATACTTTAATATGTTTAAATCATAACTCGCATCATCCAATCTTTACAATCACACTCAACAACAATACAATAATATACCATCATTCACTCTTACACATTGATTTGACGTAAAGTTAAATTTCACCCTACTCAAAAAACCCAACAAACACACACCTTATTGTTTATCAGGATATTAAAAAAAAGGTTTTAAAACTCACTAAAAACCCAAAAAAATATCACCTTGAAGAAAACGGGAAGACATATTACATAATATTTTTAAACATGAGTCTCAATTTAAACAGAACTCACCGATTAAATCTATGAATATAAGTTATATACTAAATGCCAAGTAGAGAAGTAAGAGTTTTGCTTCTACTTGACTCAGCACAATGACTATTTTTAACCACCATAAGTACAATTACAACGAGCATTTACCCTCAAACAGATTTCTTTCAAGGGCTATTGATGTGAAGTGAAATAGAGAATAACAAATTGTCATCAAAGATAGCAATGATTTTAGCCACAGCCACACTTCAATCATAACACATTTTATATCAAACTAAGTAAGCAACAACGGGTAAAATATGTTCAACAAATTTACCAGTTGAGTCATTATTAGCATCTCCATAGGTAGCATCCATTGCACTCTTGACTGAAGCAACTCTTTGTTTATAGCTCCAAGCCAAACCATTTCTACATGTAAATATAAGAAATCAGTGAGACCAAATTATGCAGGCATAAAGGCTATACATAAAGTAGAATAATTTTACCTTTGCAGAGAATGAAAACCCACAGAAATCCCAAAACTAGGCAAGAATGTAATTTGCTTCTTATGTGATCCTAGTCCTTGTGCAGGTAACTGAAGGCTATATCTCAAAGGGCTATAAGTTAATCCAGATGTCATCGTTTCTTACCAAGGAAAATCTGTTGCTAATTTCTGCATTACAAAAAAAGAAAAGCAGAGACTGAATTAGGAACACTAGTAATACCAATTCAGTTCAGACTAGTTAACCTTAAACCACGTAAAGAAACTAAAGCAATAAAACGTAAGACATTTAAAACAAGTGAAAATGAAGGATCATGAAAATCATGTGAATAAACCAACTTAATTGAAGAAGGGGGCAAGACACTTTATACAACCTATTGCTGAGTAATTGCTTGTTAATATGTCAAAAGATAACCCTCAATCTAGCCATGGATAATGGATATCCTTAACCTTTGAAAATGCCTAATATCCCCAGTCCAGATATATATATATATATATATATATATATATATATACAATTGCATATGTTATGGCCATAATTAAATAAAAATTATGTAGAATGGGTAAACACACCAACAAAAATGCAAACACTCCACCCCAAATCTCCAAACCACGAAAACCGAGAATGGCAGAAAGAAGAATTTGATTTGCCAATTCATTTGCTTTTGATCTTGACAAGAAAAGAGCATCTAAGTAAGCTTTCAAATCTCCACGAATGACAGCTTCCCAGTACACAAAAAATTGGGGAAAAAGCAAATCAAAATCAAATAAGTTGATGCGTTAATCCACACCAGTCCCGTACTCAAAGTCTTCTTAATTTGCTAATATTTTCACAAGAAATCCTGCCTCCACATTTAGAATTCAGTATCACTCAGAATCCGAGTTCTATCACATTCATTGAGCATCAGCAGCCTTTTTCCTTCAACCATTAATTCATCAATAATTCTATTGGCCAAACGAAAGAATCCAAATATCGAAGGCCGGCATGCCCTATCATTAAAAGCTACAAAAATAAAAAATTCATCGGAATTACTCCAGCATAAGCCCAGAATCACGAACAATCGAAAGTAACACGCAAGCAAACCAAACAATGTCACACAGGGACGGAATTAAGTTAAGCTTCCTTACCTTCTTTCAGCTTCACCCAGTGAGTATTCACACGAGAAATGCAACTGACACGATTCAGAAAGGAAATCAAAAAGAAAGAGAAGAAGGATTAGAGAAGTACCTGAAGTAAAGAAGGGACGCAGGTCACAGTGGATAGAGGAGTCGAAAACGAGGAGAAAGAAAAGAGAAGAGGGAAAGAGAGAGGGTTTTGCTTTTGGTTTTGCTGTCTTAAATTATTAAAATGCTGCTTGGGCTATCAATAAATCCGTTGTAGTCTAGTTGGTTAGGATACTCGGCTCTCACCCGAGAGACCCGGGTTCAAGTCCCGGCAACGGAATTTTCTTTTGGGAAAATATGTTGCGACTTGGTGGGTGTTTGAAAATAAATAGCTGCGCTACTTATTTTTTTATATTTGAAGGGGCATATTCACTTATATTTTAAGTTGTTTTTTCGTAGTTTTAGCTTTTGAAAATTGTTTTTAAGTTGTGAATAGAATTTATAAACACCCATTTAACATGGACCCATAAAAAATTAAGAATTAATGACTCTAAAGTACAAAAAATTGGAAGCAGTGACTCTACGGTACAAATGCAATTTTTAGTGATTTTAAGGTACAAAAAATTTTGCACTTTGTTTGAAAAAAAAATTACACTTTGTACCTGAAAGTAAAAAAAATTACATTTGTACCTTAAAGTAATTGCTTCCTATTTTTTGTACCTTAAAGTTTTTTTCCTAAAAATTAAATGCCCAGGTTATTTGCACTCTCGTTTTTAGGAAGTACATTCACAAATTTTTAACA
Organism: Stenogyne calaminthoides; assembly: GCA_037126765.1. Lineage (NCBI taxonomy): Eukaryota > Viridiplantae > Streptophyta > Magnoliopsida > Lamiales > Lamiaceae > Stenogyne > Stenogyne calaminthoides. The sequence goes on from JBBCBC010000006.1 coordinate 24,064,075, forward strand.
AAAACAATTACCCATAAAAAGATTATATTACACCTAAAATTAGAATCTTAGTTTATATTTTTCACTCTCCCCACCAACGGACTACCATCACCCCCTCTCTTGCGTTTCTTACCTGATAGATTTTTATTTTCTACCACTTTAGTTGAAAAATATCATAAAATTCTGAAAAAAAAATACTTGAAAAAATTCATAAATTTCAGTCATAAATTTTGAAAAAAAAAATATAAAAAATTGAAAAAGATAATACATTTCATATCTTGAAAATAAAAAAAAATTGGGGAAAAGGGGAATTTTCATATCTAGATCTTCAAACCAAAAAAGAAGGAAAACGGCGTTATTTCAAACCATAATATTGATATTAAACAATGACAAACAATTCATATTCCAAAAGTTTTTAAAAGAAAGAAAAAAAAAAAACACTTCAAGGGTGGTTGCCCTCTTTTCATTTGTCAATTCAGTAGTGGAGATTTTTTTTGCTGCGATTCGTTGGTGGGTTCTTCAAGGGGATTGCCTTTCTTCAGAAATCAAACACTTTAGGGTTTTAGTGGTGTATTTTCGAATTGCGTTGTGGGACGTGGTTCTAACGCGCTGGGTGGGAAAGCGCTGGAAGTGTTGTTGGTGCAGGGATGGGTGTGGTAGAAGGGTGTAGGTGGTAGCCAAGGTTTGACAGAAAATTGAGAAAGAAGGATGAGTTTGACAGAAAATTGAGGAAAGAAGGATGAGTTAAAACTAATTGGTGTATTATAAAAAAGTGGGGTGCAAATAACCTGGGCAAAAAATAGGTACCACAAGATTATTTGTTGGGCCCACACAAAGTTTTAAGTAACCCGAAAGTATCAATTTTACAATTCTGTATCCATTTGTTTGTAATATTGATTTCTTTTTTTTTTCTAGGACATAATAGTGTTTTCCTCTCTAAAAGAATGTCTCTGCGTTTATTTTCATTTTTTTCAAATTTTCATATCTCAATATAGTATGGCATTCACAAAACGGTAAAGTTGATGCATCCAGCATCTGGATTTCTAGAATTTTGATTTTTTTTAATGACTGGATTAGTCATTTCTTTTTGCTAATTTAGTAGTGGAGATTTTTTTGTTCTCGATTCGCTGGTGGGTTCCTCAAGGGGGTTGTTGTAGGTTCGAAATGGGTTAATGTAAGTGGAAAGTCTAGAGAGGAGGGGTGAATAGACTTTCAAAACTTTTTGAGTGTACAACGTTTTTGGCAGATAATGTTGTAGAGTGCGGAGTGTAATCAGCTTGGTCTGATATTCAACCTACTGATAACTTGGAAGCTTATTAGTTGGACGTCTAACTGATGTGCGGAAGCTGTGTTTTAACCCATGTGAAAACCTTTTTCAAATCAACTTAGTGAGAAACACAAATCAGTACACTTGATGTGTAATCTAATCTGATCAGCAGACTTGATGTCTGATCTGATCCTTAGAGTTAAGCATGTTGTTTTGAGTGCAGATAAATATGACAAATATAAAGTAGTAAACAACAAGAAATTTTATAGTGGTTCGGAGAACTTCTCCTACGTCCACTCTTCCCTATCAACAGGGGGATCACACTAACAAACACCTTAGTTTACAGTGTTAGGCAACACTTACAATCGATCTCCACGATCACCAAATTAGATTTTTACAGAGATCTACCTCTATCCCAGTTCATAAGCTAGATAAACTAACTTACAAACTTGCCTACAAAATTCCCAAATAGGTTTTGTATATAGAGGGTGGGTTTGATTTCCAACTAATGAAATACCTCTTACAAGGATTCAGCCTTTAGTTGAGTTGAGGGTATTTCGATCTAAGTTAGGTTGGATGAACACTAAGGATATATTTTGGATATTTGCTTGAGTGTTCTGGTGGAAATTCTTTGGATAGTATGAATCCTTGATAATTTCTGTAATGAACTCTGAAGGGGTCCATCCCTATTTATAGAGTTGAGATTCAAAGAGCCGTTGGAGAGCAATTCGAATTTCAATCTATTATAGGTAGGGGTCAAGTATGAAGTGATGTTTGTAGGGCGGTCATGCTATAAGCATGTAATTTTGTCCTTTCTAACCGTTTGACCCTGATACTCCATATCTTGTTGGGATTATACTGGAAAGTATATTTTTACTTTGTATAACCAAACTGAATTTCTGTCTTATTTACTGAAAATAAATTCTTTATCACTGTTGGTTTAAATATGAATGAATGTTATATATATTTATTGCAAATCTGTTCAATAATAGTACGTGTTACATTGTAGTTAATGTGGTGATACCAGATCACAGAAGATCACATTAACAGTTCCTTGTAAATAAGTACAAATTCACAACCTAGATGGAAATGAACAATCCATCGTGAAAGGTTGAAGATGACGATTGCTAAGATTTAATACAGAGAATCGTGTGCAAGTACGTTTTGTTTGATTTGTCCCCTTGGTGGGCTCAGAAGTTTTATCATACCAAATCTTGCAAATGAAATTTGTTTCCGGTATGGATAATAATGTTGAGCTGACCATACTCCAAGGAAAAAGATATTAAATAATATAAAGTTTTTCAGTGGCTTAAATTAATTAATGGACTGAATAATCTTAAACACGGGAAATAATAATCGGGAGCCATATTACAGTAATATGGGTTAAGATGGATAGTTCAATATTAATTTATAGTGGAATACATTAATATTAATGGACTGAATAATATTGTGGCTCAATATTGATAATTCAGAGCCCATTGGAAGATCCAATCTTAATTCTCCTAAAGGCCCCTCAAGTAGCCCAATATAAAGTCCAAACACTGAAAAGGTGATTAAAATAAAAGAAAATATTGTTGCCTAATTTCTCTTAAATTTTCGAAAATATGTAGGAAGAGAGAGAAAAGATTTTTTTGAAAAGATTTTATGGAAAAAGATAAGTAGTCTTGGAATACAAGATTATCCCATAAATTCAAGAAATTCCAAATCTTGTTCTTTCCTTGTTATTTTTTTAAAATATCATTAAAATAAGGAGGTGTGATTTTGTTGGGAGTTATTTATTGAAAATAGAATATATGAAATATATTCAATATTGTATCTTGAGAAGATACAAAGAAATTTTCCATAAGCCCAATAATGCTCAAATTTTCGTCCTTGTGCCTTATAAATAGGGGATGATTTTTTCATCCCCAACACAATTCCAGTCTTGGAAAAATTAGAAATCCAAAAAGGTGATGCAACATATTTTTCTTTTTTCCTTTTGTTAATTGTTTGTGGGAATCCTTCCACCGGATTACCAAGCAAGGACGTGGGAATACTTGAGAAAACTCTTTGGATTTATTTATTTGAACGAGTACTCATCTCCTCAACAGTTGTCTCGTCAAGAGGTATGTTCACATAAACTCCTAGAATTCGGCATGCGTATGATTTACGTGAATTTATTATGTGCATGTTGTTGGTTGATTATTATTTGAATTAATATAGGATTAATTCATGCTAGTAATAATTATAGAATTAAATTTGTATTTAAATTTCATCCCGAATAGATCCGGACAAATAATTCTGCAACAACTGGTATCAGAGCCTCAGTTTTGGGCTCTGATTTTTTAATTGTAATTTAATTCGTTTTTCATTAAATTTGAAATTGGATAGTAGAATTGCTAGATCTTTTTTGCAGGTATCCAATTGTCATGGTATTTGATGAATTTAATTATGCATGCATATAATTGTGGTTTTTTAATTCGATTCGTTCGAATTCATTTTTCCCGTGAGAAAATCCAATAGTAGATTAGTTATTTTTGTTTGATTATGATCAATATAATAGACTAGTCTAGATCGTAGATTTATTTATTTTTGTAAATAAATTATAATCGGATCGGAGACGGAGACAGAGACGAAGAATAAAAAATGGGATATACGCATGTCAAGTGCATGCACGTGGGCTAGGCCGAAGGCCAAGCCGGCACGTGCACGGGACAAGGCGGCAGCGTGCGACGCTGGGGCGGGTCGCGAGCGGAGCACGCGCGTTGGGCTTAGCCCAGAATGCGCGCTGCTGCAACGCTTGGACATCAACGTCGAGCGGGGGCTGAGTCACGCAACGCGAGCGTGCCTAGCATGTTGGAATGCGCGCAGGCTGTAGATCGCTACCATGCACATAGAGGTGGAGGGACGAGATGGCCGGACGGGGCGCAAGGACGCACACTGGAGTGTGCGGCCATGCGCCTCGTACCGTGAGCTACCCAATTCTTGCACCGTCCAGGACGTGCAGCCAACGCCCAGAGCCTCAGAGCGTAGGCATAGGCTACCAAACGTTGTCCCAACCCTAGATGGAGGACGTTTTAAAGAATTTGTTGCGGTCGAGTGGGAGCTTTTTGAGACGAACGATGAAGGCTACAAAGACGATTTCTCAAGATCAAGACATGACAAAATTAACCATGACAGTTGGATATATGTGCCCAATATGTTTAATTTTTGTTTTGATGGTTGATTTATTTTCATGCAATTATTTAATTGTGAATGTGTTTGCATGTGAACTCGTTTGAAAATTTTCACTTTCGAAAATTACTAAGTATGATTTATATAATTAATTGACAAATTTATTCTGGATAATAAGATTGAATTAATTTTGACCTCTATGATTTATTTATTTGTGAATTCTTTTGGAGAAATTTTCCCCACGGAACGGCCAAAAGATAGCTTTCACATGAATGAATTCCTAAAGGATGATCGTGGATTATTATTAGTGACGACAATGATCCTCCCCACGAGGCTTGATCAAAATGAAATAATAATCTCTTATTTAATCATGGTTATTAGTTAGGTATAAAATTGATATTAACTTACTCCACCGGGGTCCCTGTCAATTTTATATTGGTCAAGTGGGAGCCAACTATTAATTTTGAATTAAATGTTTGCAACTATCTTTGTTTGTAACCTACTTGAATGTGTTTAAATAATTGTCCACCCCATGTGGCTTACTTAAACTGTTTTGAGATGTTGGCTGATGCATGTTCATATTTTTTTGAGATTTTAATATGATTCATGTGATCAAATTATGTGATTATCTTTGTGTTAATTCGGATGTTAACACAAAAAGTGTGTGTTTTTTTTAGTTCAGCATGTCGTAACATTTTAACCCACTTTGAATACTTAGAGTTAATAAAATAACAATTAGGAAACTATATAGATTGGAAATTATTTATTGTCTTGACCATGCAATCACACAAGTCCGTCCTTGACGAACCTAGACTCGTTGAGACTACGATTGTGAGGAAAATAAGTAATATCATAAGCAATGGTTGAGATCCAATAAAATGACTAAGTGTATCATCTTCACTTCAACGTCAGATGTGTTGCAACACTGACACCAAGACTTGGAAACCATTGCAACTATTATGATATATCTTAACAAATTCTTCGCTCACTAGAATCGTAAAGCGAGTCAGATAGCCATACAGAATTTGTTCTCGTAGAAAATGGCATTAAGAAGCGTCAAGAAGAAGATCGACAAACGAAAATGCTTAATTACGGTCTGAGAAGACCTCGGAGGTCAGCCTATCCCAAGCCTAAAAAGGTCGGAAAGAAAGGTAATTCTCAAACACTAGTTGTTGAAACTTGTTTAGCGGTGTATGCTCCCATTCGTGGGTAGTGGATACGGGAACCACTAATCATGTTTGTTTCAATGTTTCAAGGATTTTAGATAATCCAGCAATTTAGTGGGAGTGAGACCATCATCACCATGGGTAATATTACGAGAGTAGCAGTTATTGCAATGCTACGTAAGTAACGGTTATTGCAATGCTACGTGAGTAGCGGTTATTGCAATTCTACGTGAGTAGCGGTTATTGCAGTGCTACGTGAGTAGTGGTTGAAGCAGTGAGAGAAGTGCATCTATCTTTTAGTGATAGAATTTTAGTTTTGAGAGATGTTCTTTACGTTCCAAGTTTTAGAAATAATTTGATTTCAGTTTCTAAACTCTTTAATGATGGATGTTCAGTTACTTTTAATAAAGTTGTTACTATTGCTCAAAATAATGAGTTTATCTGTCATGGAACGTTGTTGAACAATCTCTATACTATTAACTGTGCACACCACACGCAAAATGCATCCTATAACACATCGACTATTTCAAGTAATAAAAGGAAGCGTTCAGCAGAGGAGAACGAAATACTTCTATGGCATCTAAGACTAGGTTATATTAATCCAAAGAGGATCCAAAGGTTGGTGAAAGATGGTTCATTGGAGTCCCTTCGGGTTGAACCATTTCCAACTTGTGAATCATGTTTGGAGGGTAAAATATCCAAGAGGACATTTGGAGCCAAGGGGAATAGAGCCAAAGAAGTGTTAGAGATCATTCACACTGATGTATGTGGTCCAATATCAATCAAAACAAGAAGAGGTTATGAGTATTTCGTTACTTTTATCAATGATTACTCAAGATATGGAAAATGTGGAAAGCCTTGTTCCATATGAGAAATGGGAAATAACAAAAGAAAAACCTACTCATTTGATATGCATATCAGTAGTATATGGATTTATAAATTAAAATCCAATGACTTCATCCAAAATGAAAATAACAAGTCCAACTGAAAACTCTTTCATGAACAAGTTTCATAATATGAAATTTGATTCTACATTCATTTAGTAATAACACTATTCTTATTAAATAATATTATAATATTTTACACACACAAATACACCGAACAGTGTGTTGTATTAATTTATAAGTGTAATCATATTACTGAATAAATGTTATGATATTACCAAATGAAAGTTTCATCCAGTGAACAAGTTTCACTAGAGATTGACTCCTAATATAAATATGAACACAAAATCAATGATGTGTAACAATAATTAAAGTCCAATATATTTTGTGTCACCAAACAGTAATGTTAAATTTTGTTTTCAACATGAAAGGGGTGTCTCGAATTCATATTTTGAAAATGAATGTTATCGTAGTCACACTTTGGTGGTTTTTAGTGATAGAGCCACCATTTTTATTTGATTTTTTTTTAGAACTTAACAATGAGGGATTGTAAAAGAAGGATAATATGTCTAGTGGATGCAAAAGTCGGGCTAGGCAGCCACCGGCTGACCTGAGTTCATGGTAATCCTTTACATTAGGCGTTTTGGACATTAGTTGACACCTATGCGGCCGAGTCGAGCAAGGCGATTTGGGATTTTTTTTTTTTTTGTCGTTTCACTTAAATTAAGTAATAAACCACTAAATCAAAATCTACAACACGCTACTGAAAAAGAAGGGCAGAAGCAGAATCAAACTTTCCCAAATTGAAATTTAGAAGTTGAAATTACGTTGTTAATTACTGTGAATGATGTCATTTCATTTGTATTGATTTTATAGTTTATACATGTTGTTTTTGTCTTTTAAATTATTGATTTATGCAGTTATTTATAGTTAAAAATATTAAAATTGTTATCAAATGATTTTTGACGATACTGGTGAAATATAGAGGGTAAATTTTTATTTTTAAATAAAATAAAATAAATCAATTCCGACTAGTCGGCGCCTAAGTGCTAAGCGGTCCAAACCTGCCCAACTATCGATTTTGGACTTCAGCACCCTTGATATGTTGATAATTGTAGCTTCACAACCGTTTTTTTTTAAACAAACTGCCAAAACAGATAACTAGAATACAAGCAAATGATGTCGAGAAGACCATCCACACAAACTAGAGGCTCGACCCAATAATAAGGAAGAAAAAATCTAACAATTATTAGCATGACGATGTGTAAATAGATTATCATTACGATTAACCCAAGTCAAACTAAAACGAGAGTAAGTCTCCATTAGACGCTTGCTATTCATAAAAAAGTTGTCGAAGACAGAGTTATCCATCAAAGAACACCATATAAAACTTAGCACCAACCTCAACAATCACCTTCTCATGTTGGAACTTCTTCATCCATGAATGCACCTCCAACAACCCAAGTTCTTCCCCCCAACTACTTGAAATCTCCCCAAAACCAGAAGGGTTTGTAGCCATCCTAGACACCCTATCTTCATCATAAACAATCATCTCCAACCCCATTTCCAACGAGTAATTGGAAAATGAGGCATTAACCTTCATCTTTAAATAATCTCTAGGTGTCTTGTGCCTAGGGATGCCAATGAGGCAGTATGAGATGGATTTGACATGTTCCATAACCCGTTTCGTAAGACTTTTTGAAGTTACGGGACACGCCCCATTTCTTTTATATTTTGAATCCGTCTCGTGTCAATCAGTCGGGTAAACCTACCCCAGCCAAGTTGAGTTTCATTTTATTTCTTCTACTGTTCTCATCATCTTTATTAAGAATGTTGTTCTTATTTCATCAAAATGTAACGAGTTTGTTGGGCTTGGGGCCCGTGGTTTTGTTTTGGCCTTAGGTTTTAGCAATTGACCCACCTTATTCTCCTAAACCTAAGATGTTTGATGCCTCATATATATGTAACTCTTCTTCCTCTTGTTTTGTTGGGAAGTCGAGAGAGATAGAGGAAGTGAAACCCATCAGTTGGTGTATCTTGTGTCTTCCCTCTTACATTGATTTGGTTCCGAGCAACAAAATATATGAGCCCTACAATGGAGAAGTCGAGAAGTACAAAAACCCAACAGAGTTTATTTCATCCTTTTCGTGAACTTTTGTGTTTTAGATAATTAGTAAAAACTATTGTAAAATTAAATAAATATTTTAAAATGATTTATAAAATATTTTTTATTAGTCAGATGATGACTTGGTCGAATTCTCTCATTTTATAAAATGGTCTGAGATTATTATGTTTCCAAAATATATATAAATTTGTCATGCCTTATCCACCAACAACTTTTGAGTTTTTTGTGGCTACCCTCCATTACAGAAAACTTGGTCAAACTTTATTCATTTTATCTATTTTTCTTAACATGGTTATGCAGTCTGTATATGTATATATAGACATGCAAATATGCGGAGAAACTTCGGCAGTCTGAACTTTCCAAACAAATTATTCTTCCTTATTCACAATGTAATGTTAGGTTTATTTTAATCATTTGGTTGCTCATGCTCCTATATTTATATAGAGATCTTGTTGTATCCTGTGAGATTAACTAAGTAATTATCCTTTAAAATAATGCATCTTTGCACACCTCATGAAATTTGTGCTCGGTTTAAATGTTTGGTCTTTGGTGTTTTTTATTACTATCACTAACGAACCCCATGTTTTGTCTCACTACATGTTGAGCATCATGTGACGTACCTTGCTTTCAATATTTCGTAATAATGTATCTTCCCAACAAAATCAAATATCCAGAATTTCAAAAATTGGAATTGACATTACAAACATTGGAATTGTTTACCCCTATTTAATGTATATTGGGATTAGACATTAATATTTTGTATTCAATAAATAAATATATAATTTATAGGTGAAATTCAGAATTTCAAGCAAAATAAATAATGTTTTATTGATTATTTTGAAAAATGAAAGTTGACTCTTTATGTGGAATGAAGAGAGTATATAATATGTAATTCATGACAATTAAATAAACACCTCATTCATTGAATAATTAATGTTACATAATGTTCAATAAAGTCAGATAAATATGTACATACTACAATTATTCATTTTTTTTCTAATTTTGTGAAAGCTACGCCTAAACATCTAGAATCCGCTTTTTAGTAATTATTATGTGTTTAAGCTAACTGAATGTTTAACATACCCCTAAGCAAAAATAATTAAGTTTTAGGATTATTTAGGATGGATTTTGAATTTGCATTTCAAACTAAAGTTGATTCTCTCTCTTAATTTTTTTTTCCAATACATTAAACACACTCTCAATATTTGTCATTATTCCACCCTTAACCTAATTAGGTTTTATTAGTTGAACTCCAGTCGCCTGGCCTCTTCTCCATCTTCTCCATAGGTTTCTTTTCAAAATCCAAAATTTCTCAACTTCAACACCATTCAGATCTTCAATTGCCATATCATGCATTTGATTTCATCTTGAACACAACCAAAGATTGAATTAGTGTAAGACTTCTGATATTGAATCTCCAAAGAAAAATGTGTTATGCATATTATTGTCTTGTTCATTGAATGAAAATCAACAACAAACACCTATTGAATTTTATTCCCATAACAATTTCATATTGCTCCATGAGTTGTTTGAGTGTGTTCCTCGAGTTAACAAATGCATCAAACTATGCATGCATTCCACCACTTCTTTGTGTAGAAATCATTCCAGCCCAAAAAGTGTGGTGCAAAGTAAATTGAAACCCATCTTTCTCTTTCTTTGTACAAATCTCTCAACCATGAATTATTTTGCGACCTATATTTTACCGAGAACTTAGCCCACCTTGTCTCGAAGTTATCAATGGTAAGACTATCATACACAAGTCCTTTAAACTTGTTAGAGCATTTGGATAACTCGGAAACTCTTATGAACTTTTGAGAAATTTTTGAGAAAATATGTCAAATGCAAACCGATAGATTGCGTCGGTCATTATATCCCACATTGCTATCTTGATGCTTTCACATTTGTTCGTAATTATGACATTATGATGAACACCGTCTATTGCTTCTTGCCAATTCAAAAAAGTCATCTAAGTGAATCTTTCTTCCACCAAGGTGTTGGTCCATCTAAGTGAAATGTCATCCAAGGTGTGAATCCTGCATCTTCGTCACAAAGGTGTTGGTCGTGTTGATTTTAAAAAATTCTTTCATCGAGGTCGATGGGGGTACCGTCCGATGATTTTGCTCGAAATGATTCTTCGTTCAAAGTCTATCGAGACAATGATGGCCAGAGATCTGATCTAATTTTGCGAAGTTTATCGGGAGATCGAGGATAACGATAATTATCTTGAAGACAAGAGTTAGTTCGATTTAGTAAGAAGTTCTAGCTACTCAAGTAAAGCGGAATGGTTGGCCCTAAGTTTATGAGGCGTTTTAGCTTTTTTGAAAATCTTCTCTTTAATAAAAGAGTTGATTAAGGTTCGTATCAATTTGATGCAAGTTCATTGGATTGGTTCCAATCAAATGGTTGAACTATAAGTTGAAAAACATGCTCGAGATAATAATGCGTAAGTAAAGCAAAACAAACAACAATTATAGTGGTTTTAATCCACTCTCTCGACCTTCGAGGAGAAATTCCTTAACCACTTCCTATCAATTTGATGCTAAGTTCATTGGATTCACTTTTCTACCTTGAGTTTTCGGGAACTCAGCTTCTAGACTTACTAACTCAAACACACACATAGTGTTAGACTACTACAAGTAGCAACTAACTTCTTCTCTAGAGTTTTTAGAAGGAAGAACTCTAAGTTTTGGATATTTCTTTTAGCTTACTAACTCTTTACAACTCCAACTCACCAACAAAACACACACAAACTACCTTAACAAAGGGTTTGGGTTTTGGGTTGTTTTCAACTAGGATGAGATATCCTTTACAATAAGAACAATGTAAAGGCTAGGATATCTCTACTAAGCTTTGGATATTTCTTATCAATTTCTAGGCTTAGTGAATGAGCTTTCTCCAATGTGAAAACTCTTGAGAAATTCTAGGTTTTTTTCGAGTGCTTCAATTTGAAATAATCAAATGAGCTCTTAACAAAGGGACCTCTCAATGTGGGTTAGTATTTAATTCACCAAGATATCTTGAATAGCTTGTAGGAGATAAGAACAATGTAAAGGTGTTTGATAACGACTATATTTAGGGTTTGAATACTCTCTTGCATGTTTTAGGAAATACGGTCATGTAGCCAATCACCAATTTTTATGGAACATAGTACTTCATAATTCAAGATCACTCTTTTTTATTTTCGTTGTAATTTGAAGAATGTAGACAAACATAAGCTCTTTGAGTTCTTTTTGGTGTTTGGTGAGTCTTTATTTAGAATTTTGGGCAATATCAACTTCACCAAATACTTTGAGCATAGATAGGTGTTTTTTTAGGGTTTGAATACTAAATGCAATGTTATGTTTTTGTGGAAATTTTCACAGTTTTGTAGTCTTGAATAGATCATGTAACCAATCACCAATTTTTGCGATTATGGAACATAGTACTTCTGACATAATTGATGTCTGTGGGTTTTCGTGTGTCGATGAAAAGCAGTGATTTGTCTTCTGACACGATTGGTTCTTGTCTTGATAAAGAAATGTAGACAAACATCTTGGCTCTTTTTTGGTCAATCTCTCTGAATGAGATAACCTTAAACAACACTTAGACTTAGTTCCTTTTTTATGCATATGAATTTTTTTGGGCAATATCTACTTTTTGAATATTTGCGTTTTTCTTGCGGTTTTGATAGTCTTGAGATAGATATTATTGATTGCCTCTTCGAACATTGGTTATCTTGATTTCTTATTCGATATCTTCTTGAGTCTTGATAACTACTAGGTCTTGATTTCTTAAATGTTTTCGGTGTCTTGGTGAGATCTTCGAGTCTTGATGTCTTGGTGACTTAATCATCTTTGAGTCTTGATGTCTTGATAAGATTAGTCTTGACATGTCATACTCGTGGGTTTTGGGATCTAATCAAAACTTCTTTATTAAATTCATTCCCAACAATTTTCGAGTTTTGATTTCTTGAAACCATCTTGTTACAAAAACCTCTAACTCGTGTTTTGTTTTTGTTTATTACAATCCAAAATGGTAATTTCCCAACAATTTCAAAACATAAGTTTCATATCAAACATAAAAGACATGTAAAAAGATAATGAGATATTATCTTTGAGCATAAAGATAAAATTTTTCATTGATGTAGGATAAGAGTTATCTTGATTACAATGAATTTCAAAATAAATCTAACGTAATCTATATCTTTATTCACTTCATCCTCCGCACTTCCTGGGTTGAACATCCCATAGTATTGAATCTTCATCCTCTTGCTTTGATGATATCAAGGTTATTTCATGTTAGGCCTAGGTGGATTTGGGATCTAATCGAGAAATCTTTATTAAATTCATCTCACATAGCCAATCTCAAGTTTAAGATGCAAAACCATCTTATTACAAAAACCTAACCTATCTCGGGTATTTTCTTCACTACCAAGTTGATCCAAATGGTAATTTCTCTTAGGATAGAATTTCAAAACATAAGGCATATCAAACATAAAATGTAAAAGATAATGAGATATTATCTTTGAGCATAAAGAATAAAATTTTCATTGATGTAGGATTTGATATCCTCCCATGAAAATCATTGAAAAAAGGCATCCATTTGTCAATCTTGCGCCTTTTTCTACTTTTTCCTCTGGCACTTCCGGGTTGAACATCCCATAATCTCTTCTTGAGTTCAAACCTTGCTTTGATGATATCATGGTTTGTTTCTTTAGGCCTAGGTGGATGACATATTGAACAGAACGAGAAATGGGTATTTCATTCATAGCCGATCTTTTTTCTAAGAGCCGGGTAAGGTATGGACGAGTTTTCTGGTATTTTTTTCTTCATCTACCAAGTTGATCGACTTTGCGGTTTTTAGGATAGAATGTTAGTAAGTACTCAAAGGCTTCATTCATATCAAATTGCTCCCCTCCATTCTCTCGAGAATCTCATAATAGAACCGGAGGTTCTCTTGAATATCCTCCATGCATCATTATTGAAAGGCATTTTTTATTGATTTGATGCGGATGTCTTGGCCATTTCTGGTTTTTTCTGATACCCTCCTTTTGCTCAAAAACTTCTTAAAACCACTTCTTCTTTTACGCTTTGTTTTTCTTTTTCTTGATCAGGGAAAACGACTTATCAAATTACAATCTTCTTCTCTTTTTTTTTTGAAGGGTCAAACCGAGATTTTCTTGGTATTGAAGACTTCTTCGACTTTCGGTTTCTTCTTTAGAAACTTTTACGCCAAATTCTTAAAATCAAGGTAAATTAGTTTAGAAGTTAGGGTGAATAGACAAAAACTTTTTATAGTGGTTCGAGGTGTGATTGCGGCCCACTCTTCCCTATCAAAAGAGGATCGATTTTGGTGATATCAACTTGGGACTTAGTTTAATGTTTAGTATCAAAGTTTGTTGATTGTTCCAATCGAAATTTATACATGTGTTCGATTTTATCAAATTAGATTCTCAAGAAACCCTTTTCAATCGGTGACTAATTTGTCAAAAACAACTTTTGGGATGAAGTTGGGAAATATTTTGGTAAAGATTTGTGTTTTATCACGGTTGTTGTTCCAACCGAAAAATATCTTTTTTATTTTTTGTTCCTAGTCCAAAAGACTTAAATCTTGGAATAGTTTTTGTTAGTCTAAGAACAATGGATGATCGAGTTTTCCCTATCAGGAAATATTTCAGACAAACCTTTGAAATCTTCAAAACGTTTGGTTTAACTTTTGGGTTTTGGTAAAGATTTTTTGTTTTTTTTTCAAGATCTAATAGTATTTATGTAGAAAACTAAAGGAAATTTTTCTTGAAGCAATGGGATGAACCTTTTTCTTCAAATTTGTGTAAGATTTTTGGAAATTTGATATATTTATCATTCTGTTGATGTGTCCCAACTTTGAAGCGTGAATAGATTTCTATCTTAATCAAAACAGTTGGGCAATGAATTTTTGTATATTTGGTAGGTTTGTAGGATTTGATCTCATTGGTTTTCCAATAAGGCAACACTTCGTGAATAGTTGTACCAACTAAAGTTTGTCTAATTTTGTAGAAGAATCCGCATGATTTTTTTGGTTAACACTGGTGTGAAGAATAACGATAACCGGTGATTTCTAGTTTCGATAGAAATCGATGCATTGTCTTGTAGACAATTTGATCACGGTGTAACATTTTGGAGGTCTTCCGGGTCTTGGTTCCGATCTTGATCTTTTTCTCTTCAATCTTTCGGTGATGAGTCTCAATCAAAATGACATATGAGTCTTCGTGTTTCTTATCGAGTCTTCGTGTTTCTCTCGAGCCTGTTTGATCCTATGAGTCTTCGTGTTTTGAGTCTCGGGTTTCTTTTTAGTTTCTTTCGAGTCTGGTCTCGGTTTCTTGAGTTTCTTCTTTGGAGTCTTCGAGGGTTTTCCTTGACTCTTCAAGAGTTTTCTTGAGTTTGAGTCTCGGTCTTCCGAGCCTTTTGGTTAATGATATCTTGAGTCTTTTCGGTTTCTTCTTTCTTCAAGTTTCTTCGGTGTCTTGATCTTTGTTTATCATCGACTTCTTCTTGTCTTGACTTGACCATTACGATCATCGACCATCGGTCATACATCGATAAATTTGACTGACCTATACATATTGAGTTCCCCTCAATATGTGACCTATCTTTACATGAGCTATCTATATTACATTCCAATTTGGTCATCTTAATCGATTCTAAATCATCGGTCTAACAGATCCGATCTTGGTCCTATTACAATTTGTTTAGGAACTTCCATCAAAACTTAATACAAAATTTCCCAACAATTTTCGGTTTTTTGATGGAACCAAACACTTAATCGTAAAAAACAGATAACATAAATAGAAATCAAACTTAATGTAAAACAATGCACACTTGAGGAAAACAATGAGATGTTGTCTTAGAATCGGAGATAGAATATTTTATTTGAGATAGGTGTGAGCATTCTGATTACATAAAATGTACCTATCGATTCCAAGTTTCTTCTTGGGTGAGTACTTGAACCTTTGAAGTTCTTTGGGAATACCAAACATCTTGTACATCCTTTGCACCATCTTGTTCAGATCTTCTCTTCTGTGAATCCCTCCTTTGTCAGCAAATCCATAGTAAGCATTCTTGAATTTGAGAGTATCGAGCTTGTTATCTGGACGCATAGGTGGAAGAAGTTGTTCGAAGGGAGGAGCTTCAGGTATCAATGTCAAGATCTTCCCTTCCTTCATCACAATCTGGTAGAAGTCCGGGGTGCCGTTTCTAACCAATTCAGAATTCATCATCATTTTCACTGGTCTTGATGAATCGGAATTATCTCCAAGATGTACGTCGCCACACAACCATTCTGCTCTGATCTGATCCCATTCTGGAAGCAGATCTAGCCGGGCACAGAGGATGTCTTTAACTGGTGCCGGAAAGGCTTTCTCTTCCCAAGCAATATCCTCTGCTGCAGATTCCTTCTTTCTCTTCGTTCAAATGTATGCAATGTTTAGTCCTTTAGCTTCTGCCAACTTCTGCTTCTTAATGGCAGCTTCTCTGACTCTCAGTCTGTTTTGCTCTTGAATTTGTTCAGGGGACATCTGGCTCTTGGTAGAGGATATTTGCCTTGTCTCCGAACCGGCAGAGATTTCGTCATCTTCCTTTTTTTTTACCTTTCTTTCTCTTCGTAGATGCCTTTCAGTTCATCTTCTTCTTCGCAAGTTTCTTCGCAAGTTCAAGGCTCTTGGCCCGATCGCCGAGAATCCATCCTTTCTTTGTCTGAGAAGAAGAGAAGTCTTCAATTTTATCCACTCTGGCAGTAACATCAGAAAGAGCAATCTTCTGCTCAGTGATCTCCTTCCTTTGATCCTTGAGTTCTTTGCTATGTTGCTCCAAAGTCTCTTTTAGTTCAACAACATCAGGTGGAGTAACAAGATCAGTAGATGGAGTGGCCGTGCAAGTCGATCTGATGGCTTCAGTAAAGACGCAATGGTTACCATCATGTCTCTGTTTTCTTCTTTCTTTTTGTCCTCCCCTTTTTTGGTTTCATCAAAAAGTTTGGACAACTGTGATTGAGCATTAAAGCGCCTTGTCATCTCCTCCCGAGTTCCTCAACAAAGCAAGAGGAGTGATCTGAGCGGTTGCAGAAGGTGCGGGAGCTAGAAAACGTCTAAGAGCAAATTCAATATCCTTCCTTGCACGTTCTGTAGAAGCCACAAAATGCTTCAAGCCCATATCCATGTGATTCTCAGTCTTCTCCAGGGATGCCAGACACTTTCCAGTAGAATCTGTGTTTCATTGAGCATGTCCGTCTGAATTTTGAGTTTATCAGACTGGAGAGTGAGCTTCTCAGCAAGAGGATTAACCAGTTGCATCACATCAGAAAGGATGGCATTATGCATCTGTGTGAGCTTCTCAACTGTGAGACTCCATTCTCTGTCAACCAGATTCGTTTGCTCTTCTTCAAAACGCTTCATCAGATCTGCTGTGAGAGCTGTGAATTTCTCTTCAATGGCAGCCTTTACCCCATCCTGAATTTTCTTAGAACTAAGATCTAGGGTATCGAGCTCAAAGATAGCGATGCAGGTCAGGATGTTGATGCCTTGATAAATTTGGGTCTCATCAAAGACACCACTCTTGGTTCATCGGTAGCTCCCTCAAGATTTGTATGAGAAGGAGGTTGTACAACCTCCTCCTTATTTTCAGCAATCCCAAACCTATCATGAATTAACCATCTGATATCACCTTCAGAGGCCAACTCAACAACACTATCAATCCCAGCACTCTCCAAACACTTCATCTCCAGATCTACAAAAAAGTCAGAGCCCAGAGATTTCATGAGGATCAGAAACTCCTCGATGCTCTTCAATCTGATATCTCTCCAGAACACAATCTCTTCTATCTGGTGCTGGATGCCAGGGTGTTGATCCAACTCAGGGCATAAGTCCAACAGATACTCCTTGATATGTTGCTTCATAATTCTTATAATAGGGCTTTTTGAATCAGGTGAAGCAAGCACGGTTCTGGTGTTGAAAGGATTGTGAGAGATGGACATACGTTTGTCAGATCTCTCAGGTTCTGGTATCTTTTCTGGAGATTGGGGGTGAGGTGGGGATATATGTGGTTCACTGGCTGTAGATTGTTGAGGTTCAGGTTCGTTTACCACTGGTTGAGGGGGTTCAGTTTCCTGAACAGAGGGTTGAGGGTGTTCAGTTTGTTCAAGTTCAAAGGTTGGGGGAGTGGGAGATTTGGGTGAAGTAGGTGGTCTGACTGGTGAGGGTGTTTTGTGGGAAGAGGGTGGTGGTGATAGTGATTTTTGAGGAGAGGGTGATGGTGATTTGGAAGTGGGTGTAGGTGATCTTACTTTCTGGAAGATTTTGCTGAGAGGCTGAGAATCAGATGGTGATTCTCCGTCAGAGTGCTCCACTTCAGTTCCTTCAACAGTTCTCTCTCCTTCTTCTTCGAGCATCTGCTCGTCCCTAACTCCACTTGCAGTGTGCTCAGAACTGACTGCAATCTCCTTTTCTGATTCAACCTGAATCAGCTTCTCCGGTCTGTGAACTTGCTGAGTAGGACTAGGGACAGTCTTCAGAGGAGAAGTAACTCTCTTCTGACGTTTCTGTTGAGCAGCTGGTTTCTTGGCCAGGTCCTTCCTCTTCAACCTCTTCTATGGGATGGTCATTCCCTGCGCTTCTAATTGTATCGAAGATGCAGTTGCCTTTTCTTTTCCCTTCTTTTCTCCCTTTTGTTTGGGTACATAGGGAGTAGGATCCTCATCAGACTGGCCAGGCAGAGACTCATTCTTGCCCAAGATGGCCTTGTGCTTTGCTTGATACACCTTCGTACCATTCTCATTCCATTCATAATTATTTGGCAGCTTGTCTGATAGAATGATTGAGATTTTGTGGATGAAAGACCATCTGGAGGATAAGTACACTTCATTCCTCTCGTTCAGATATCACTTCCCTGAGTCTTTCCGCAGTCTTGCCTTGAACATACCCAACCAATCCACATCAGATGCTTTCTTGATGATTGCAGTCATGACACTGATCTTATAAGAGGTGACATCATCAAGACTGTAGGTTGAGCACAGAATCACCTTCTGCACAATCTCAAAGAGAAGGCGATATTTCCTCTTCAGGTAAGGAGCTTTGACATTCAATGTATTATCCTTATTTGCTGGCCTCAACAACTCGGCTTCAAGAAAAACCTTCTCTCCTACATCAGTTGTGAAGGTTTCTGGGTTGATGCTTCCTCGAGTGAGACCAAAGATTCTCTGAAGATCATCATTCGTGACTCTTACTTCCAATCCTCCAACAGAAGAAATCAAACCAGCATCAATATCCTCGTCCTTCTGTAGATTGTACAGAAATTCTAAGGCTTCATGAGTGTGGACTACACTCTGATGTCTATGGCAGTATTGTTCAAGATCACACGCTCGCAGGCACTCCAGAATTTCCAACGATTCAGGATCTGAGGTGACGGAAAATACGACATATTTCTCATCAATGATATCCTTCTTCATTGATGCGAAATTGCAGAACTTTTTGCCTTGGCCCTTTCGTGCAATAATATGTGCCATTTCTGTATGATATGCAAACTGATATTAGTTTGAGTAAACTATTTCAATAAACTCAGTCAAACCAACAATCTAAGCATGAATTAAGCAAATAAGCATATAGATCAGTGCAGATATAAATTACAGACACACAGCAGTACGATTTGTAAACCTAATAACCACTATGAGTGAATTTATGCAGTACTTAAAAGAAAATTACCAGATATTGATTCGTAGTTTTGAATAAACGTGGAAATAGAAACAATCGATTTTGGAAAATAATTTCTGAAGATTTTGAGAGTTTGATCTTTTAAGAAACTGAGAAGAAGAAGGAGTGGAAAGAGGTTTTCGGAGAAAGATTTGAGTTTATATTATGCGAGGGAAACCTCTTTGCACAACTTCCCATAAGTACTCAAGTGTCCGTGTTTTGAAATCAATGGCTGAGATTAGTCGACCGTAAAGTGTTTTAATCGCACGGTTGAGAAAAGTAGTCTTCTCATATTTTGGACGCGAAAACTCTCAATAAAATGCATTAAATACATATTCCCATGTCCGCGATTTAATTTTTTGCGTGCATTAAATCACAAAGTTAAAGAAAACGATAGTAAAAGCCAATTTTATTTAAATAAGGCATATAAGATGATCAGAAGGAGATGAATAAGAAACGTATCTGACTGATTGATATTGTAATCAATCAGTTACCACTGTGATCTGATCTGGTTGGCTTGATTATTGTTGACCTTACTAATGGTAGCCTATCCCTTAGTATTTCCCAACAATATTTCACTCATCTGATCAGATTCCTGTTTGATCCAATCTGATACTTATCTGATCCACTTATCTGATCCTCTTCAACATTCAAACAATTGATTGCCGAAACCAGGATTTGATTTCTCGATCAGGCCATTCTGGTGTTCACTTGTTTTGAACTTCAGTCTTCTTCTATTAAGGCCACGTTTCCTAGGGATTTGTGTCATGCTCCCGCCAAAGCTTTTACTTCGGGGAGTCAAAAAGTCGCTTCAATTCCCTAAATCGGCGTGATTTGATACTCCGTAATAATGGTATGGATACGTCGTGATAACTCACACAGTCAACTCATCCAACCATCGATTCGGCGTGTTTCTACCTTGTTGTCCTGCGATGCAAATTTCTCCTTAGGGTCTTGAGAAAATGAATTTGCACCTATACCCCTGCTTTTCTTCTATAAATAGATCTGGGGTTTTGGCAAACAACACAACATAAACCATTCATCTTCTTTATTTTGCTTATACTCCATGTTTTCCGATGAACCCTTATTTCCGGTGAAACTTCCGGCAAGAACCTTTAACCCTTCTCAAATGATTTCAGCTTCTCAAATCAACCCTGTGTGTCCCTTATTACTGCTTTCGTCGTCATCAAAGATTACACATACAATTATTGCCAAGCTTCTCTACCACCGAGGCGACGGATCTGCTATAGCAAATGAGAAGGCACTTCTCTTAACCGTATGCACCTTGTGTGCCTATCGAGATGACGGAATTAACATCAACAGACTCAGTCTGATATAAAACATGGGTTTGGTATACGGTCTTGATCAGACAATAGCTGATCATCGTATATCAAACTCAATATTTGCATGCGACACTAATGGCCAGATGGTCTTTTGACTGCATCTTTGGCACTTTTGTCCCATTTAACAGCTGGAGAGCCCATTGATTTTTAGGTCAGGGGCTCGGCTTAGAAATCCTTCAAGGCCGCTCTCGCTCCTCACTCCGAAGCTCTGAGGGTGGCTTAGGATTATTTCAAAGCCTCTCACACCCCTTTTAGGGTTGGGGAAAATGAGAGCATCAGGCTCTAAAATCTTTAAAGCCTCTCTCCCCCCCCTTTCTAGGGTTAGACTTAGGGTTTATGGTTTAAGGTTTATGTACTGACCCCCGGGTCCTTTTGTACTTGTAACTTATAATGTAGATCTGACCTCAGGGTCCTTATCAATGAAAAGTTCTATTATTTCATTGTTGTGTTGTTTCTACTTACTTATGCGATTTGTAGCCTTAAACTTATACGACTTGCTTGTTGAACATAGCTTAATCGACTTATAAGGTATAACCTTCCAATCTGATCAGTTCCCCCTTAATCCGATATATCTTAAACTGATCAGTTCCTTGTCTGATCTTCTGATCAGTTCCTTGTCTGATCTTCTGATCAGTTGAGAGTCCTAACTCAACTGATTCTTCTTAACCTGGTTAGTCTCTTAACCAACTAGTTCTGGAGACCAGTCCACCAAACATTTCTGGTGCACTTTCTCCGAGATCCAAAAGCCCTAGCTCATTGCATAATTCTCTGAATCTGATCTCAGCTAGTGGCTTGGTTAAAATATCGACTTTTACATTTTATCAGTATGGATATTTTCCATTCTGATATTCTTCTTTTCAACATGATCTCTTATAAAATGATGTCGGATATCCACATGCTTGCATCTTGTATGTAGAACAGGATTCTGAGTGATTGCAATAACACTATTCATCATGAATATAGGTATGCGTTCTTAGCTACAATGTTGTAATCCTCAATTTCTTTACTTAGAAGCGGTTGGGAACAATATCTTCCTGCAGCCCATATATTACCTTGATAGTAGTAGATGTCGCAACTGATGTCTGCTTCTTTGAAAACCAAGATATCAGTTTACTACCTAAAAACTGACATGTACCTGAGGTTGACTTCCTGTCAATTCTGCAACCTCCGTGTCGTAATCGAATACCCACTAAGCTCTAGATTATCATCGATGGGTAAAATAAACCAAGGTTTCTTGTCCCTTGAGATACTTAAGAATCCGCTTAATCGCTTTCGGTGGCTTTGCATTGGATTTACGAAATCGCACATACACCTCTTTGCAAAAAGTGATATCCGGTGCGCTTTGCGATTAGGTATAGTAAAGATCCAATGAGAGCCCTATATTCTTTTACGATTAGTTTTTCGACCATCCTCATACGGATCCATCTTGAATCCAGTCATCATAGGAATTCTGGCTTCCTTACAGTTTTGAACTCCAAACTTAGTCAATAAATTCCTAGTGTACTTCGCCTGGCAGATGAATATCCCTTCTGTACTTTGCTTAACTTGTAAACCGAGAAAGTAATTCATCTGACCCATCATGGACATCTTGAACTTCCCTTGCATTAGTTTGCTGAATTTTTCACATAAACTCTTATTGGGAGATCCGAAGATGATGTCGTCCACATAAATCTAAACCATCAGAATATCTTCTCCATCTTCTATTCTGAATAAGGTTCTGTCCACTATTCCTTTAGTGAAACCACTTTCTATCAAGAACTGAGAGAGTGTATCATACCAAGCTCGAGGACCTTGTTTCAGGCCATAAAGAGCTTTTCTTAAAGCGGTACACACGGTCGCTTTTTTTCAAAGCACGGAGGTTGTTCAACATAAACTTCCTCGGCTAGTACCCGTTTAAGAATGCACTCTTTACATCCATCGATACACAATAAACCCCTCGTGGGTAAAAGATATGCCAAATTTGAATGGCTTCTAGGCGAGCGACTGGTTCAAAGGTCTCATCATAATCAATTCCTTCTGATTGTGAATACCCCTTAGCAACAAGTCTTGCATTATTTCTGGTTATGATATTATTCTCATCTCTCTTGTTCTTGAATACCTACTTTGTGCCAATCACATCTTGATGAGTTGGTACATCCCGATTTCCAAACACGATTCCTTTCAAAACTGTTCGATTCTTCTTGCATGGCTAGAATCCAGCTTACATCTTGTAGAGATTCCTCTACTTCAGTTGGTTCCTTCAAAGACAGATAACAACAATACATGCCACTTTCACCAATCTGATGTCTAGTTTTGACTCTATCAGATGGGTCTCCGATGATCAGATCAGTTGGATGAATGGTTATCCAGGTCCTTCTTTTCTGATTTTCATATGTTTGGAGAACATCATCCTCTTCTGATAGTAGTTCATTGCTAGTGATTGGGAGTGGTGCAGAATTATGATCCACTTGATATGGACATATCTCAGCTGATGTTGGACTCATCATGTGCTGATGTCTGTCCGTAGGAACTTCAGGTGTTCCCCTGAACCAGATGGTTCGATTGATCTTTATCTCGGTATGCGAACTTCTTCATTGACAGTTGTACGTACCTTAGGGTCTGATTGACCTGGTGAATCAGCAAGGTCAAGTTCTGGAATATACACTGTTATGTGTTCTGATCCTTTCTCCTTGATACTTAGCTGATCCATTTTTACGTGCATCGATAACGGTTGATCTGCATCGCTTTTGTTACGAGACAACTTTCTCTTGTTCAGAAGATGTCTCATCAAAGACCACATGAGGTGCTTCTTTCACAACTAGGGTTCTCCTGTTGTAAACCCTGAAAGCCTTGCTGGATGAGGAATATCCTAAGAATATACCCTCATCTGACTTGGCCTCAAAAGTCTTCAACTGACTCTTCCCATTTTTGTGTATGAAACAATTGCACCCAAAAACATGGAAGTAAGAAACACGAGGTTTTCTGCCCTTCCACACTTCATAGGGTGTTTTGTAGTGAGCCTTAGTCAGAGAACATACATTACGACGGTGTGACATGCAAGATTGATGGCTTGTTCGCCTTAAACCGCTTGGTATTGCATGTTCAGCTAACATAGTGCGAGCAGCTTCCTTGAGTGTTATGTTTCTCCGTTCTGCTACACCATTCTGTTGTGGCATTCTTGCAGCTGATGTCTCATGCTGTATACCAAACTTAGTGCAAAAATCAGTAATAAAAGAGTTGTAAATTGCATGCCTTTATCCGATCCGATTTTTCACTATCTTGACACTACTTTTTGTTTTGTAGTTTCTTGAGCATCTCAAGTATCTTTGTTGTTGTCTCATTCTTCTTTTACAAGAATACAACCTAGGTAAACTTGGAATAATCATCCACGATTACCAGAGTATATTTGCGTCCTCTGAGACTGACTGGTGTAACTGGTCCAAATAAATCCATATGGAGCAGTTGCAATACTCTCTTGGATCTTTGGTCCGTATTCCTTGAATGAGGCTTTAAACTGTTTTCCCTTCTGACATGCGGCACATGTCTGATCCTTAGAGAATACCTCATTTGGAAGTCCCTCAACCAAAGATATCTTTTGCTCAGTGATCTCCTTCCTTTGATCCTTGAGTTCTTTGCTATGTTGCTCCAAAGTCTCTTTTAGTTCAACAACATCAGGTGGAGTAACAAGATCAGTAGATGGAGTGGCTTGTGCAAGTCGATCTGATGGCTTCGTAAAAGACGCAATGGTTACCATCAGATGTCTTTTTTTTCTTCTTTCTTTTGTCCTTCCCCCTTTTTGGTTTCATCAAAAAGTTTGGACAACCTGTGATTCAGAGCATTAAACTGCCTTGTCATCTCCTCCCTGAGTTCCTCAACAGCAAGAGGAGTGATCTGAGCGGTTGCAGAAGGTGCGGGAGCTAGAAAACGTCTAAGAGCAAATTCAATATCCTTCCTTGCACGTTCTGTAGAAGCCACAAAATGCTTCAAGCCCATATCCATGTGATTCTCAGTCTTCTCGGGGATGCGGACACTTTCCAAAGAGAATCATGTTTCATTGAGCATAATAAATTCGAATTTTGAGTTTATCAGACTGGAGAGTGAGCTTCTCAGAAAGAGGATTAACCAGTTGCATCACATCAGAAAGGATGGCATTATGCATCTGTGTGAGCTTCTCAACTGTGAGACTCCATTCTCTGTCAACCCAGATTCGTTTGCTCTTCTTCAAAACACTTCATTAGATCTGCTGTGAGAGCTGTGAATTTCTCTTCAATGGCAGCCTTTACCCCATCCTGAATTTTCTTAGAACTAAGATCTAGGGTATCGGAGCTCAGCATAGCAGTCTGGTAGGATGTTGATGCCTTGCCAAGCTGGGTCTCATCTGCAGCACCCACTCTTGGTTCATCGGCAGCTCCCTCAAGATTTGTATGAGAAGGAGGTTGTACAGCCTCCTCCTTATTTTCAGCAATACCAAACTTATCATGAATTAACCATCTGATATCATCTTCAGAGGGCAACTCAACAACACTATCAATCCCAGCACTCTCCAAACACTTCATCTCCAGATCTACAAAAAGTCGAGCCGGAGATTTCGCGAGGATCGAAACTCCTCGATGCTCTTCAATCTGATATCTCTCCAGAACACAATCTCTTCTATCTGGTGCTGGATGCCAGGGTGTTGATCCAACTCAGGGCATAAGTCCAGCAGATACTCCTTGATATGTTGCTTCATAATTCTTATAATAGGGCTTTCTGAATCAGGTGAAGCAAGCACGGTTCTGGTGTTGAAAGGATTGTGAGAGATGGACATACGTTTGTCAGATCTCTCAGGTTCTGGTATCTTTTCTGGAGATTGGGGGTGAGGTGGGGATATATGTGGTTCACTGGCTGTAGATTGTTGAGGTTCAGGTTCGTTTACCACTGGTTGAGGGGGTTCAGTTTCCTGAACAGAGGGTTGAGGGTGTTCAGTTTGTTCAAGTTCAAAGGTTGGGGGAGTGGGAGATTTGGGTGAAGTAGGTGGTCTGACTGGTGAGGGTGTTTTGTGGGAAGAGGGTGGTGGTGATAGTGATTTTTGAGGAGAGGGTGATGGTGATTTGGAAGTGGGTGTAGGTGATCTTACTTTCTGGAAGATTTTGCTGAGAGGCTGAGAATCAGATGGTGATTCTCCGTCAGAGTGCTCCACTTCAGTTCCTTCAACAGTTCTCTCTCCTTCTTCTTCGAGCATCTGCTCATCCCTAACTCCACTTGCAGTGTGCTCAGAACTGACTGCAATCTCCTTTTCTGATTCAACCTGAATCAGCTTCTCCGGTCTGTGAACTTGCTGAGTAGGACTAGGGACAGTCTTCAGAGGAGAAGTAACTCTCTTCTGACGTTTTTGTTGAGCAGCTGGTTTCTTGGCCAGGTCCTTCCTCTTCAACCTCTTCTATGGGATGGTCATTCCCTGCGCTTCTAATTGTATCGAAGATGCAGTTGCCTTTTCTTTTCCCTTATTTTCTCCCTTTTGTTTGGGTACATAGGGAGTAGGATCCTCATCAGACTGGCCAGGCAGAGACTCATTCTTGCCCAAGATGGCCTTGTGCTTTGCTTGATACACCTTCGTACCATTCTCATTCCATTCATAATTATTTGGCAGCTTGTCTGATAGAATGATTGAGATTTTGTGCATGAAAGACCATCTGGAGGATAAGTACACTTCATTCCTCTCGTTCAGATATCACTTCCCTGAGTCTTTCCGCAGTCTTGCCTTGAACATACCCAACCAATCCACATCAGATGCTTTCTTGATGATTGCAGTCATGACACTGATCTTATAAGAGGTGACATCATCAAGACTTTAGGTTGAGCACAGAATCACCTTCTGCACAATCTCAAAGAGAAGGCGATATTTCCTCTTCAGGTAAGGAGCTTTGACATTCAATGTATTATCCTTATTTGCTGGCCTCAACAACTCGGCTTCAAGAAAAACCTTCTCTCCTACATCAGTTGTGAAGGTTTCTGGGTTGATGCTTCCTCGAGTGAGACCAAAGATTCTCTGAAGATCATCATTCGTGACTCTTACTTCCAATCCTCCAACAGAAGAAATCAAACCAGCATCAATATCCTCGTCCTTCTGTAGATTGTACAGAAATTCTAAGGCTTCATGAGTGTGGACTACGCTCTGATGTCTATGGCAGTATTGTTCAAGATCACACGCTCGCAGGCACTCCAGAATTTCCAACGATTCAGGATCTGAGGTGATGGAAAATACCACATATTTCTCATCAATGATATCCTTCTTCATTGATGCGAAATTGCAGAACTTTTTGCCTTGGCCCTTTCTTGCAATAATATGTGCCATTTCTGTATGGTATGCAAACTGATATTAGTTTGAGTAAACTATTTCAATAAACTCAGTCAAACCAACAATCTAAGCATGAATTAAGCAAATAAGCATATAGATCAGTGCAGATATAAATTACAGACACACAGCAGTACGATTTGTAAACCTAATAACCACTATGAGTGAATTTATGCAGTACTTAAAAGAAAATTACCAGATATTGATTCGTAGTTTTGAATAAACGTGGAAATAGAAACAATCGATTTTGGAAAATAATTTCTGAAGATTTTGAGAGTTTGATCTTTTAAGAAACTGAAAAGAAGAAGGAGTGGAAAGAGGTTTTCGGAGAAAGATTTGAGTTTATATTATGCGAGGGAAACCTCTTTGCACAACTTCCCATAAGTACTCAAGTGTCCGTGTTTTGAAATCAATGGCTGAGATTAGTCAACCGTAAAGTGTTTTAATCGCACGGTTGAGAAAAGTAGTCTTCTCGTATTTTGGACGCGAAAACTCTCAATAAAATGCATTAAATACATATTCCCATGTCCGCATTTAATGTTTTGCAGTGCATTTGTCACAAAGTTAAGAGAACAGTAGTAAAAGCCAATTTTATTTAAATAAGGCATATAAGATGATCAGAAGGAGATGAATAAGAAACGTATCTGACTAATTGATATTGTAATCAATCAGTTACCACTGTGATCTGATCTGGTTGGCTTGATTATTGTTGACCTTACAAATGGTAGCCTATCCCTTAGTATTTCCCAACAATATTTCACTCATCTGATCAGATTCCTGTTTGATCCAATCTGATACTTATCTGATCCACTTATCTGATCCTCTTCAACATTCAGCAATTCAGTACTTCAGAACACAGGATTTCAGATTTCTCGATCAGGCCATTCTGGTGTTCACCTGTTTTGAACTTCAGTCTTCTTCTATTAAGGCCACGTTTCCTAGGGATTTGTGTCATGCTCCCGCCAAAGCTTTTACTTCGGGGAGTCAAAAAGTCGCTTCAATTCCCTAAATCGGCGTGATTTGATACTCCGTAATAATGGTATGGATACGTCGTGATAACTCACACAGTCAACTCATCCAACCATCAGTCGCGTGTTTCTTACGCGCTGTCCTTGCGATGCAAATTTCTCCTTTGGGTCTTGAGAAAATGAATTTGCACCTATACCCCTGCTTTTCTTCTATAAATAGATCTGGGGTTTTGGCAAACAACACAACATAAACCATTCATCTTCTTTATTTTGCTTATACTCCATGTTTTCCGATGAACCCTTATTTCCGGTGAAACTTCCGGCAAGAACCTTTAACCCTTCTCAAATGATTTCAGCTTCTCAAATCAACCCTGTGTGTCCCTTATTACTGCTTTCGTCAACATCAAAGATTACACATACAATTATTGCCAAGCTTCTCTACCACCGAGGCGACGGATCTGCTATAGCAAATGAGAAGGCACTTCTCTTAACCGTATGCACCTTGTGTGCCTATCGAGATGACGGAATTAACATCAACAGACCCAGTCTGATATAAAACATGGGTTTGGTATACGGTCTTGATCAGACAATAGCTGATCATCGTATATCAAACTCAATATTTGCATGCGACACTAGTGGCCAGATGGTCTTTTGACTGCATCTTTGGCACTTTTGTCCCATTTAACAGCTGGAGAGCCCATTGATTTTAGGTCTAGGGGCTCCTGGCTTAGAAATCCTTCAAGGCCGCTCTCGCTCCTCACTCCGAAGCTCTGAGGGTGGCTTAGGATTATTTCAAAGCCTCTCACACCCCTTTTAGGGTTGGGGAAAATGAGAGCATCAGGCTCTAAAATCTTTAAAGCCTCTCTCCCCCCCCCTTTCTAGGGTTAGACTTAGGGTTTATGGTTTAAGGTTTAAGGTTTATGTACTGACCTCCGGGTCCTTTTGTACTTGTAACTTATAATGTAGATCTGACCTCAGGGTCCTTATCAATGAAAAGTTCTATTATTTCATTGTTGTGTTGTTTCTACTTACTTATGCGATTTGTAGCCTTAAACTTATACGACTTGCTTGTTGAACATAGCTTAATCGACTTATAAGGTATAACCTTCCAATCTGATCAGTTCCCCCTTAATCCGATATATCTTAAACTGATCAGTTCCTTGTCTGATCTTCTGATCAGTTCCTTGTCTGATCTTCTGATCAGTTGAGAGTCCTAACTCAACTGATTCTTCTTAACCTGGTTAGTCTCTTAACCAACTAGTTCTGGAGACCAGTCCACCAAACATTTCTGGTGCACTTTCTCCGAGATCCAAAAGCCCTAGCTCATTGCATAATTCTCTGAATCTGATCTCAGCTAGTGGCTTGGTTAAAATATCAGCTTTCTGTTTATCAGTATGGATATTTTCCATTCTGATATTCTTCTTTTCAACATGATCTCTTATAAAATGATGTCGGATATCCACATGCTTGCATCTTGTATGTAGAACAGATTACGAAGTGATTGCAATAACACTATTCATCGCGAGAAATATAGGCACGTTCTTAGCTACAATGTTGTAATCCTCACCGCCGACTTAGCAGAAAGCGGTTGGGAACAACATCTTCCGCTGACCATATATTCGCCTTCAATAGTAGATGTCTTTGAATCGATGTCTTCTTTTTGAAAACCAAGATATCGGTTTACTACCTAAAAAACCGACATGTACCGAGGTTGACTTCTGTCATTTCGCAACCTCCGTGAATCGTAATCGAGAATACCCACTAAGCTCTAGATTATCATCGATGGGTAAAATAAACCAAGGTTTCTTGTCCTTCAGATACTTAAGAATCCGCTTAACTGCTTCCAGGTGGCTTTGCATTGGATTTACCTGAAATCTGGCACATACACCTACTGCAAAAGTGATATCTGGTCTGCTTGCAGTTAGGTATAGTAAAGATCCAATGAGAGCCCTATATTCTTTCTGATTAGTTTTCTGACCATCCTCATCTGGATCCATCTTGAATCCAGTCATCATAGGAATTTCGCTTCCTTACGGTTTTGAACTCCAAACTTAGCCAATAAATTCTAGTGTACTTCTTTGGCCGCGATGAATATCCCCTTACGTATTTTGCTTAACTTGTAAACCGAGAAAGTAATTCATCTGACCCATCATGGACATCTTGAACTTCCCTTGCATTAGTTTGCTGAATTTTTCACATAAACTCTTATTGGGAGATCCAAAGATGATGTCGTCCACATAAATCTAAACCATCAGAATATCTTCTCCATCTTCTATTCTGAATAAGGTTACATCCACTATTCCTTTAGTGAAACCACTTTGTCTATCAAGAATCGAGAGAGTGTATCATACCAAGCTCGAGGACCTTGTTTCAGGCCATAAAGAGCTTTTCTTAAACGGTACACCTGGTCGCCTTTTTCAAAGCCTGGAGGTTGTTCAACATAAACTTCCTCAGCTAGTACCCCGTTTAAGAATGCACTCTTTACATCCATCTGATACACAGTAAACCCTCTGTGGGCAGCATATGCCAAAAGCAGCTGAATGGCTTCTAGGCGAGCGACTGGTTCAAAGGTCTCATCATAATCAATTCCTTCTGATTGTGAATACCCCTTAGCAACAAGTCTTGCATTATTTCTGGTTATGATATTATTCTCATCTCTCTTGTTCTTGAATACCTACTTTGTGCCAATCACATCTTGATGAGTTGGTCTGTCCACCAGTTTCCAAACCTGATTCCTTTCAAACTGTTCCAGTTCTTCTTGCATGGCTAGAATCCAGCTTACATCTTGTAGAGATTCCTCTACTTCAGTTGGTTCCTTCAAAGACAGATAACAACAATACATGCCACTTTCACCAATCTGATGTCTAGTTTTGACTCTATCAGATGGGTCTCCGATGATCAGATCAGTTGGATGAATGGTTATCCAGGTCCTTCTTTTCTGATTTGCATATGTTTGGAGAACATCATCCTCTTCTGATAGTAGTTCATTGCTAGTGATTGGGAGTGGTGCAGAATTATGATCCACTTGATATGGACATATCTCAGCTGATGTTGGACTCATCATGTGATTTTTGATGTATGCGTAAAGTAGGAACTTCAGTGTTCCACGAACCGGATGGTTCGATTGATCTTGTCTCGGTTTGAACTTCTTCATTCATCGTTTTATGCGTACCTTATCTTAGGTCCGATTGACTGGTGAATCGGCAAGGTCAAGTTTGGAATATACAACATTACGTGTTACGATCCTTTCTCCTTGATACTTAGGCGATCCATTTCACGCATGCATAGTCTGGGGTTGATCTGATGCTTGTTTGTTCGAGGCGGCTTTCTCTTGTTGAAGATGTCTCATCAAAGACCACATGAGGTGTTTCTTTCACAACTAGGGTTCTCCTGTTGTAAACCCTGAAAGCCTTGCTGGATGAGGAATATCCTAAGAATATACCCTCATCTGACTTGGCCTCAAAAGTCTTCAACTGACTCTTCCCATTGTTGTGTATGAAACAATTGCACCCAAAAACATGGAAGTAAGAAACACGAGGTTTTTTCGCCCTTCCACACTTCATAAGGGTGTTTTGTAGTGAGCCTTAGTCGAGAACATCTCATTACGAGTGTGACATCAAGATTGATGGATTTTCGGGGATTAAACCGTTAGATTTGGTATTGCATGTTCAAATTTAACATAGTGCGGCAGCAACTTTCCTTTGAGTGTTATGTTTCTCCGATTTCTGCTACACCATTACATTTGTGGCATTCTTGCGGTGATGTCTCATGTCAGTATACCAAAACTTAGTGCAAAAATCATAATAAAAGAGTTCAAAAATTATGTACCTTTTTATCTCGATCCGATTTTCACTATCTTCGACACCCTTTTTCGTTTTGTAGTTTCTTGAGCATCTCAGGTATCTTTGTTGTTGTCTCATTCTTCTTATACAATAATACAACCCATGTAAACTTGGAATAATCATCTACGATTACCAGAGTATATTTTTCCGTCACGAGATCGACCGGGTGTAATCGGGTCCAAATAAATCCATATGGAGCAGTTGCAATACTCTACTGGATGCTGGTCCAGGTATTCCCTTGAATGAGGCTTTAACCTGTTTTCCCTTCTGACATGCGGCACATGTCTGACCTTAGAGAATACCTCATTTGGAAGTCCCTCAACCAAAGATATCCTTGCTATCTTGTTAAGAGTTTTAAAGTTCAGATGACTCATTCTTTTGTGCCAGAGCCAACTACTACTTTTGGAGCTCTTAACAATCAGGCAGGCATTTCTTGGACAACCGTTCCAATCTGCTGTATAAATCGTGCCTTTTCTTGAACCAGTTAACAAGATCTGTTGAGTAGCTCGATTCCTTATAGTACACTGATCACTCGAGAACTCAACACTGAATCCGTTGTCGCAGAATTGTGATACTAATAACAGGTTATGCTTTAAACCTTCGACGTACGAGACTCCAGTAACCTGTACATCATCATTTTCTAAGGTTCCGAATCCTCTGGTAAAACCAAAGTTATCATCACCAAAGAGTACACGTGGGCCTTCTTGTTCTTTGTAAGACCTAAGGAGATGTTTGCTTCCAGTCATGTGCCTTGAGCATCCACTATCGATGTACCAGATAGTTGCTTGTACACCTCCTTTGTTGGCCAAACCTACGCGAACCTGCAATCAAGTCAGGCTTTAGGTACCCCTTTAGGATTGGGTCCTGAGGGGTTAGAGGTGGTTTTAGGGATCCATACAAACATGGCACTTCTATTGTAATCAGATAGATCAGAAGGCCTGATTTGTCTCCCATAAACATCGACATAATCTTACATCTCTTCATATGCATTCTGATTAGTATGATTATTTGTGCGAGCCTTGAGTGAATCGAAGACTTGGGATTTTTTCTTACGGTTTGTCTTAGTTTTTTAACCCAAGTTTAAGAAAGTGACCTAGGTTTCGATTGTAAGGGTAGGTACGATCGCTACTATTAAAAGATTCATATCTTTTTGGCATAAATGGTCTTAGCGGTTTACCTTTTAGCTTCTCTTTTGTTAGGCGGTGACGATTAGGTTTGATTAGATTTAAAATTTTAGATTGTTTTTTTTCGATACCTAATCTGGCCGATCAAGTTGAGGTCTCTTGGAAAACCGGGTTCTTTCGTTGATTCCTAACATGATGAGTCTTGATGCTTAATCGATTGGGGTCCATTTATGTTCCCGGGTTTTTCGATCGATTGGGCACTTGCTTTACTTGTTCAAGTTTTGAGGTCTCTTTCCCTTTATCGATACATATTTTGCTTTTATGTGTATCTATCTAAAACTCGTTTGATTACACATTTTTGAAGTGAACCAAACGGGGCTTTTGAGGATGTAGAAGGGTTTTCATACCCAATTCCCTTCTTATTAGTTGGCGTTCGAAAATAGTTGTTCATATCCCCGAAGCGGCTTTTTGAAGATTTCGTGAAAACCTCTATTTTCTTACGTAAACTATCCTCAGTAGATTTCAGACTCTCATGTAGTCGGAAGAGTTCATCAAACTTAGCTTGTAAGATTTTAAAATCATCAGCTTGCTATTTATTGATTGCTAGTTGTTCCTTAATCTGCTTCTCCTAATCAGAAGATTTAACTTTCAGAACTTTCAGTTCTTGATTTACCTTTTCCGGCGGCTTGGTGATTTGATTCATTTGCTTTCATTGACAAAACATTCTCCTTAACAAGGTGAGTATTTTTTATCCTTAGCTTATCGTTTTCAGCTTCCACTATTGTATAAGTGTCTCTTTGCGTTAGAGATCATCAAGCAATTGCAATCGTAATAGAATAGTTTTGCAAGTCAATCTCTCCAAAGAAAGTGTCTAATTATATCTCCGGTGTGGAACCCGACCGAGCGTAAAGGTTTAGAGGTTACCTCAGATTGGTCTTCCTCCTTAGCCATCAGACATATTTTATCATCAGAAGAGAATATCAGTTCATCATGGTCGTAGAAATCATCAACGTTGCTTATCAGACAAAAGTCCTCTACTAATGAGTAGCCAGAATCCTCAGAAGGTAGATAAGAATCATCAATTCAAGAACATTCGATGTATCGACGGGGCTTTCCAAGAACCATGGCTTTCTGTCTCTATAACGTTTCTCTCTTTGACTTTTCTCCGCTCTCTTCTCTTTCTCTTGGAGTCAGTCCAGGCAATCGGCTACCAGATTTGATTCGCATTGTTTGTAATGACTGGTTTCTCACTGATTGAAACATGTTCCACGATCCACATAACTTTTTACGCGGTGAGTCATTTGCTTACAATGAGAATATGTCGGGTGACTTACATTCATTTTTGATTGTAATCGAACTTCTTCTCTCTCAGATCTGCGACTCTTCTTTCATCGACCGATCATCTCTTTTCTTATCTTCTCTGCGATCCTTTTCGTGATCATCTCTTGGTCATCGATGGTCCTTTCTGGAGATCCGCATTAGGATTTGGCATCCTATCTCTTCCTCTCATTTTTTTGATAATCCCCGTAAAATATCGATACTTACCAAGTTGAATGTTAGATTTTTTCAAGTTTTAGGGTTAGCAAAGCAACTGTAAAAACATTTGGCTTATAATATTTCCGAGTTGAGAGACTTTGATTTGTCACGGGTCGACCATTTTGAATCTGTTGATTTTGATGTGGCGGTGTGGCTTCAAGATGGGCGACTCATCTTCTTCTTCTTTCTTGCCTCTTTTCGATCAGATCGAACTCATGGGCTTTAAGACTCGAGAATAGGTTGCTTGGCTTCATCTTGGCAATATCTTGACAATCCTTTATTCTGATGACTTTCATATCCCACTTCTTGGTTAGAGATCTCAAGATCTTGTAATTGATGTCTTTATCGACATTTCTCGTCCAAGTTCCGTAGCTTGTTGTCGATTTGACATGGTGATTCTTCCATCGAGCTCATTGATGGTTTCATTTGCCAAAGATCTTAAGTTTCTCGAATTTCACGGTCAAATTTTGGTACTGCTATCTTTAATCGGATCATTTAAAGTCACACATCTCGACAATGCGTATCCCACATCATCTTTTTTTTGTCTTGAGATACTTTATCTTTTCTTTTGGTTATCTTGTCCATGGTCTTCATGATTATATGCCCCGGTTATCGTATCCAATGTGTACAACTTTCTCTCTTCAAAAAAGATCCATCGAGGCGGGACTCTTTCGACAAAGGCTTCAATTTGCAAAAATCTGGATCACCTCCAATTTGGGTTGTCATGATAGATGATGATGGGTCCTCGTTCAATAACTTCCATCATTCCGCCGCTTATTGATCCCGGATGGTTGCTCATGTATATCGTCCCGTCTGATACTCATCAATGGAGAATTTAGGCAAATCATGATACATGATAAAGTATTATCCATCTTTGATCGTGAGTTTGAAAACGAATGAGTTTTGAAAATAGTTTTTCAAGATCGGTTCAAGTGACCACAAAGGTTCTTCCTCAAGAACCGATAATATTCAAAACGGGATCAGGGTGCAGAGAACCACCGGGATTCGATACCACTTGTAGGTCCCGAACGAAGTTTTCGTTTGAGGGCGTAAGTCTCAGAGGGAGGGTGAATAGACTTAAAAACTTTTTTAGTTTCTTGCAGTCGGGTGTGATGAACAAGAGTCTCAAAACATGGAAAATGTATAGTTTATTTTAAACTTTTCTTTTTCGATCGAGTGCAAGTGAATCGGTTTGATCGATATCAACTTATTGATCGCTTTGAGTCGAGGGCGATCGAGTTAGGTATCTATCGGTTTAACTGATTGTCGCGGATGGTTGGCCTAGTTTGTACTCTTGTGTGAAAAACCGGTTTTATCAAATCAGATTCTCAATCGGTTTCTACCCGAGTTTTTTCGGGTAGACTCACTGCTTACTCTTACTAACTCAAACACACACAAGTGTTGGACTACCACAAGTAGCTTACTAACTTCTTCTCTAGAGTTTTTACGGCTAACTCATTCAGTAGCTTACTAACTCTTTACAACTCCAACTCACCAACAAAACACATACAAACTACCTTAACAAAGGGTTTGGGTTTTGGGTTGGTTTCCAACTAGGATGAGGTATCCTTTACAATAAGAACAATGTAAAGGCTAGGATATCTCTACTAAGCTTTGGATATTTCTTATCAATCTAGGCTTAGTGAATGAGCTCTCTCCAATGTGAAACACTTGGGAAATTCTAGGTTTTTTCGAAAGTGCTTCAATTTTGCAATATCTGAATGAGCTCTTGAGTTGCTTTGAAATTTTCCGTGACCTCTCAATGTAAAGGGTCACTAGTATTTATAGGCAACTTCACCAAGGTCACTCTTGAAAAACTATCCGTTGGAGGAGATAGCTTCATGAGTTTCCTCTTAAAGTGTTTGATGAACGACTATTGAACGACTATATTTAGGGTTTGAATACTCCCTTGCATGTTTTAGGAAATATGCAGTCATGTAGCCAACCACCAATTTTTGTAGTCTGGAACATAGTACTACTGACATAATTCATTGTCCTGTCGCTTTCGATTAAGGTCGATAAAATCTGATGTTGTCTTCCTACGATTTGTTCTTGTCTTGATGAAATGTAGACAAACATAACGGCTCTTTTTGGTCAATCTCTCTGAATGAGATAACCTTAAACAACACTTAGACTTAGTTCATTTTGTCTGCATATGAATGTTTTGGGCAATATCTAATTTTCTGAATAGTTGCGTTTTTCACAGTTTTGTAGTCTTCAGATAGACATTATTCAGTGCCTCTCAACATTCAGGTTATCTTGAGTATTGATATCTTCTTGAGTCTTGATAACTCTTGGGTCTTGATATCTTACGTGTTTTTAAGTGTGTTGATTGACATCTTTGAGTCTTGATGTTTATCTTTGAGTCTTGATGTCTTGATGACATCTTGAGTCTTCAAGCGTCTTGATAACTTAGTGAGTCTTGACGGGTATCTTTTCCCAAGCTTTTGACATCTTGAGTCTTGATGTCTTGATTACTTCTTGAGTCTTTAGTTTCTTGATTACTTCTTTGAGTCTTGATTTCTTGACAACTTCTTGAGTCTTGATTTCTTCTTTTGAGTCTTGATTTCTTGATTACTTCTTGAGTCTTGATTTCTTGACAACTTCTTGAGTCTTGATTTCTTGATTACTTCTTGAGTCTCGGTTTCTTGATTATACTTGAGTCTTGATGTCTTGATGACATCTTGAGTCTTGATTTCTTCAAAATCTAACTTTGATCTATGTCTGCTTGGCTATACATAGTGCGAGATAACTACGAATAATCTATCTTTGAATCGACTCAGTCTATCAAGATTATCCTGAACATGTCATACTCAGGGGTTTTGGGATCTAATCAAAACTTCTTTATTAAATTCATCTCCCAACACAAGGCATGCCCAAACATCATTGAATGTTTATGGTGATTAACTCCCACAATTAATGCAAAAGTCAATTTGTACTTAATACAAAAAACAAATCAATTATTTAACCCTACATGCAAACATCAATTGAGGGAATCAACTAACTTAATAACCATGACATAATTTCGTACGTATTGACGACGTATGTTGTGTCAAAACTAATAGCATCGTGAAATTTTACGTATATATCTCTACTTATTGGATGAATCCAGAGCACGTTGTGTAATTTGCCTTCATCATCGAGATCCATCGAATAAACTTTTTTTTATCTTTCAATTGAAGTGTAGTAAACATTTTGCGAATTGCTTCTACATCACCCCCTTCCCCCGAGGCCGATCCTAACAATTATGAAGCCTGAGTCGGATAAAAAATTTAGTCCATCGTAGTTCTTTCAATTATATGACTTAAAGACAATATACAACTTTAAATGACATAACATTAAATATTGTACAATACAAAAAAAATTAGACTTTTAAGCTCAAATTAAAATGATGAATATTTTTAAAATAATTATTTAAAAATAACTTTCCTTACAGTTTTGGCTAAACAAAGTCACCGTTTTTCTCATTTTTATCATTTCTTCATTATCATTTGATTCATATTTATCATAACTTTCAGCCACTTCTTCAAAATCAAGTTCATTATCCTCTTCTGGTTTTTCCTCTACCATATTTTCATCTTTACTTTCATCCAACAAACTCTCAAACCTCATTCATTTTCTCTATGATTACTTGTTTATTAATAGAACCAAAATATTTATTGATATCACTAGCTTAACTTATAGTTAAATCTTCAATCCTTATTTTTTTCGTCTTTTGATGTCTAAAGATATATCTATAAGGCATGCAATGCAACTAGAGAAATAATTTAAAATTAAATACTAAATAAAAAATTATAAATTGCCATTGATCAAAACACACACACATATATATAATTAAACATACCGACCTACGTAGAAAAATATGTCAAACTCTAATTACAATTTTAAATTTCATAAATCAATTAATATTATTAAAAAATCGATATACTTGCACATGTATAAGTAAAAACAGGAAGAAGATAAAATCACAAATATAAATTACTTGATTTTTGAGTTTTGAAATTTGAATCTTTATTCTTCTCTCTTTGCTACACATTGGAAAAAAAGAGAGTGTGTAACTATAATAGGATTATATTTATAAGTAGATATGTTGGTGTCTTTAATCCAAAAGAGGAACAAAAAATAAGAATTTAGCCACCTCAAGAAAGTCTGAACCAAGAATGATCAATTGAAAACAAGTCTGGCACCACTTGGGCAAACTATAAACATATTACAAATATATTTGCATAGTTATAATAATGCATACATAATAAATATATATACAAATATAATTTTGGGCCCTTAAAAGTTCAAAAAGTTTTGTGCCCGGGTTGGACTCACTGAAGCACAGCCCTGCCCTCCCCTAACGCCAATCTCCTTCTACACTCTATGTAATTTGTACAATCTTTCGCAAGACATCCCAAATTCTCAGGTCCATTGCATTGTTCTTCACATAATCTTACATTTTATATGGACTTATACCTGCAATGTTGGCTTCAAGTTGCATTTTCATGTGGACAGACAGTAGACGTTAATTGTGAAAAGACAGGATCAATTTCATGGGTGTGAGCATTGTCCATTGATGAAACCATCCAAGTTCTATTGACTTGTCTTATAACATTCAACCGAGCTTTGCAATCTTCTTTCTTCGATGTTTTGTTGGACTTAGAAATTCCACTCTTATCACAGACAAACCGAGCACATTTTTCACCCACCGTCCTTTTCCAACACTAAAACCTTTAGTTTTTCAGTGTTCTTGATAAACATCGAATATGCTTTCAACAATATCAAACACCATATCTATTTTCATTACATCCTTATCATCATCTTCGGTATTTTCTGCAGGGCCGGTGGACGAAATATGTTCAGTAGCATCTTCATTGTCGAAAATATCTTCTAACGTATTTTTCGTATGACCGATGGTTGGAGTACCTTGAGATTGTTCTTCATTGTCTAAATATTCTCCAAATAATTCACAAAGTATAAAAGAGGTGAACATGGTTGATTTTTTTTTTCGATTAGGGCTTACAAATTTATGGTTCTAAGATGATTAAGGTTTACAAACATAGTGTTCTAAGAGGATTACACTTTGAAAATACGGCTAGGGTTCCAATTTCAAATTCACTAATGGTAAAAATAGTTGTGTTTATTGATGTTATTGGAAGATGGAACGTCGGCTACATAATGTTGTGATTATCCGCAATTTAAAAGGGAAAAGTTTTGTGTTTTCGCACAAAGCTTGGAGCCAATACATTAGGACTAATCTAGTCATAAAAAAAAAAATTCTAGATATCCAAATGTTGAACTCATTAACTTTATCGTTTTGTGAATGCCATACTATAACGAGATATAAAAATCTGGAAAAAACTGAAAAGAAAAGCCGAGACACTATTATGTCCTAGAGAAAAAAAAGAAATCAGTATTACAAACAAATGGATACCAAATGGTAAAATTGATACCTTCACGTTACTTAAAACTATGTGTGGGCCCAACAAATAATTAGTTACGTTTATATTTGGCACAAGTTTTTCGCACCCCATTTTTTAGTAACTACACCAATTGGATTAATACACCTATTCATTTTAACAAAATTACTAATACGCCCATCTCGTGGTACCTATTATACCCCTCAATAATACACGAGTTCTCATCCCTCTTTCTCAGTTTTCTCTCAAATCCCAAAATCAAGACCTTGGCTACTGCCTCCAATCTTCTACCACACCTATCCCTGCACCAACCCCCCTTCCAACGCTTTCCCGCTCAGCGCGTTGGAACCACGTCCCACACCGCAACTCAAAAATACGCCACTTAGAATGAAATTATTATTAAAATTTGGGAGGTGACTTTAAAACATAAACACATAATACATGCGTAAAAAACACGTATTTTAAATAGTGGTTGTTGATCCCATCCACTCTTCCCTTCATGGGGCACCAAAACCCGATTTAATATGACAGTTAATATGCAAATTTGCTAAAGTATGTATGACAGTTAATATGAAAGCAAGTAAGAACACAAGTATTTTTATAGTGGTTCGGACAACTCATCCTACATCCACTCTTCCCTTCATGGGGCACCAACTTAACCAACAGATGTTTACCGAGTTCTCACTCAAACGGGACAGATGGTATTTTCTTTTTATGTGTTTACTGGCCTTGTGGGCTCTCGGTTCCCTAGAATTTGCAATTGCTCCGACGTTATTACAGTAAACCGTGATCGTGCTGGGAAAATCCGAAACGACGTCCAAGTCCACTAGGAAGTTCTTGAGCCAAACCGTTTCTTTTGCTGCTTCACAAGCAGCTACATATTCAACTTTTATGGTAGAATCGGCGATGCATTTCTGCTTAACACTTCTCCATGTTATGGCTCTCCCCCCATGCAAAACACACTACCCGAGGTTGACTTTCTGGAGTCTATGTCTAATTGGAAATCTGAGTCCGTATAATCGATGGGGATTAGACTGTATGATTGATAAACTAACATTCTATCCCGTGTCCTCTTCGCGGACACAGATTTCTTCTGATTTAATGTTCTTAACCATCAAGAAATCAATGCTCTTTCCCAGGTTACTTTGATATCTTGCCACCATTCCTACGACATGAATTAATCCTAGGGTATTGATAATGTTTTGACATAATTTCAAAACAAAAAAGATATCGGGTCTCTAAAGACAACATAATGATGAATCAACCAAAATTCTAACATTATTTAAACATATACAGGCTTCCTATAATAAGGAAGCATAATCCTAGCATATGAACGCCCTTCATGTCATCTATTTCCTTTTGTGTCTTGGGACACATTTCCTTGGATAAATGGATTCCGTGTCTGATAGGTACAAAACCTTTCTTAGAATCTTGCATGCTGAATAACTTCAAAACGGTGTCTATGTAAAAAGCTATTTAGAAAATCAAAAAGCCCGATCATCCTTTTTTTGCGATCTCGGTGATCTTGATCCTATTTCCCAGGATGTCCCAACAAATTGGACCTTCTCCCAAGTCCTTCATATCAAAACTGAAAATTATTCAAGTCCAAAAAATTTTTGACAATATCCATGCCCTTATTCCCGTCGACAACATCTTTACATCATTCCCAATGAGCGAGTAAATGCCATCTACGATAGTACCAAGAATTCCAAGGCTTTAATATTTAGTAAAAAATCACGCTTTTTATACACTGGACTAAAATTGTTTTGATCAAAACCATAGGATTTATAACTTGATCAAAACACTTCTTTAGCTTGCTTTAGCCCATAAATGGACTTCTTTAGCTTGCAAACCAGATGCTCTTGGCCTTTTTCAATGAAGTCTTCGGGTTGTTGCATATAGATTTCCTCGTCATTGTTAGATCTCAAAATCTAGGGTCTTGTCAAAGAATCGACAAGAGAATTCGGATGGACTTGAAAGCACGTGATAAATAATATTCAAGAAAAAAAGTTTTTCATAGTTGATCCCTTCTTTCTTTCGAAAGTGTACCCTTTTCGCCATTTGGTTTTGTGAATTTAATAATTAGTCTTGCTTTTAAAGGTTTCAACCTTTCCCGTCCAATGGTCGATTTTTTTCTCTTGTATACCCACTTGCATCCAATGGGTTTTACCCATTAAGTGGTTCGATTAGCTCCCACACTTTATTGTGATCCATTGAACACATCTCGCTTCCATTGAATATATTTTCTTTTACCAAGATGTCGATCCTTGTCTGGATCGCCTTCGTTGAGAGGACTATGGATCCGATTCTTCTCCCGAGATCAAGTTCGAGGACTCTCCGATCCCTAAGAATCGCTTGGGGTTGTCGACAACCCTTCCACTATGATGAGGTTCCGGTTCAAATTGTGAGAAAATTAGCGTGGTATGTCGTATTTCCAAGACTTGAATTTGGCAAATTGAGTTGGCCCCTAAGTTCTTCTAAGGTAATATATTTCGAAAATTACAAGAAGATTAAAAAGATCGATATTTTTTTTATCGTTCATATAGTCTTCTTCCAAGAATCTAAAATGCGTGTTTACATAATTTTCTTAATTTGACGACCTTTTGATCTTGGGACCATAGAATTATCTCCTTTCTTTAAAATATTTTCAAGAAAATTAATTCTAATTTATTTTTGAAAAAATTGAGAAACCAAGGGAACAATAATTTATTTTGGGTATTATCGGATTTATAAACAACCTTAATTTCCCAAACGTCCATCCAATTTCCCGGCTAATAATATTATCTAACATATATGCGGACACCCCATTATATAGATCCTCATGTAACCATCTTTATTATTAATTCTCCTAAGTCGGCCTTGCCCCATCCACAACTCCCTAGGGTTTTTGGAATCGTTTTGGATGACACTAAGTTGAATCGAATGTAAATATATATAGGTTCAATTGTTTAAAAGACGAAACCCAAAAATGATTTTTGGTAAATCCAAGATAACTCATCATTGACCTTACCATTTCTAAAAGCGTTACGCTTTTGTTAGGTATAACTATTTCGTTTTGTTGAGGGTGCGGGTTTAATCAACGGGATGCAATCCCTTCATCAAACGCGTGTAGTTCAAGAATTCATCGCCGAGGTATTCGCCTCCACGATCGATCGTAGAAATGTGATACTCTTTTCCTTATGATTCTCGCTTGAGCCTTCAATTCTTTGAATTTATCAAAGGTCTCAAATTTATGCTTCATTAGGAAAACGCACCCATAGCGTGAGTAATCATCGATAAACGTAAACTAAATACTCGTAGCCTCCTCTCTCGCTTTGATTTGCATTGACCACCACATACATCGGTGTGAACGATCTCAAACACTTCTTTAGCTCTAAGCCCTTGGCTCCAAATGCCCTCTTGGTCATCTTACCCTCCAAACATGATTCCCCCATGCAAAACAATTTAGAGTTGGAAATGGTTCAATGGGAGAGACTCCAATGAACCATCTTGGACCAACCTTTGGATAAAATTTTTTTGGATTAATATGACCTAATCTTAGGTGCCAAAGAAGTGTAAAGAACACAAGATTTCACGTTAATTTAACGCATTTCCTTTTACTTGAAATAGTAGATGTGTTATAGGATGCATTGTGTGAGTGAAGTGCACGATTAATAATGTAGAGATCCCAAAAACCGATTTAAAGTTCCATGACTCAATGGATAACCACATCGTTATGCAAATTTTAAAAAAATAGTAATATGTTTATTAAAACGAATGTAAGATTCTCCATGGGAAAGTTCACGGTTAATAATGTAGAGATTGTTTGGGGTAAAGTTCCATGACGGATAACCACATCGTTCGAAAAAATAGTAACATGTTTATTAAAACAATGTAAGATTCATCAGAAATAGTTTTTGAAAACCTTTCTCCAAATAAGGTTTTTGCAAAAAATGGGAACATAAAGAACATCTCTTAAAATTAAGCTCTTGATCTTCATTCTAAAAGACAGTCGACAACATCTTCAACTTAACCATCGCCAATGCTCTTTTCCGTGGATTTGAGGATCTCTCTTCCATCGATTTTTCCGGGTTCGCACTGAACTTGAACCCCAGAACGTGAAACAAACATGATGTGTCTTGTGGATCCCGTATCCATTACCCATCCATTTAATGAATTCAAAAGCATACACCGCTAAACAAGTTTCAACAACTAGTGCGAGAGAATTACCTTTTCTTTCCATTCCTCTTGGGTTTGGAACAGGCTGACCTCCAATATTCTTTTTCACCGCAGTTAAAACACTTTCCCTCAGTCGGTTTCTTTACTCCACCCTCCCTCTTCACATTTTCTTTGCCCTGGCAACACTTTGAAGTTAGTTTCACTTTTGACCCTCTTCTTCTTCTTACCTCCTTTTGGTCTAGAAGAGGAAGATGGACCTTTGTCGCTAGGGCTTGGCTTGGCTCTCTCCCAATATTCCTTCATCGAGACTAAAGCTTTTGAGCCCAGCAGATCGCATAAGGAGAAATTATGCGATTGTTCATTTGGTAGTTGAGCCTAAGAATTGGAACCCTTTTATGATGAGGCTTTTTGGGGAATGGAGT
This sequence comes from Stenogyne calaminthoides, assembly GCA_037126765.1. Taxonomy (NCBI): domain Eukaryota; kingdom Viridiplantae; phylum Streptophyta; class Magnoliopsida; order Lamiales; family Lamiaceae; genus Stenogyne; species Stenogyne calaminthoides. The sequence goes on from JBBCBC010000006.1 coordinate 24,108,456, forward strand.
ATGAAATCGATTGGCGGGTCTCGATGTCATATTCAAAGACCAAGTACCTCAAGTTTGTTAAGGTGAGCTATCATTTGAGAACGTGTTTTATTTACGGCGTTTCTCCACCATTTTCATTGAGAGCATGTCTCTCATGGTGATCTGGCGAACTCCCTAGGGGTTTTTGCGGTTCGATGTTGGAACATCGCTTTAAGATTAACCATGATGTCTAATGATAAGTTTCAACATTTTTGGTGTTGGTGTTGCAACACATCGACATAAGCCAAGATGGTACACTTTGCCATTTCAAAATTTGGAACGCCTCCCGAATCTTGAAAGATACTCTTTTTCTTTTCCGCTTTTTTTTACTAGACTCATCGATCGGCATTTTTAGGTTTGGGTGTGGTAAGGACCCAATTATGGTGTTGTCTTGATTCACGCTGGTTTAACGCTTTCCTTTGAGGACAATAGTAAGATTTTTCGATATCAAGCAACAAAGATTTTCTCTAGTAAGCAAATTGTCTTCAAAAAAGTAACATATTGAGCGAATGGATGAAAAGGTTGCGACATAAGGTTTTTTTCGAAAAAAATGGGAACGAAATAAACATACATCTTGTGTCAAATATATGGATCAACACAAAAGAAAATCACATAATTCGATCACATGATTCATATTGAAATCTCAAAAAAATATGAACATGCATCCCCCAACATCTCAAAAATGAGTAGTTTTAAATGAGCCTCTTGGGAGGGTCATCATTTAAATCACATTCAAAGCTTTGTTACAAACAAAACAGGTTATAAACCTTAAATTTTTATTTTTTTAAAATTAATAGTTGGCTCCCCACTTGACCAATATAAAATTGGAAGAGGACTTCGCTAAGTATATGCATATCAATTTTATACCTAAGTAATAACCATATAATTAAAGGAGAAATTACTACTTCGTTTTTTCGAGCCTTTTGGGGGGGGTCATCATCGCCACTAATAATAATTCACAATCATCAAGTTTTTGAGAATTTATTCACGTGAAAGGTTTCTTTTGGTCCTCCCCATTTGGGGAACTTCTCCAAAAGATTTCACAAATAAATAAATCATGGATGTCAAAATCAATTTGATTCAAAACCAAATTAATTATTTAAAACATACTTAGTAATTTTTTGAATTTGAGATTTTTCGTTGAGGGGCAATTCTCACGCAAACACATTTAAACAAATTAAATAAAGCATAAGAAAATACAACAATAAAAATCAAAATGGATCAACACAAAAAAAATAAATATATTGAGCACAAATTATCCAATTGTCATGGTTTGTTTTTTTTTCTTGGCTTGATTTTGAATAAACATAAACCTTAAAATTTTTCCCATAGTTGAACAATATAAAATGAAGAAATGCATGCAATCAATTTTATACCTAAGTAATAACCATAATTAAATACAGAATTACTACTTCGTTTTGATCGAGCCTCTTGGGAGGGTCATCATCGCCACTAATAATAATTCACAATCATCCTTTTGAGAATTTATTCACGTGAAAGGTTTCTTTTGGCCGTCCCTTAGGGGAACTTCTCCAAAAGATTTCACAAATAAATAAATCATGGATGTCAAAATCAATTTGATTCAAAACCAAATTAATTATTTAAAACATACTTAGTAATTTTTGAATTTGAGATTTTTCGTTGGGCAATTCTCACGCAAACACATTTAAACAAATTAAATAAAGCATAAGAAAATACAACAATAAATCAAGCAAAGCGAAAAAATAAATATATTGAGCACAAATTATCCAATTGTCATGGTTTGATTTTTCTTGGCTTGATTTTGAATAAACACCGTCTTGAATTTCTCCCACTCGAACGTCTCGAAAAGAACTCCGTCTCGAAACTCCACGCCAAGTAGCTACTTGGCCCGGGATGTACGCCCCAGATCCGGCGGCCCTTGCCGAGCGCGGCGTTTCAGCACCTGAGCCTCTGACGCTCTTCATCCGCCCGCTTCGCCCTATCCGGCGATCCCGGATCGATTCCGCCTCGGTTTCGCCGCCGCGCGTGCGCCGATGCTCGACCTTTCGCCGGGCGACGGAGGTCACACGCATCATGCCTCGCACGCGTTGAGATGCACATGAGATACGCCGTATGGATGGTTAGGATCCATTTTAATTTATCGTCTCTATCTTCGTCTTCGATCAGGTAGCAATTTATTTTACAAAATAAATAAACCTAAATCTAGACTAGTCTATTACATTGAACAAATCAAATAGCCTAATCTACTCGTGGATTTTCTCATGAGAAAAATAAATTCGAACTAGTCGAATTAAAACCATTCATACGCATGAAATAAATAAACACATTAAATACCATGATAATTGGATACCTGCAAAACAGATCTAGCAATTCTACTATCCAATTTTCAATAAAATTTAATGGCCAACATTAATTTAAATAACAATTTAAATACAGAGCTCGAAACTGAGGCTCTGATACCAGTTGTTGGGAAATTAGGGGTGCCCGGATCTATTCGAGTTGAATTTAAATACATATTTAAATTAATTTATTAATTACTAACATGAATTAATCCTAAACCAATTCAACATAATAATCAATAAGCAAATAAACAACATGCGTACACGTAATTCACGTAAATCCTAAGCATGTGGAATCTAGGAATTACGTAAATACTAACCTCTCGTAGAGACAACCGTTGAGACGATGGATTAACCCAAAGCGTCTTCTCAAATATGTCCCAAGTCCTTGAACGTAATCCGGTGGGAGGATTATCAACGAACGATTTTAATTTTAAAGGAGAAAATAAAATATTTGGCCACCACCTTTGTGGATTTCTAAATTTTCCAACACATTGAATTGCACTTAGGGATGAAAAATTCAACCCATACTTATAGAGTAAGGGGGGGATGAAAATTAGGTCTAGTTGGGCATTGGGAAATTTATTTGCTTCTTCCTCAAGATAAAATCTAGAATATATCCAATATATTTTATTTCCCAAAATATCTCCCAACAAAATCTTCTTCTCCTTCTTGCCTTTCATTATTTTCGAAAATTTTATGAAAATAGGGAAGAAAAATTATCTTTGGCTTTTCTTGAATTTATGGGATAAACTTGTATCTCAAGAATACTTATTCCATAAAATCTTTCCAAGAAAATCAAGAAAATCTTTTCTCTCTCCTACTCATAATTTTCGAAAATATCATGGAAAAATATGCAATAATATTTTCTTCTCCTTTTCATTAATTGGGCTTTAATTTGGGCTATTTGAGGGGCCTTTAGAAGAATTAAGATTTGACCTCCAATGGGCTATGAAGTTTTAATATTTAGGCAAAATATTATTCAAGTCCATTAATATTAATTTAATCCACTATAAAATTAATATTGAACTATCCATCTTAACCCACATTACGACTTCACAATAATATGGCTCCCGATCATTATTTCCCGCGTTTAAGATTATCTTAGTCCATTAATTAATTAAGCCACTGAACATACTTTATATTAATCAATATCTTTGTCCTTGGAGTAAAGACAACTCAACATTATTATCCATACCGGAAATAAATTTCCACTTGCAAAATTTGGTATGATAAAGATTTTGAGCCCACCAAGGGGACAAATCAAGCAAGTTGTACTTGCACGCGATTCTCCGTATTAAATCTTATCAATTGTCGTGTAATCAATAATATTCCCAAGATATAAGGTATCGAATCGCATTGATTTTCTTCCCATCATAAGTCAAAGCAATAGTTATTAATTTCACACGATCCTATTTAAGGGACGAAGATTAAGAAATAACGAACCACTGAGGTCTAATTTTTGTATATTCAGTACCGAAGAATTTATCCTCCTGTAGGATCTATTCAGTGCATCATAATGCACTAGTGTAATCTCTTGGTCAAGACAAGCCAATCTGAGCCTTACACTTTAACCTTTCATGATGGGTTGTTCATTTCCATCTGGGTTGTGAATTTGTACTTAGTCACGAGGAACTGTTAATTTGATCTTCTGTGATATGGTATCACCAAATTAACTACAACCTAACACGTACTGACATTATTGAACGGGTATGCAGTAAATATATATAACATTCATTCATATTTAATGCAACATGTGATAAATAATTTATTTCAGTAAAATAAATAAGAAATTCAGTTTGGTTATACAAAGTAAAAGCATACTTTTCAGTATAACCCCAACATATTTCTCTACTATGGTATCCACGTAATCCCCATTCACGGACTTGCACAGATTTGCCAGTGTTGAATCTGAGATGGAATTTGCTAGGAAAATTTCTATTCTAGATTTTATGGAGAAATATGAACTAACGTTATTTGTGAATTCTCAAGAGCTCATATATATAGGGAAAACCCAGCTTAAATCTTAAGCTAACCTGATTAGGAAATAAAATCCATTATCTTATAAAATAAATCTCCTAGATTTATTTTCATATATAAAATCTCTACAGATTTAATTCCAATGTATATCAAATCTCTACGGATTTGATTCCATATTTATCAAATCCTATAATAATATTCCATATATTATTATTGGGAATCATATTTAATTAAATCCAATTTAATTAAAAATTAATAATAATTAATTCCAAATTAATCTATTATTAATTAATTCTCCATAAATTAAATATTAAATCCAATTTAATATTTAATCAACCAACTATAATTCGTAAAAGGGGACTACTTGTTGTGTGACCCATAGGCCCTCATATATCGAACGATTAGTCAAACTAATGGTATTAATTGAACCCTAGATAATAAATTAAACATTCTCAATATATGATGTACGTTGCGAGAAACGTGCAACTACCTGTAACTGAAACATGGGCTATTACGATTTCCTCCTTTCATTCGCGAATACTCGATTAAGTCTTGAACATGATGAAGTGTCTATTCAAATAACTTAATCAATTTATCTCAAATCACTAATTGATCACGTATGTCACACTTAGCCACAAAGTCTAAGTTGACGTGCATCGGCCGATGACTTTGATTCAATTATGATGAGAAGATGAGTATTCTCTCTAAATCCACTTTGAGGAATGAATCCTATTCTTGGCTCAACTACCACGCACATGTACTTCGTGATGAACCCAATCCAAGCCATATCTACCCATGGCTAGGGTGCAAGCGTCGGTCATGGTCAAAGTTCATCATCCCACATATGTCGTGTGTATTGACCTCAAGTTATAGGAGTATCGCATCGCTCCCACTAACCGAGACACCCGTAGACACATATAGTGAAAATACATCAAACGGTTTCTCGGATGGGTATACCAATATCCTCTAAGGTATTTGTGCATCCATCATGAGATACCTAGTATCTCGTAGTAAGTGAGATCTTACTACACTCTCCAAGAGAATGATGCAGATCGCACACCAATCTCCATTGCATCGTCAATATCCCACTCTTGATGATCTTTGATCAGGGCTATTTGAGAATCATGCTTAAGTCATCTAAGTTCTCACAACCTCAATAACAGCAATGACAGAGAGATGTAATGATCAGGTTATATGATATCTTTGATATCCCTAGGGATTTGAGGACTGCTTTGTAAATTTCTACCAGAAGATATAGTCTTAGATCAGATGATAGGTAACTTTTGTTTACTCATCATTTCTTGTACGTGTAAACTGTATTATTAATCAATGAAATGATTTACCTTTCTGATCTCAAGACAAAGTCTCATTATCTTCTGATTACTGTCTTTTACATTTTGGTTATCTGTTTTTCTGATTGTATGTTTTAGTTCCATCAAAAAGGGGGAAATTGTTGGGAAATTTGTACATAGGTAACTGATGGAAGTTCCAAAACAAATTGTAATAGGACCAGTCAGACCTGTTAGTTGACTGATGATTTAGAATCAGGATAGGATGACCAACTGAGTTGTATAGACAACTGATGTATAAGATAGGTCAACATATTGAGGGGGAATTCAATATGTATAGGTCAGAAGGTCCGAAGATCAGAAGACAAGAAAAGTCAGAAGACCAGACGAGTCAGAAGATCAGACAAGCCAGTTAATCAGATAATCAGGTGAAGACATGAAGCAGAAGAATTCAGAAGACCTGAATATCAGATGACTACCAGAAGACCATGCCCTCACCTACTTCAGCTATGAAATTACGTGTTCGTTGTTGGTGAACTGTTTATTTCCGCTGCGCATGTATTACGTGTTTAGGTGCCTCTAAATTCCAACAATTAATCCTATATTAATTCAAATAATAAACCAACAAATGGAAAGATTATAATTTCATGTAAATCCTACGCATGCGGAATTCTAGGAGTTTACGCGAACATACCTCTTGACGAGACAACCATTGAGAAGATGAGTACTTGTTCAAATAAACAAACATAAAGAGTCTTCTCAAGTATTCCCACGTCCTTGCTTGATAATACGGTGGAAGGATTCCCACAAACAATTAACAAAAGGGAAAAAGAAAAATATGTTGCACCACCTTTGTGGATTTTTAATTTTTCCAAGACTGGTATTGTGTTGGAGATGAAAAAATCATCCCATATTTATAAGGCACAAGGGGGACGAAAATTTGAGCATTATTAGGCTTATGGAAAATTTACTTATATCTTCTCAAGGTACAATCTTGAATATATCTCATGTTGGTCCCGAAAAACCCGAAATTAAAACTCATAAAATCTCAATGGGAGGTGACTTTAAAATTTTTGCTTCGAATATGTTATGCAGATTTGCTAAAGTATGTATGACAGTTAATATGAAAGCAAATAAGAACACACATATTTTTATAGTGGTTCGGACAACTCGTCCTACATCCACTCTTCCCTTCATGGGGCACCAACTTAACCAACAGATGTTTACCGAGTTCTCACTCAAACGTGACTTATCACCCTCTAAGGGATCGCCTACCCTCCCTTTCGGGATTGCTTAGATGTTTACCGAGTTCTCACTCAAACGGGACATATCTCCCTCACGGAATTGCCGATTAACTACCTTACTTAACCACTAATTCTCTCTCAAGAAAGGGTATGTGTTTGGAGTTATTTCCAACTAGGTGAGATTTTCCCTTACATTGTTTTAGCCTTTAAGCTAAGGTTGGGAAAATCTCTCTAAGCTTATGATATGGCATTTTTGCTTAGATACAATGAAGAACACTCTTGGGTAAATTTAGATATTTAATGCTCTGTGTTCTTGAATGGAGTTGCTTGAATATTTGGCTTTAATTTCACTTTGCAGATCCTCCATTATTTTCTTTTGAAGATAGTGCAATGTATTTATAGTGTGGATTTGAATATTACCGTTGGAGAGTAAATTCAAATCTGTTGGTCCCGGTGCTAACGAGTCTCACACGTGTATGGGGGGGGGAATACACGTGTTCAGTGATTTTTAAAACTTTTCTTTCACTAAGGTCAGATGGGTCAGGTTATCCTGATGATTTTGCCCTGAGAAGCACAGATTGCTCTGAGTCAAAGTCTACTGAGACAATGATCCTGAGCTGCTTTCAGAAGCTTTAGATTAGCCCAACTGAGCCTGAGTTTATCAGAGATCCTGAGGCGCTTGGATCAGATAATTATCTTACTGAACCCTCAGTAGAGTTAGTTCAGTTTGATAACTATCTGTTCTAGCTAATCGAGTGTGCGGAATGGTTGGCCCTATGTTTATACTCGTTTTAGCTTTGCTGAAAATCTCCCTTTTAATAAAACAGTGATTAAGGCTGTGATCAGTTTGATGCAAGTTCAGTGGATTGGTTCCAACTGAATATCAGTGAATTATGCTTTCAGTGAAAAACATGTAACAATTAATAATGCAGTACAGAAAGCAAAACAACACAGCAATTATAGTGGTTCAGAGACTCAAGCTCCTACGTCCACTCTCTCTGTCCTTCAGATAAATTCCTTAACCACTTCCTAAAGCTTTCTGGCTAACTCACTGTAGCTTACTCACTTTTCTACCTTGAGTTTTCTGGCTGGCTCACTGCAGCTTACTAACTCAAACACACACAAGTGTTCAGACTACCACAAGTAGCTTACTAACTTCTTCTCTAGAGTTTTCTGGCTAACTCACTGTAGCTTACTAACTCTTTACAACTCCAACTCACAAACAAAACACACACAAACTACCTTACAAAGGGTTTGGGTTTTGGGTTGGTTTCCAACTAGGATGAGATATCCTTTACAATAAGAACAATGCAAAGGTTAGGATATATCTACTAAGCTTTGGATATATCTTATCTATCTAGGCTTAGTGAATAAGCTCTCTCCAATGTGAAACACTTGGGAAATTCTAGGTTTTTCGAGTGCTTCAATTTGCAATAATACGAATGAGCTCTTGAGTTGCTTTGAAATTTTCCGTGACCTATCAATGTAAAGGATCACTAGTATTTATAGGCAACTTCACCAAGGTCACTCTTGAAAAACTATCCGTTGGAGGAGATAGCTTCATGAGTTTCCTCTTATGGTGTTTGATGAACGACTATTTTTAGGGTTTGAATACTCCCTTACATGTTTTAGGAAATATGCATTCAGATAGATATTATTCAGTGCCTCGGAACATTCAGGTTATGCTGAGTATTCAGTATCTTACTTAGTCTTCAAGAATCTTTGGGTCTTGATATCTTCTCGAGTCTTGATGTCTTCCGAGTCTTGATATCTTTCGAGTCTTGATGTCTTCTGTGTCTTGATGTCTTACGAGTTTTTGATGTCTTCGAGTCTTGATGACATCGATTCTTGATGTCTTTAGTGATATCTTGAGTCTTGATGTCTTGATGACATCTTGAGTCTTGATGTCTTGGTGACATCTTGAGTCTTGATGACTTATTGAGTCTTGATTTCTTGAAACTTTCATCGAGTCTTCGATTTCTTGATAACTTCTTGAGTCTTGATTTCTTGAAACTTATCGAGTCTCGATTTCTTGAAAACTTTGATTTCTTGATTTCTTTGAAACTTCATCGAGTCTTGAGTTTTCTTGAAACTTATCGATTCTTGTTTCTTCAAAAACTTATTGAGATTTCTTGAGAACTTTCGAGTAAAACTTGAAATCGATTCTTGATTTCTTGAAACTTATCGAGTCTTGATTTCTTCAAAATCTAACCCGATCTATATCTGCTGACTATAAATGGTGCAGATAACTTCCTGAGCACCTTATATTGAATCCTGACTAAGTCTATCAAGATTATCCTGAACATGTCATACTCAGGGTTTTGGGATCTAATCAAAACTTCTTTATTAAATTCATCTCCCAACAATTTCCCCCCTTTTAATGATGCCAAAACCATCTTGTTACAAAAACCTAACCTATACTCAGGTTTCAGTTTGTCTATTACAATCCAAAATGGCAATTCTTCCCAACAATTTCAAAACATAAGGTATATCAAACATAAAAGACATGTAAAAAGATAATGAGATATTATCTTTGAGCATAAAAATAAATTTTCATTGATGTGAGATAAGAGTTACAGATTACAATGAAAATCAAAAACAAAAACAGAAGTACAGAATCTTCAGTCTTCATTAACTTCATCCTCTGGCACTTACAGGTTGAACATCCCATAGTATCTTTTCTTCAGTTCATCCCTTGCTTTGATGATATCAGGGTTGTTTCCTGTTAGGCCTAGCTGGATGGCATATTGAGCTATCTCCTGAGAAATGGCTGTCTCATTCTCATAGCCATTCTCAAGTCTTGGAGCTGGGTAAGTGTATGGACCAGGGGCTACTATCTGCGTATTTCCTTCATCCGCCAAGTTGATCCAACTTTGCGTGTACTTAGGATAGAATGTCAGTAGGTATTCAATGAAGGCTTCATTCATATCCGAGCTGCTCCCCCTCCATTCCCTCAGAATCTCATAATAGAACCAGAAGGTTCTCTTGATTTCCTCCCACACATCATTGAACTGAATAGGCATCCATTTGTCAATGTGCGGCCAATTCTGAGATTTCTCTGTACCCCTCCTTTTGCTCAAAAACTTCTTGAAACCACTTCTCTTTTTTTTCGCTCTTCTTTTTTTTTTTTTTCCCGATTAGAACACGATCTGAATAAATAAATTTTCTTCTCTTTTTCAATTTGAAGGGTTTTCAGAGCTTTCTTAGTATTGAAGACTTCTTTTTCAGCTTCTTCCTCAGATTCTTCAAAATCTATAATCAATTTCCTCTGAGTAGACTTAGAAGCTTTAGCTCTTTTCTTCTTCTATTGTTTCACAAATGCCACAGCCTTTCTTTTTCCAGGTCTGACTTGTTCTTCACCGGCTTGGCTTGTCTCAATTATCCTTCAACCACTCAGTTTCTCAGAAATTACTTCCTGAATAGTTTGCTCAGATGCTTGAGTGTAGATAGGCTTCTCAACTTCTTTGAACTTGAGCTTCTCATTCGCTTCGACTTCTTTTAAGGCATCAACAATTATCTTTTCTTCAGCTTCTTTCTGAGCCTTTCTCTTCAAGGTTTGTGCCAACAACTCACTTAGTTTGCATAGGCTTCTCAGCTTCTTTGAACTTGAGCTTCTCAGTGGCTTCGACTTCTTTTAAGGCATCAAAGAATTATCTTTTTTCTTGACTTCTTTTCGAGCCTTTCTTTCTTCAAGGTTTGTGCCAACAACTCACTTAGTTTGCCACCGGGCCTTTCCCCTTTTTGGCACCATACCTTGGAAGAAGTTGAGAAAGTCAAAGATCCATATGATATTGCTCTTTGCTTATACTTCGTGACTTCCTCCTTGTTGATCGTGCTCATCTTCTAGCCTTCTCATGCGATTTTTAGCCATTGAGAACTCTTCAGAAAGAGGTGCAAACTGATGTTAGAAGACATTATGCATCATCTCTGTCATCTTGGTCATGAGCATAGATCTCATTTCCTCAACAGTTGTCTTGATCATTAGATCATTCTTCTCAACCAGCTTGGCTTCGAGATAGGCCGTTTTTTCTCGATACATCCGCTTCATCTACGTGATTGAGCTGGGCTTTTGACTACATCAACCTTTCCTCCAAAGTAGTCATTTTATCGCCAAGAAGAGATGTTTGTAGTTGCAAAGATGTCTGAAGATGAACTCAGATTTTCCAGCTTTTGAGATTGGCTTGCCAAGGTTTCTTCAATTTGAGTCATTTTCTCCACCATTGGCACCACCTTCTCCAATTTATCCAATATAGGACTGAGATCAATCTCTGGAGTGTGTACAACTTTTTCCACCTGAGCTAGGTGTTCCATCTGAGCCTCAGTCTGCATATCAGACATAACAGATTTAAAGATAAGACCTTCAGTAGCTTTGGCATAATGTTTAATAGTGCCAAAAGATACCTGAAGAGTGCTAACTTTCGATCCGAGGATGTGAGATATCACCTGTCTTAAAGATCAAGATCCTTCTCCATCCGAGATTGCCAAAGATCATCTGGTTTGTCACCCTCTTTATCTTGATCCTTAGAACTGGAGGCATCAACATCAGCTTTCCTTCTCTCAGCCACCTTCCTCTTGACTAGCTCATCAAAATCAGCAATTTTCATTCTGAGCTTGGTCTTCCCGAATCCAGAGAACTCTGTCGTAATGCAAGCCTCAAAGATTCCACCAATCCTCTCCTCTGAAGGAGGCTATATTCAGCATCTCTGGAAGTCTGATTCAGGATATAGACCGTGGTTCTGAGTCGGAAGAAATGATCCTGAAGGTAAGGATATGCGCTCAGCTCAGGGTATCTGTCCATGATGAACCGTTCCCCCTTGCTGCGCCACTCAGTTTCTTCTGCCTCTCCATTCTTCAACTTTGGGCTCTCAGGGTCAGTAGGATCAGATTGTAAGAGTTCTGGTGCTGAGGGATCGAGAAATGGTTCACTCAGGAGCGCATCCAAATTCAAGAAGTTCGAGGTTTGACCGATCCGAGGTCTGAACATGTATCTCTTTAGTAGGAACCTGAGGTCCCTTGAAGATTTCCTGAGAAATTTTATCTGAGCTCAGAGAAGTTCCGAGTAACTCAAATAAAACCTATTCCTCAGTTTCTTGAACTTGCGTAATTGTCACAACTGAGCAGACCTACTGATGGAATTTTCACCCCTTCGGGCCTTCAAAGTTGGATTTCCTCGATGTCCTTGACCTCCTCCCGATAATAGTTTGAAGTTTTCTGCGTTTCTGAGGAGCCAGTGTTTTCTTTTTCAGTTTTTCTCCTTTCTCTCTTTTCACTTGCAACAGGGCTTCCCCCCTGGCTTGTTTGGCTTCATTAGCTCCTTCTTCAGCGGTCTCCTCCTGAGACTTAGAGCTTTTCTCTTTCTTTCCTTTCAAAGTCTTCGTTGTTGTTGGTGGTTTGAACAGGATTTTTGACTTTGGAAAGGATGAGGAATTGGCAAAGATATTCTCCTCTTCTCGGCACATTTCCAAGATATATGCAATCTTGGTTGCATGTAGGATCTTTCCTTTGACAACAACAGATCCATTCACCTTTTTAACTTGTTTGGCTTGATCACTCACCACTTTGATTAAATTGCGTAACCAGTTGAATGCAGTGGTAGGTGAATCTTCAATCGCCGCCATTAACCTCAACTTAGGCGTGCTTATCTATTCAAAGCTGCCATACCTACTCATGATGTATTTACTTACAATGTCCACCAATACTCGATATTTAGGCTTCAAATGCCTTTTATTTAGAGTAGCTTCGAACTTTACTGGATGCTCTACAATCTTATCCAGATATTCTTGCTCCCTACCCATCATATATACTATAGGGTCTTCACCTCTATCGCTTAATTCATATATGGCATTAAGATTCTTAGGAATAATATACAATTCCCTAACAAAATCTACATATTTTGAACTATGCTCTAAATGCGAGACTGTAATCTGTGATTCTATACAATCCTCCTCATCTAACTTCAAATTCGAGATAAACTCTATTACCTCTTTTGAGTTTTCAGCCTCTGGTTGATTCGCAACCAGGCAAGTAAGTTTTGCCAACCGAATCATATGCAATGCTTCCTCTTCGTGAGTTGCATTTGATGAGCTTTCGTGAGATATGACATATTCGTACCAAGGTTTATTGGAAATGGCTAGCTTGTCGTATACCGAAAACGTCATTTTGGAGAATTTTTTGTGAAGGGATTTGAGAAAGATGATAATTTCTGGGCAATCGAGAGTTTTTGAAGCAGAGTGTTTGAAGATGAAGGCTATTTGGAATCGGGCTTTGAAGGAATTCTTCAATAGATATAGGATTTTGATTTGTTGAAAATCGCATAGATGAAGAAATCGACGGTTGAGATTAAAAACTGACTAAATCAGGTATATGAAAGGACGATTTCATAAATATAACGCCTCCAATTTATCCTTATTGGTGATTAATGAACAGTCCATTTAATTACTGTTCCTGCAGACCATTGACTTTCTTCGTGGATTTCAAAGGTCCCGCCCAAAATATTCCTTCAGGTGTTTTGCTATTTATTGCCAATGATTACTGAGATTCAGTTAGACAATAAATGTGTTGCATGAGTCAATACTTCTTCAGACTAATTTCCTCCATCAGTCTTACTGAGTTTTGACCTTGATAAAATGTCAGTATAATACTGAGTACTGATCTTGATAACAGGTCAGTATAATACTGAGTACTGATCTTCAGTATAACTGAGTTTCCCAAGACTCAGTGTTCAGTACTCTCAAATTTATCCTGAGTTTCTCAGATTTGCTTTATTCACCTGGATCCAACATACCTAATTCAATTGATAGTTCCTGAAATCTTGATTCAGCCAAAGGTTTAGTCAAGATATCAGCTCTCTGTTTATCAGTATGAATTTTCTCCATTCTGATGTCTTTCTTCTCAACATGATCTCTGATGAAGTGATGTCTGATATCAACATGCTTACATCTGGTGTGCAATACTGGATTTTGTGTAATAGCAATTGCACTATTATTATCACAAAATACAGGTACTTCATTGGCTATAATCTTATAATCCCTCAATTGTTGTCTGAGCCAAAGAATCTGTGCACAACAGCTTCCTGCAGCCATGTATTCAGCTTCAGTAGTACTGGTTGCTACTGAGGTTTGTTTCTTTGAAAACCATGATATCAGTTTACTTCCAAGAAATTGACAAGTTCATGTGGTAGACTCCTTGTCAATTCTACATCCTCCATAATCAGCATCTAAATAATCAGTTAATTCAAGGTTATCATCATACATCCTCCATAATCAGCATCTGAATAACCAGTTAATTCAAGGTTATCATCAGCTGGATACCATAATCCTCTATTCACAGTGCCTTTAAGATATTTCAGAATCTTTTTGGCAGCCTCCATGTGACTAGCCTTAGGATTAGCTTGGTATCTTGCACATATCCAAACAGCAAATGTAATATCAGGCCTACTTGCTGTGAGATATAGCAGTGATCCAATTATCCCTCTATAATTAGTGTGATTTACTGATTTGCCTTCAGGATCAGGATCCATCTTGTACTTAGTATTCATAGGAATTCTAACTACATTGCAATTCTGTACACCATACTTTGCAATCAGATCTCTGGTGTATTTTGCTTGATTGATGAAAATTCCTTCCTTAGTTTGTTTCACCTGAAGTCCAAGAAAGAAACTCATCTCCCCCATCATTGACATCTCAAACTTTCCTTTCATCAGGGTAGAAAACTTTTCACACAGCTGATGATTGGAGATCCAAATATGATGTCATCTACATAAATCTGAACAAGTAAGATGTCTTTCCCATCTTCTATCCTGAACAGAGTCCTATCAACAGTTCCTTAGATAAAACCATGGTCAGTAAGAAACTGAGAAAGGGTATCATACCATGCTCGGGGTGCTTGCTTAAGACAATTCAAGGCTTTCCTGAGCCTGTAAACTTGGTCATTCTGTCTAAAACCAGGAGGTTGTTCCACATAAACCTCTTCCTTAAGCACACCATTCAGAAATGCACTTTTCACATCCATCTGATAGACTGTTAATTTCATGTAAAAGATATGCAAGAAACAATCTGATGGCTTCTAGTCTTACAACAGGTGCAAAGGTTTCATCATAATCCAAGCCTTCTTCTTGGGAATAACCTTGTGCAACTAGCCTTGCCTTGTTTCTCACAATGTTGTTGTTTTCATCTCTCTTATTCTTGAACACCCACTTAGTGCCAATCACATTGTGCCTCTTAGGTCTATCCACTAGCTCCCAAACTTCATTCCTTGAGAACTGATTCAGCTCTTCTTACATAGCAGTAATCCAAAATGAATCTTGTAGAGCTTCTTCAATCTCAGTAGGTTCTTTTTCAGATAGGAAGCAGCAGAACAAAGCACTCTCTCCATAGATCCTTCTTGTTTTGACACCATCTGATAGATCACCCATAATCTGACTTGTAGGATGACTATCCAACCATTTTCTCCTGGATGTTCCCCCTTCAGTAATATCCTTAACATCAGAAATGTTAGGTTCAGGTAGTTCATTAAATTCAGGGAACAGCAGAAAATGAGAAAGAGAATCATCTTCCTCAGGGGAAATTCCATTCAGAATATTGTCAGAGACATTTGTTCCCCATTGGTTGATAGATTCAGAGATTGCCTCAGCTGTGACCATATCTTCATCGGCATTACATACCTGAGTCTAAACTGTTGTATGTTCAGATTGGTCAGCTTCAGTGTGTTGTCTTTCCTTTAGTGGAGAATTTCCATCCTGAGTCTCACCATCCTGAGTTTTTCCATCCTGAACTTCTTTGTCTGAGTTTATTTCACTCCATTCATAGAAAGTGACTGACTTATGCTTTTCAGGTTCAGAGGATGTTTTATCATTCTTTTTCAGGATAAGTCTGGTGATTCTCTTGATCAGTTCTCCTGAGTCATGTTCCTGTTTCTTCTGAACACAAGTAGATTCATCAAAAACAACATGACGTGTTTCTTCCATAATAAGAGTCCTACAGATGTAAACTCTGAAGGCTTTACTGACTTCAGAATATCCTAAGAATATCCCTTCATCAGCTTTGCTATCAAAATTTTTCAACTGATCTTTACCATTATTGTGTATGAAACACTTGCAACCAAACACACGAAAGAAAGAAACAAGAGGCTTCCTTTCATTCCACAGCTCATATGGAGTTTTTCCTTGGTTTTTGGTCAGCATGGATCTGTTATGAGAGTAGCATGCAGTGTTGATAGCTTTAGCCCAAAATCTCTTAGGAATATCAGCTTCAGCAATCATTGTCCTTGCAGCTTCTTTCAGAGTCCTATTTCTTCTTTCAGCAACACCATTCTGTTGTGGGGTCCTTGCAGCTGATGTTTCATGAGCTATTCCATTTGCTGCACAATAATCAGATATGATATGATTGATAAACTCAGTTCCTTTGTCTGATCTGATTTTGACCACACTCAGATTCTTTTCAGTACTGAGCCTTTTCAGTAGTTCAGCCAGTTTTGTCTGAGTCTCTTTCTTACTGAGTAATAATATGACCCATGTGTATCTAGAGTAGTCATCAACTACCACAAGTGTGTATTTTCTGCCATTAGTGCTCACAAGTGTTACTGGACCAAAGAGATCCATATGTAACAGTTGTAGTACTCTATAAGTAGAAACATCTACTTTGCTTTTGAAAGATGCTCTGATTTGTTTTCCTTTCTGACAAGCATCACATACATGATCTTTACTGAACACTTCATTGGGTAACCCCCACACAATTGCTAATCTTGCAAGTTTGTTCAGGGTTTTGAAGTTTAAGTGATTCATTCTTTTGTGCCACAACCAACTGGTATCAGTGGAACTTTTTGCAACCAAACATGTATCTTTAGGAGTTGAACTCCAATCAGCAAGATACACATTTCCTTTTCTAGTACCAATCAGTAGAATTTTCTGTGAAGTATTGTCTTTCACATAACATAAGTTCTTTGAGAACTCAACACAGAATCCTTTGTCACAAAATTGACTGATATAAAGCAAGTTATGCTTTAGACCAGACACATATGAAACACCATGGATATGAACAGAGTCAACTTCAAGAGTTTCATATCCTTCAGTTTGTCCTTTGGAATTGTCTCCAAATGTGATCTGAGGGCTTTTTTTCTCAACATAGTCAGTGATTAGTTGCTTATATCCTGTCATATGTCTTGAACATCCACTATCCAGATACCATACAGCAGGAGCCAATTCATTTCCACTCATCAGTGCTATGTTGTTTTCATTCAGCTCAGTGCCCTTTTCTTTCACCTGAAAAACAGATCAGTTCTTAGATACCCATTTGGTGTAGGGTCCTACCAGGTTAGCTGTACCTTTTGGAACCCAAATCTGCCTAACAACTCTAATTACTTTAGAGTGGCTGATTTGTCTCCCATAAACATGTACATACACATTCACCACCCTAGGTGCCTTGGCAGTATCCTGTGTATGAGTGCCAGCCTTAGCATGAACATGAGCCTTAGAGTTCTTCTTGGGTTCAGGCCTTTTGTTCAAATGCCTTAGCTTTTGTGCAGTTGGTCTCTGTCTCTGCTGACTTGGATTCAGGAAACCTTTACCCTTAGGCAAGTGGGGTTTAGGTTGCCTGTACTGAAATTGGGGTCTTTCAGTAATCTGAGGACTTGGTCTTTTCAGTTGAGAATATCTCTGCTGAGTGTTTCTTTTCTGAAAATTCCTCTGATGGTTCAGTTCAGATCTCTTTAGGTTGGTATTCTTAGCCTGAGGCTTTGAAGTACTGGCCTAAAGATTTCCTACTAAGTGTTCAGGTTTTCTAGCCTTTTCCTGAGGTCTGGGCTTTCTTCCCTGAACCTTCAGTTTTTCTAAAACCATAGTGTTGGGATATTTTAGTTTTGATAATTTATGCCAAAACATTATTAACTTGTGTTATTCAAGCTAATTTACAGATAACAAGTTAAGGGGGAACGCAAGAACAAATTGAGGGGGAACTCAAGAAATCAGAAGAAGGTGATCGAGATCAGATGAGTCAGATGAGTTCCGGAATCAACTGATGAGCTGTGCAAAATTAGAAGTGAAGAAAAGCTAAAGCCAGCAAATCAGAAGAGAAGGTTGCAGATCAGAAGATGAGCAGATGAGACTGATCAAGATCAAATGTGATCGAGATCAGATATGAAGATGAGCAGATGACACTGATCGAGATCAGACGTGATCGAGATCAGATATGATAATCTGATATGCTAACTTGATGCAGATGACCTGATTCTATCCTGAGATGATCCTGAAGATATGTTGATCTGATCAGTTGAGCTGATCAGATCAGGCAAGAAGAAATCAGATAGCCTGAGTCAAGTGACCTGAGGGTCAGTATGTCTGAACTCAGAGAACTGAACTCAGTAAGCCTGAGTGTCAGTATGCCTGATCAGACAAGGTCCGCTGAAGAGAAGTCTGCTGAATCAAGAACCTGAGACTCAGTAAGTTACTAAAGAACCTAAAGGCTCAGATAACCTGAAGGCTCAGATAACCTGAAGGCTCAGATAACCTGAAGACTCAGATCGACCTGAAGGCTCAGATAGAACTGAAGATCCTGAGACTCAGAAGATCCTGAAGAATATAGCTGTTAGAGACTCAGAAGAAACTAAAGAATATAGCCGTTAGATTCAGCTGACGTGGACCAATGAGAGGAAGACGACAAGACTGGAAAAGCTGCAAAAAGCCACAAAGTAGTATGGATTTGAATGTGATTCTCTCCAACTCTTGGCTTGTCTTTCCTTTCTTTCTTTAGCACTCAGCTCAGGACAGTCATATTGAAAGTGACCTTTCTTCTGACAGTTGTAGCATCTGTTGGCATCATCATCCTGATCACTTTCTTCCTTTGTTTTGGAGTTCTTCTTCTTGGATGAGGATCCTTCAGCTTTCTGGTCCTTTCTTTTCTCAGTGTATCTGTCCTCAGCTTCTGAGTCTCTCTTGTACTTGTGATTCCTATAATATTTCTTATATTTCCCATATCTGCTATTGAGTCTTTCAAACCTCCTTGCCATCAGTACTAGCTTACCTCCTGCTCATCCTGATTTTTGGCAAGTGAGTTCTCAGACTCTCTAGACTTACAGGATTTCTCTTTGGCTTTGAAAGCCACATTCTTGCTAGATGAAGAATCATCTTTGCTGTCAGATTTCTTAGTTTTCTTGTCAATCACAAACTCATAAGCTTTCAGTTAAGAGAAAACTTGTTGATATGGCATGAAATCAATATTTTTGGTGTTTTCAATCACCATATCATGTATATCCCATTTCTTAGATAATCCTCTATGAATTTTCAGTGCTACTTCTCTCTGTGGGTATCTTTTCCCAAGAGCACTTAGATCATTCATGATGCTAGTGAATCTGACCTCAAGTTTGTCAATGGATTCACTATCTTCCATTTCAAAGCTATCAAACTTTCCAATAGCAACATAAAATTTGTTTTCCTTAATATGATCTGTGCCTTGACACATAACAACAAGTGTGTCCCATATTTCTTTTGCAGTTTCACAGTGAGAAATCATCCCCATAACACCATCATCAATAGTTCTATACAAAGTATCTTTAGCAATGTAGTCAAGATTGACTAACTTCCTCTCATCAGGAGTAAGTTGATCATCAGAATTTGGAAATTCATCTCTGGGATCATTCCTCTCAGTATCAGTGATTCTGGGATTCACAACAGTAAATTTGAATGGTCCTTCAGAGACTGAGTTTATCAGAGATCCTAAGGCGCTTGGATCAGATAATTATCTTACTGAACCCTCAGTAGAGTTAGTTCAGTTTGGTAACTATAAGTTCTAGCTACTCAAGCGTGCAGAATGGTTGGCCCTATCTTTATACTCGTTTTAGGTTTGCTGAAAATCTCCCTTTTAATAAAACAGTGATTAAGGCTATGATCAGTTTGATGCAAGTTCAGTGGATTGGTTCCAACTGAATATCAGTGAATTATGCTTTCAGTGAAAAACATGCAACAGATAATAATGCAGTACATAAAGCAAAACAACACAGCAATTATAGTGGTTCAGAGACTCAAGCTCCTACGTCCACTCTCTCTGTCCTTCAGAGAAATTCCTTAACCACTTCCTAAAGCTTTCTGGCTAACTCATTGTAGCTTATTCACTTTTCTACCTTGAGTTTTCTGGCTGGCTCACTGCAGCTTACTAACTCAAACACACACAAGTGTTCAGACCTGCTGTTGCTGAAGGAGATGACACCAACTCCAAGGAGGATGTAGTCCTAGTTACTAATGGACAAACACATCACACTGATGTGTGGGTTCTTGATTCCGGGGCATCTTATCATATATGTCCGCGCAGAGAGTGGTTTACAACTTAAGAGCAAGTGGATGGAGGCAATATTTCTATGGCCAACAGTTCTATTTGTAAGGCGGTTGGAATAAGCTCAATTAAATTACGGACACATGATGGTAAATTTTTCACATTGAACGATATTAGACATGTTCCACAAATGACGAAGAATCTGATATCACTTAGTCTTCTAGACAGTAAGGGTTTCAATTTCAAAGGTGAAGGTGGAGTTTTGTATGTCTACAAGGGTTCTAATGTTGTTATAAAAGGTGTGAAGCGAGGAACTTTGTACTTTTTGCAAGGTTCAACGCTATCTGACTCTGCTGTTGTTGCATCATCAGAAGTTCACAAAGACGACTTGACTAAGTTATGGCACATGAGACTTGGCGACATGAGCAAAGGAGGGATGCAAATTATGTCGAAAGATGATTTTCTTGGTGGCCACAAGTGTTGTGACCGAATAATTTATCTGAGCGGGAGGTGTAACATCTAGGGGTAAGTTACATAATACACCCGAGGAAGCCCTAGCTCTATCCGTCAGCGACCTAGACAGATCGCTCATTCGAAAGGGATCGGACTATATCTAGGTCGGGGTAAGATCTAGCCTCACCCGAGCTGGATGACCACGACCTGACAAGACCCCGGGTCATGACTTGGGGGAGGCACACGTCCCCAATGGCGGTGCCTGCGACTCTGAGCCTCGGGAAGCAAGTCGGACCAGAGAAGACTTTCCCCAAACGGGAAACTGTTTTCTGGCTTTCAGAAAACAGTTAAACAGGTTACCCTAATAAGGGCAGATCAGATGAGCAACCGCAGATTTTGGGTTCGCAACCTCGGGAATAGTACCAGCGACCTCCAGCGAGCAATCCCTAGGAAAGAGGTCGCCCCGTCTTTCCGCTCGAGCACTCTACCCAGTAACCAGAGCCGGCGGCATTTAATGCACCCTGCGTGCCATTAAATGTCTAGGTCCTAGGTCCCTAGGGGGGTATACCCCAAGGGTTTGTAGTATAAATACATGTAATTAAAGCTCATTTAAGGGTTCCAACATTCACATTGAATACAAAGACTTTATTAGCCAAAAAAGAGGCCCTTGGCCCAAACACTTTTGCAATTTATTACTTTCCAACACTCCAAATATTAAGCATTAAAGCACATCATCATCACTTTAATGAAGAACATTCCCTTTGTTCTTCATTAATTCTCACCAACTCCAAATCATAAATAGTTTGATGCCAATCAAAGCCACATTAATGCCTTAATCATCCTATCATATTTTTTGTATCAACAATTGGCGCTAGAAGGAGAGTACTTTCACTAGAATTTTTCCAGATTTTCTATTGATACACCCTTTCGAATATTCAAATCTTCAATAATCCCATTCAAATCTTCATATCCTCATCATACTCGAAGCTTTGCCATGGCATCCATGGGGGTGCAGGCTTCCGGCCGTCAAGAGGAGGCCACTTCCAGCAATGAAGGCCCCCTCAAGAACCTGGCCGACATCAAAACTCCAGAGGACCTCTGGGAGGCTATGAAAATCCTCCGGCGGCGGCAGCGCGACCTCGCTGGCGAACATAGCGGGCCACATCGGCGAGCCGAGTCCCACCGCCTTTCTGGGTCCCGGGGAAAGAGGAAGATGGACAAAAACTCCCGACCCAGGCACAGACCAGCGAAGACCAACCACACGACGAGGGAGTTCGGCGGGGCACACCGCGCCCAGAGTCCTCGGGAAAAAACTCCCTCCCCTCTCAGAGGAAGTTTCCCACAACCACGGAAGTCTGAGTCTCTCTTTGAGAGATTGGGCAGCCACGCACCTCAAAAGCCTCGAGGTCGCCAGAACGAATCCAGAGTCGACTCCTTCACAATCCAGCGTAACTTGGAAACCTCTTTCGAGGTAGAGGATTTCTGAGGTTGAAGGAACGAGGTGTCGAAGGCCCCGATACTATCTCGTTTAGGTCCACGAGCATCTCATCGACCTCCTAACCACAGAAATGAGCAGCTCGAGGCCATCAAAGAGACTCTCAAGAAGCTGCAGGATCGATTAGACTAGTAAGAAGGACCTGTGGCGTCGGCGCTCTTCCCGATCTCGCCCTCAGTCCCGGCCATTATCTATGCCCCAGCACAGGTCAAAATCAACACGACCTCGATCAATCAGTATAATGGGGACTCCGACCCGACCATCCATCTAGGGAAGTTCTCCGACCACATGGCTTCCATGGGGGCCACGGATGCGACACAATGTTGGCTTTTCCCTCTCACTCTGGGCGACCAGGCCTATAGGTGGTTCAAATCTCTAACTCCGAACTCCATCGAGTCCTTCCACCAGCTCGTCGGTCTTTTCCTTAACCATTTCGTCACTTTGGCCCCAAGGCAACCAACAAAACAACTCTTCGCGACCATTCATCAGGGTCCCATGGTGTCGGATCGGGACTACATCGAAAGAGTCGATAACTTTCTCCTAGGCGGCGAACCCATGGGAGATGAGGTCAAAGTGATGGGAGTTGTTCGAGGCTTACGATTCAACATTAAGTTGTGGAAACTCATGCATAAGGAATACCCGAGTTCATATGCGGAGTTCCGGTACAAGGCAGGAAATCACATTAGCCGGGCTGAGATGATGGCCCTGCGCTTGGGGGATCAAGTCCAAGAGGGTGAGGTAAAGAAGCCCGTGACAGTAGAGCCGAGCTCACATAAGAAAAGTGGCGGCCATCGCAAGACCAACAACTTTAAGCCTTTTAACAGGGAAATCGAGGTCAAGCTGTTGGGGGTACTAAGCACCACTCCAAACGAAGACTATGATCAAATCAAGGACAAGAAACTTTTGGATCAGCCCCGCAAAATCACAAAGGAGAACGGGAAAATGAATCCCAACAAATACTGCCACTACCATGAGAGCATCGGACACAACACCAGTGAATGTCACGACCTTCTCCTATAATTATGGAAGCTTTATGAGGACGGAAAGTTAGATGACTACGTGAAGAAACGTCCGAACAATCAGCCACAACCACAGCGGCCTCAGGTAAATCCAGGGCCCGCCGGCTAGCGACCCCTTCCCCCTTTTCTCGACAATGCCGCGGGAAGGGCCGTCCAGATGATCGCTCCATTAGGAGGTAACATCGGCGGGATCCTCCCTTCGATGTTTATGTCGCAACGCAGGCGTTAAGCCGAAATACAAGCTCTAAATCATATACACCAGACTTTCTCCCAAGTTAACCACGCAGTCGAGAAAACCAGTTCGCTCGCTTTCTCGGACGTAGACAAGCAAGGGGTGCAATATCCGAATAATGACCCCATAGTGATCTCGACCAAGATCATGGGGGTAATGGTTCATCGTCTACTAATTAATAACGACTCCTTCTGCAACATCTTATTCAAAAGCACTCTCGACCAGATCAAAAACTTCTCCGAATATATCGAACCTTGCGACCTCACTATCAAGGGGTTTGGGGACTCTTCTGTGAAACCCTATGGGGCAATCCGGTTGGCAGTCGAATTGGTCTCGGATTGTGATCCGGAGGTAAGGGTGACGAGGCAGCTCGATTTTATCATTGTTGATCTTCCCTCGATATACAGGTTTATTGGGAAGACCTTTCGAACATGAGTTCGGGGCAGCGACCTCGGCCCACTATTATTGCATCAAATTCCCAACCCCGGGAGGGCCCGTAGGGACGATCAAGGGAAATTAGGCGATGTCTAGAGAATGTTTGTTATAGGTCGACGCCGAGCCAGGCGCGACCATGGCGACCCTTGAGACGGGGGCAATCTTAGTAGTGATGAAAGACTATCCCGGCGACCCGACCTCGCCACCAACAAACATACCCAACAAAAGAATGAACGTCGCCGACGCCGAGGAAGTGGCCAATCTCAAGCTCAGAATAGGGTACGAGCCTGTTGACGATCCGTGATGGGCGAAAGGGCAACAAGCCACACCGGTGGAAAAGCTCGAGAGAGTCCCAGTTAGCGAATCCCGGCCCGAGATGGAGGTGATCATCGGGACCACCCTAGGTCCCGAAATGCGAAGGCATGTGATCGAGTTCCTGAAGGCCAACTTGGATGTTTTCGCCTGGTCCCACAAAGATATGGTCGGGATAGATCCCGAGGTCGCTTGCCATCAGCTTAACATCGATCCTTACATGCCGCACATCGACCACCTAATCGACAATACGGCGGGGCACGAGTTGATGTCATTCATGGACGCATTTGCAGGCTACCATCAAATAGCCATGCACCAAGACGACCAAAATCACACTTCTTTTCTGACAGAAAAGAACATCTACTGCTGGAAGCGCATGCCTTTTGGTTTAAAGAACACCGGGGCAACGTATCAGAGGTTGGTCAATCGCATGTTTGATGACCAAATCGGTAAGACCATGGAGGTGTATATCGATGATCTGGTGGTTAAAAGCAAGAGAAGAGAGGACCATTTGGGGGACCTCGCCCAGGCCTTTGACATCTTAAGGCAATATAAGATAAAATTGAACCCCAAGAAGTGCAACTTTAGAGTGGAGTCCGGAAAGTTCTTGGGGCATATGGTAAGCCATCGCGGGATTGAGGCAAACCCGACCAAGATTCAGGCCGTGCTCGACATGTGAGAACCACAGAACATCAAGGAAGTTCAGAGGTTGACAGGGCGGTTGGCCGCTCAAAATCATTTTCTCTCGCTGATGGGGGACAAATGTAAACTTTTCTTTGATACAATCAGGAAGGGGAAGTTCAAGTGGACAACTCAAACCCAGCTCGTGTTCGAGAACATAAAAGATTACCTATCAAATGCGCGAATTCTCGTGAAGCCCGTCCCGGGGAAAAAGCTTTACCTTTACTTGGCTCGGAGACTGCATTAAGCGTCGTATTGGTCTGGGCTGAGGGGCACGACCATATGCCGATCTATTTCGTGATCCATACTTTGAACGACGCCGAGCTAAGATACCCCCCTCTAGAGAAATTTGCCTATGCGCTCGTAATGAGCGTCCGAAAGCTCCGACCACCATGTCGAGGTCCTGACCTCGTTACCCTTGCGGCGAATACTCCATCGACCAGATACTGCAGGAAGGTGCCTCAAGTGGTCGGTTGAGATCGGGCAGTTCAGCATCACATACGCACCCCGAACGGCAATAAAGGCACAAGCGTTGGCAGATTTCCTCGTGGAACTAACTTTCCCGACCAAACAAGAGAACATCGTGGAGAAACCTTGGGAGTTATATGTGGATGGTTTGGCAACCAGTGACCGAGCTGGGGAAGGCGTAATACTAATCAGCCTGGAAGGAAGATCCTTCACAACTGCAATTCGTTTCAATTTCCAAGCAACGAACAACGAGGCCGAGTATGAAGCTTTGATCAATGGCCTAGAGATGGGCATGGCCATGGGGGTACAATGCGTCAAGATTTTTTGCAATTCTCAGCTGGTAGCTTTCCAGATGACGAGCGAGTACGACACGAGAAACGAACGGATGATGGCTTACCACAAGATAGCCCAAAATCTTATCTAAAAGCTCAAGCAGGTCGAGATATCACAGATTCCTAGGAAGGAGAACACCCAAGCAGAGCTCTAGCTCGGTTGGCGACATCTGAAGGAGCGGCCGACATGTCAGACATAACAATCATCAAGCTCGCTGCCCCATCGGGCAGTCCGGCCCATGTTGTACCCGTTACAACCGAGGAAGTTACCTGGATGAGTCCGATCATTAAGTACATTAAGGACGACGAGCTCCCCACTGACAAGGTCGAGGCCCGCCGACTTCAACTGAGGGCAGACCGATATACGATTGTCGACAACCAACTATACAAGCGGGGTTTTGCCCTCCCTTTGCTAAAATGTGTAACCCCCGAGGTCGGTAAAGAGATCATAAAGGAGATTCATGAAGGGGTATGTGGTAACCACGCTAGAGGGCACTCAATCGCCCACAAGGTCCTGAGTCAGGGCTATTTCTGGTTAACACTGAAACAAGACGCCCTCGACTTCGCTAAAGCATGCAAAAGGTGTCAGATCTTCGCGCAAAAAATCAGGGTGGCCCCAGAAGAGCTCACATCGATATACAGCCCGTGGCCCTTTGCCAAATGGGGCATCAACCTGATCGGACCACTACGCACGGCACCGGGAACGGTCAAGTTTGCGGTGGTCGCGGTCGACTACTTCACTAAGTGGGCAGAAGCAGAGGCCCTCACGGATCAGGCATCGATCATTCGATTCATATGGAAGAACATCATATGCAGGTTTGGCCTACCTCAGGTGATTGTGTTGGATAACGGACCGCAGTTCGACGGATGGGAAATCAGGGCTTTCTTCTAGAAGTGGCGGATCACCAAGCTTTTCTCCACCCCCTATCACCCACAATCAAATGGCCAGGTTGAGGCAGTTAATAAGATCATCAAGCACACACTCAAGATAAGGATCGAAGGGGCAAAAGGGATTTGGGCGAGCAAGCTTCCCAAGATACTCTGGTCATATCGGACCACCTGCCGGAATTCAACAGGGGAAACACCTTTCTCCCTCGCCTTCGGGTCGGAGGCAGTCATCCCAGCAGAGGTGCATCTCCCGATGTATCGAACATCACGAGCTATCGATGAAACCAATGACTGAGCTCAAGGGGCCAATCTCGATTTCCTCGAAAAAAAATGTATCAACTCGAACATCCGCAATGCGACCTACAAACATAGGTCGGAAAGGTATTACAACTCAAAGGTGAGGGTTCGCCAATTCCGCAGAGGCGACCTCGTGTTGAAAAAGATACAAGGGACCAATCAAGGAATTTTTGGCCCGACATGGGAGGGGCCTTTTAAGGTCACAAAGATACTACCTAACGGAGCATACGAGCTCGAAGATGTCAATGGTATTCCGGCTCAGTATCCATGGAACGCGACCTTTCTAAAGAAATACTATCAGTAGAAGGGGGCATTAGCCCGAGCTTACTAATATATAGTATAGGAACTTACCTCGGTAATGAATGTAGCGATTATTCCTGCATAAATACAAAGTTCAAATTTTCCCATTTTATTCTCTATTAAATCGAAAAATAGGGGGGCAGGACAGTCTACGGAGGACAGTCAACGGACCTCTAACAAGATTATAAGTGAATCGAGGTCGCTAAGTCGCAATATCTTAAGACGACATATGCAAGCACGATAAACTAAAAGTACAAGATTATAAGTTAATCGAGGTAGCTAAGTCGCAATATCTTAAGACGACATATGCGAGCACGATAAGCTAAAAAGTACAAGATTATAAGTTAATCGAGGTCGCTAAGTCACAATATGTTAAGATGACATATGCGAGCACGATAAACTAAAAAATACAAGATTATAAGTGAATCGAAGTAGCTAAGTCGCAATATCTTAAGACAACATATGCGAGCACGATAAAATAAAAAGTACAAGATAAATCGAGGTCGCTAAGTCGCAATATCTTAAGACGACATATGTGAGTTCGATAGCTCGAAGCGAATTACAAGTTTTGAGTTCGCTAAGTCGCAATTTCTTAAGACTACAAAGGCGGGCTCGATAACTCAAAAATATTCCAAATTATTTACCAAATCCTTTAAGTCGCAATCTTTTAAGACGATAGACGAGCGAGCTATAAGCTATTTTTCGCTAAGTTGCAGTAAAATAAGACAACAAAAGAAAAGCTAAACTAACAACGATCAAAAGCCCGTGGGGCTCTCCATTAAAATAAGTAGAAAAACTATACAAGCATGGTCGTCGCGGGCAGAAACAAAAAGTAAATAAAAGAAATAAAAAATCAACATGACTGGCTTTTCTTAAAAAGTCTGGGCTCTCCCCGACGAGCTCAGGTTTGGGCCTCCGGAGCCGGATCCTCCCCTTACGTCGGCACGAGCCGGAGGTCGGATGCAGTCCCTCCTTCCACGACCTTCTCCGGGCCAGTTGCCGAAGTGACCGAGGCCGGATCATAGAGATCCAAGTCCTCCACACTCTCGAACCGGCTCAGGTCGAGTCCATCAGGTCTAAGGTTGGCGATCGGAAAGGAGTCGAAGGGCTTCGGTGGGTTACAGTAAAAAATGCCGACAACTCCACCACCAAAGCCCCCTTTAGGGCCGACCCTTCCGGAAAGGCACGGGCAATTTGGATGCACCTCGCCATGGCCTCCACCGAGGCAAAGTTACCCACGCCCTCGAGGACAGTGTTCTCTTCCTTGAGGGCAGCGAGCTCGGCATCTTTCCCTTTAAGCTCCTCCCGCAGAAGGCGGAGCATATAATCCTTCTCTTGAACGGCATTCTCCCGGATATCCAGGTCCACCCGCACTATCCTGACCTCCGCCCAACTTGCCTTTAGCTCCACGTCCAGGCCCGCCACCGAGGTCTCCAGCTCTGCGACTTTCCGCTCGAGGTTCCCGACCTGAGTCTTCATCGTTTCCACCAAGCCGAGGGCCACGTTCTTCTAGTCCACGGCCTCCCTCCTGGCCGCCTCCGCAGCATTCTTCTCCCCGACAGCCATCTGGACTTGCTCGTCCGCCGAGGTGAAGTCCTCTGAGGCCTTGGACATGGCCGCCATCATCCGACCACCGTAGACCATGGCCAGCTGGATGTTGCCCACTGGCCCAGAGCCCTCGACCTGTTGGTCCAAGCCGAGGGTCCACGACCTGGCAGGGAGTGAACAAGCCCGGCGGAGGTAATCCGAGAGCTCGTGAGAGAGTCGGGAGATCGGCTCCGGAGGAAATTGGACATAAGGACGGGATGAGAGGACCCCTCCCTGCGAAAGAAATAGAATAAACAGGGTTAATACACGGCTAGATTGCGATCAAACATAACAGAGAGAAATAATAATAACTTACTCGATCGGCCGACACCAACCCCAGTAGGACTTGTCGTCCTTCTCGCGCTCGCCCTCCGGGATGCGGCCGCGGTGGGAGCTCTTGGGCCTGGATGGTTTATCGGCGGGGATGTTGTGCTGGCTCTTCTTGGAGCGGTCTTCGGAAGACCGGAGGTCGCGATCCCGCTGCTTCTGCGAGCTCCTGTTGGTCCCGGTGCAAACGAGTCTCACACGTGTATGGTGGGGAATACACGTGTTAAGTGATTTTTTAAAACTTTTTCTTTACTGTGATTAGAAGGGTCAGGTTGTCCTGATAATTTTGCCCTGGGAAGCACAAATTGCCCTGAGTCAAAGTCTACTGAGACAATGATCCTGAGCTGCTTTCAGAAGCTTCAGATTAGCCCAACTGATCCTGAGTTTTATCAGAGATCCTGAGAAGCTTGGATCAGATAATTATCTTACTGAATACTCAGTAGAGTTAGTTCAGTTTGGTAACTATCTGTTCTAGCTAATCAAGAGTGCGGAATGGTTGGCCCTAAGTTTATACTCATTTTATCTTGCTGAAAATTTCTTCCTTAATAAAACAGTGGTTAAGGTTGTGATCAATTTGATGCAAGTTCAGTGGATTGATTCCAACTGAATATCAGTAAAATATGCTTTCAGTGAAAAACATGCAATAGATATAATGCAGTACAAAAAGCAAACAACACAGTAATTATAGTGGTTTAGAGACTCAAGCTCCTACTTCCACTCTCTCTGATCTTCAGAGAAATTCCTTAACACACTTCCCAAAGCTTTCAGGCTGACTCACTGCAGCTTACTCACTTTTCTACCTTGAGTTTTCTGGCTGACTCACTGCAGCTTACTAACTCAACACACACAAGTTTTCAGACTACCACAAGTAGCTTACTAACTTCTCCTCTAGAGTTTTATTGCTGACTAACCTGCAGCTTACTCACTCTTTACAACTCTAATTCACCAACAAATCACACACACTCAAACTACCTTATCAAA
Source organism: Stenogyne calaminthoides (assembly GCA_037126765.1). Taxonomy (NCBI): domain Eukaryota; kingdom Viridiplantae; phylum Streptophyta; class Magnoliopsida; order Lamiales; family Lamiaceae; genus Stenogyne; species Stenogyne calaminthoides. The sequence goes on from JBBCBC010000006.1 coordinate 24,138,374, forward strand.
GGGTTTGGGTTGGTTTCCAACTAGGGTGAGATATCCTTTACAATAAGAACAAATGCAAAGGCTAGGATATCTCTACTAAGCTTTGGATATTTCTATCAAAACTAGGCTTAGTGAATGAGCTCTCTCCAATGTGAAACACTTGGGAAATTCTAGGGTTTTCAAGTGCTTCAATTTGCAAGAATACGAATGAGCTCTTGAGTTACTGAAATTTCTCGTACCCTCTCAATGGTGAAGGTCACTGGTATTTATAGGCAACTTCTCCAAGGTCACTCTTTGAAAAACTATCCGTTGGAAGAGATAGTTTCACGAGTTTCCTCTTCTGGTTATTGATGAACGACTATTTTTAGGGTTTGAACACTCCCTTGCATGTTTTAGGTAATGTGCAACCATGTAGCCAATCACCAATTTTTACAGTCTGGAACATAGTAATACTGACAAAATTCAGTGTCTTGTCGCTTTCAGTGTCAGTAAAGTACAGTGTTGTCTTCCTCTGATTGGTTCTTGTCTTCAGTGAATGAAGACAAACAAAATGACTCTTTTAGGTCAATCTCTCTGAATGAGACAACCTTAAACAACACTTAGACTTAGTTCCTTTTGTCTGCACTTGAATGTTTTGGGCAATATCTATTCTTTTATAAATGTGTGTTTTCCTCAGTTTTGTATGTATTCAGATATATATTTCTTCAGTGCCTCTGAACATTCAGGTCTTCCTGAGTCTTCAGTAACTACTGAGTCTTCAGTATCTTCTGAGTCTTCAGTAACTTCTGAGTCTTCAGTAACTTCAGTATCTTCTGAACATTCAGGTCTACCTGAGTCTTCAGTATCAAAACCTGATTAATATCTGCTGACTATACATTGTGCAGATATCTTCTTTAACTATTATGTACTGGCCTGACTCAGACTATCAAGATTATCCTGAACATGTCATACTCAGGGGTTTTAGGATCTAATCAAAACTATTTATTAAATTCATCTCCCAACAGCTCCCTCCTGCCCCGGAGGCAGGTGCAACACCCCCTGGCCCGGTCTCTGTCGTGACCTCGAGCCCCCCAGTAGATGGGGTCGCTAACTCCTCGGTCGCGACCCCTTGAGCTCGCTTCCGAGCCTCCTTATCCCGGGATTTTTGTTTGGCACAGGCATCCGCGAGGACTTTCATCCTCTCCTTTCTCAGAGCGGCAGGGTCGTTGGCATCCATCAGTTCGATTTCCGCGGGGATGGGGATGAAGGGAAGAGCGAAGAGAGGTACAGCTGTCACAGGGAGATTATTTAAAAAACCAAGAAAAAAGCTTTTGGTCAAGGAGATAAAAAATATGTTTACCTCGTGGAAATTGAGATCGCAAGTGGTTAGGCCCGATCAGTATGCCTGAGTTTTTCCAAGCCTCGTTCGAGTTCAGCATCTTCAGCGACCTATCGATGAGTTTTTTCCAGCAGACCACGACCGGTCGAGCCAAAAACTGTGAAAAAAGGGGCTCCTCTTGATTCTTGGCTGCAAAAAGAAAACGGAGTCAAATCAGTAACTTGGGAAACTAAAATAATATGCGGACTTACTTTGGGCAATGTCGAACTCGGTCCAGATGTTGATCCGACCACCTCGGTCCAGCTCGTCCACCGGGCTCCGCCAATCCCCGAAAACCCACCAAAACCTTGATTTCCATCCATCCACCTTGGATGGGACGTCCTCAATGATTTTATTGCCAGAACGAGCTCGCACATAGTACCAACCGCTCTCCTCAGCGTGGGCCCCCACGAGGTTAGTCAGCGAGATGATCTCGTCGGCCACTGGAAGATAACCGGGCTGGATAGACCCGAACACGGTCAACAGACCGATCAGCGTGCTCCACCTATTGGGTGTAATTTGGGTCGGAGCGAGATCCCATTGATTTAAGATCTCGTTGATCCTCAGGTGGAGGGGAAATCGCAAGTCGGCCTCCATGGCTCCCTCATTAACAGCAACGCATCCCTCGGCAGGTTGGTTGGCCCTTTCATCCAAGGTCGGGACCCAAAAGTGAACGTCCTAAGGGACCTCATACCATTCTCGAAAGAATCCGAGATCGGTCTTCTGCACCGAGCTAGCAAGTGTACCCACCATAAGGCGAGCATCTTCCTCCCTCACACCTTTCCTCTCGGCAGGTCGCCCCGATGGGCGCTAGTAGGGAAAGTTGGCCTGATATTCCTGGAAAGTAAGCTCAAAAGGGGAGGCCCCAGCCCGGGCAGTAGGGATCACCGTCACTGAGGGAGTCTCCGCAACTCCTGATCTAGATGATGGGCCAACCTTTGGGGGATGGGCTCGACCCGAACCTGACAGATTCCCTAATCGGACTGCATCCTCGGTGGAGAGAATTCGAATGTTTGAACCATACTCCCCCAAAATCACCTCCTGGTCATCGTCATCACCGTCCATGGCATCATCTTCCCGGAGGAAATTAGAAAAATGAGAGTCGGAATCCGAGTCTCCGGAGCTCATCTCATCGCGGGTGGCGGAGCCCGAAGAGACTTCAAAAATTGGATGACCGTTGCTGGGCCCTACAGTCGGCGTTGAATGCCCAGATTCCGATGGCGGGGTGGCTGAGCCCTCTCTGGCAGGGAAGTTCGAAGTAAATTTGGTTGGGGAGATAGCCATAAAAAAAAAAGGGTTGGGGAATACCTTACCTAAAATTTACAAATTCCGACGACGACAACGATCAGGCGTGGCGGAGCTAAGGATGAGAGCAAGTGGAAGAATTCAAAGTGGAGAAAGTGAGGAGGATCTCACTTATATAGAAAATTTTAGGGCGCGTGGAGCTCGTGGGCCGAGGCCACCCGCTCGTCACGACCCTTGGAATCCGGCGCGTGAAAAACATGCGCCATCATCACACCTGCAAAAGTTACCGCAGACGTCACTGAAAAGCTGCCTCGGGACACGAAACGTCGCACCGAATCCTGCAAAAGTGCTAAAATTTAAGCGGAAGTCAAGAAGCGCATCGCATTCCAGATCCCCCGCGAGCTCGACAGCTCGGCGAGCGATCTGGGGGCAATTGTTGTGACCATAATTTATCTGAGCGGGAGGCCTAACATCTAGGGTTAAGTTGCATAATACACCCGAGGAAGCCCTAGCTCTATCCATCAGCGACCTAGATAGGTCGCTCATTCGAAAGGGATCGGAATATATCTAGGTTGGGGCAAGATCTAGCCTCACCTGAGCAGGATGACCGCGACCTGACAAGACCCCGGGTCGCGACCTGGGGGAGGCACATGTCCCTAATGGCGGTGCCTGTGACTCTGAGCCTCGGGAAGCAAGTCGGACCAGAGAAGACTTTCCCCAAATGGGAAACTATTTTCTGGCTTTCAAAAAACAGTTTAATAGGTTACCCTAATAAGGGCGGATCAGATGAGCGACCACAAATTTTGGGTTTGCGACCTCTGGAACAGTACTAGTGACCTCCAGTGAGTAATCCCTAGGAAAGAGGTCGCCCCGTCTTTCCGCCCGAGCACGCTACCCAGTAACTAGAGCAGGCGTCATTTAATGCACCCTGCGTGCCATTAAATGTCTAGGTCCTAGGTCCCTAGGGGGTATACCCCAAGGGTTTGTAGTATAAATATATGTAATTAAAGCTCATTTAAGGGTTCCAACATTCACATTGAATACAAAGGATTTATTAGCCAAAAAAGAGGCCCTTAGCCCAAACACTTTTGCAATTTATTGCTTTGCAACACTCCAAATATTAAGCATTAAAGCACATCATCATCACTTTAATGAAGAACATTCCCTTTGTTCTTCATTAATTCTCACCAACTCCAAATCATAAATAATTTGATGTCAATCATAGCCACATTAATGCCTTAATCATCCTATCATATTTTTGGTATCAACAACAAGGTCACTAGTCTTGGTTTCTGTGAGCACTGTGTTTTTGGGAAGCTTCATAGCAGCCAAGGCAATTCATAGAACAAAAGGCACACTTGATTATATCCATTCTGGTTGTTGGGGACCTTCTCGTGTTGAATCTTTAGGAGGCAATAGATACTTCGTGTCTATGATTGATGACTACTCAAGAATGACTTGGGTAATTATGATGAAGTATAAAAGTGAAGCTTTCAAGAGTTTCAAACAATGGAAGATGTTGGTGGAAAATCAAACAGGGAAGAAAATCAAAAGGCTGCGAACTGATAATGGTTTAGAATTATGTTCTTCTGATTTCGATGAGTTCTGCAAGAATGAAGGGATCGCAAGACATCATACAGTACGAGATACACCACAACAGAATGGTGTAGCAGAACGCATGAATCAGACACTTCTGGAGAGAGCTCGATGCATGCTCTCTAATGATGGATTAACTCGAAGATTTTGGGCAGAAGCGGTCAGCATGGCATGTTACTTGATAAATCGTGCACCTCACATAGGTATCAACCTCAAAACACCTTACGAGATGTGTTCTGGTAAGTCTGCAGATTATTCTAATTTGAGAGCTTTTGGATGTACTCTTTATTATCATGTAAATGAGGGTAAATTGGAGTCAAGGGCGAAGAAAGGAGTTTTTGTGGGCTATGAAAACGGTGTTAAGGGGTATAGAATCTGGTCTCCATCAGAAAGTAAAGTCATACTTAGCATAAATGTTATTTTTGATGAGAATTCTATGTTTAACCCCACTGTGAAGTCTATTGTTGTATCACAAAATAATGGTGTTGACAAACAGGTGGAGCAGAGTGAGTCACAAAAGGAAGATGGAGAACAACACTCACATTCTGACACCGAGCTGAAAGATGCATCACCACCAGAATCTCAACCATCTGAGACAAGACCGTATAGAAGGATTGGAGTTGAGGCTCCAAGGCGATATAGGTTTGAGAATATGGTGGGTTATGCATTGCAGGTTGCTGAAGAGGTGGATTCTCATGAGTCATCCACCTACAAAGAAGTTGTTACCTGTACAGAGTCTACCCAATGGCTTGCTACCATGGGAGATGAGATGGAGTCACTTCACAAAAATATGACTTGGGAGTTAGTCAAGAAGCCTCCGGAGAGAGATATTATTACATGCAAGTGGGTCTTCAACAAGAAGGAAGGAATATCATCTGCTGAGGGTATCAGGTATAAGGCAAGAGTCGTTGCTAGGGGGTTCCATTAGAAAGAGGGAGTAGACTATGATGAGATTTTCTCACATGTGGTCAAACATACTTCTATTAGAGTGTTACTTCAAATGGTACCACATCAGGACCTGGAACTTGAACAACTCGATGTGAAGACATTTTTTCTACATGGAGAGTTGGATAAAGAGATATACATGACCCAGCCAGATGGTTTCCAAGTTCCCGGGAAAGAAGAGTACGTTTGCAAGTTGAAGAAGTCCTTATATGGGTTAAAGCAGTCTCCAAGGCAGTGGTACAAGAGATTTGATGGTTATATGACACATCTTGGCTACAACAGGAGTCCGTATGATAGTTGTGTGTACCACAACAAGCTGGATGATGATTCATTTATCTACTTGGTCTTATATGTTGATGATATGCTGATAGCTGGAAAGAACAAGTCAGATATTCAGAAGCTAAAAAGTCTTCTCAGTGTTGAGTTTGAGATGAAGGATTTAGGTGTTGGGAAATTAGGGGTGTCCGGATCTATTCTAGATGAATTTAAATACATATTTAAATTAACAAATTAATTACTAACATGAATTAATCATAAATTAATTCAACATGATAATTAAACAAGCAAATAAGCAATATGCGTACACGTAATCCACGTAAATCCTAAGCATGCGGAATCTAGGAGTTACGAGATTACTTACCTCTTGTAGAGACAATCGTTGAGACGATAGATCAACCCAAAGAGCCTTCCCAAATATGCCCCACGTCCACGAACGTAATCCGGTGGGAGGATTCTCAACGAACGATTTTAATTTAAAGGAGAAAATATAAAACTATTTTGCCACAACCTTTGTGGATTTTTAATTTTTCCAACATATGGAATTTCATTTGGGATGAAAAATTCATCCCCTATATATATATATATATATATAGGACAAGGGGGGACGAAAATTTAGGTTAATTGGGCATTGGGAAATTTCCTTGCTTCTTCCTCAAGATACAATCTAAAATATATCCAATATATTCTATTTCCCAAAATATCTCCCAACAAAATCTTCTCCTCCTTCTTGTCTTGCATTATTTTCGAAAATATCACACAAATAGGGAAGAAATAAGATCTTTTCCTTTTCTTGAATTTATGGGATAAATTTGTATCTCAAGAATACTTCCATAAAATTTTTCCAAGAAAATCAAGAAAAACAAAAATCTCTCTCCTTCTCATATTTTTCTAAAATAATTAGGAAAAATAGGCAATGATATTTTCTTCTCATTTTCATTAGTTGGACTTTAACTTGGGCTATTTGAGGGGCCTTTAGGAGAATTAAGATTGGACCTCCAATGGGCTACAAAACTTTAATATTTAGCCAAAATATTATTCAAGCCCATTAATATTAATTTATTCCACTATAAAATTAATATTGAACTATCCATCTTAACCCACATTACGACTTCACAATAATATGGCTCCCGATCATTATTTTCCGTGTTTAAGATTATCTTAGTCCATTAATTAATTAAGCCACTGAACAGACTTTATATTAATTAATATCTTTGTCTTTGGAGTAAAGACAACTCAACATTATTATCCATACCAGAAATAAATTTCCACTTGCAAGATTTGGTATGATAAAGATTCTGAGCCCACCAAGGGGACAAATCAAGCAAGCCGTACTCACACACGATTCTCCGTATTAAATCTTAGCAATCGTCATGTAACTAATAATATTGCCCAAGATACAAGGTATCGAATCACATTGATTCTCTTCCCATCATAAGTCAAAGCAATAGTTATTAATTTCACACGATCCTATTTAAGGAACGGAGATTAAGAAATAACGAACCACTGAGGTCTAATTCTTGTATATTCAATACCGAAGAATTTATCCTCCTGTAGGTCCTATTCAACGCATCATAATGCACTAGTGTAATCTCTTGGTCAAGACAAGTCAATCTGAGCACTTCAACCTTTCATGATGGATTGTTCATTTCCATCTGGATTGTGAATTTGTACTTAATCACGAGGGACTGTTAATTTGATCTTCTGTGATCTCGTATCACCAAATTAACTATAACGTGATACGTACTTACTTATCGAACAGGTTTGCAAAAAATATATATAACATTCATTCATATTTAGTGCAACAGTGATAAATAATTTATTTCAATAAATTAATAAGAAATTCAGTTTGGTTATACAAAGTAAAAAGCATACTTTTCAGTGAAACCCCAACAAACTCCCACTTATACTCAAAGTCTGCTTTTAAGTATACTACAGCATGTCTCGTGTTCTATGTGACATTTAATGTCACCTACACGAACCTAATAATATTTCTCCCACTTATACTCAAAGCAGATTGGCAACGGTCTTAACACCCATTCCTTCCACATGTCTCTCGAATGTACTCTGAGGCAGACCCTTTGTGAATGGATCTGCTAGGTTGTCTTCGGACGCAACCTTTGCCACCTCTATGTCTCCTCTCTTAACAATTTCTTGAATAAGATGGTATTTTCTTTCTATGTGTTTGCTGGCCTTGTGGGCTCTCGGTTCCCTAGAATTTGCAACTGCTCCGACGTTATCACAGTAAATCGTGATCGTGCTGGGCAAATCTGGAACGACGTCCAAGTCCACTAGGAAGTTCTTGAGCCAAACAGCTTCTTTCGGTGCTTCACAAGTAGCTACATATTTGGCTTCCATGGTAGAATCGGCGATGCATTTCTCCTTAACGCTTCTCCATGTCATGGCTCCTCCCCCCATGCAAAATACACTACCCGAGGTTGACTTTCTAGAGTCTAAATCTGATTGGAAATCCGAGTCCGTGTAACCGATGGGGATTAGACTGTCTGACTGATAAACTAACATTCTGTCCCGTGTCCTCTTCAGATACTTCGGAATTTTTTAACTGTAGTCCAATGCTCTTTCCCGGGGTCGCTTTGATATCTAGCCACCATGCCTACGGCAAAGCAGATATCCAGTCTCGTGCACAGCATTGCATACATGAGGCTTCCTACAGCCGAAGCATAAGGCATGCCCTTCATGTCATCTATCTCTTTTTGTGTCTTGGGACACATTTCTTTGGATAGATGGTGTTAGGATATTTGAGTTTTGATGAATTATGCCAAAACATTATCAACTTGTGTTATTGAAGCTAATCTATAGATAACAAGTTGAGGGGAAACGAGAGAACAAGTTAAGGGGGAACTCATGAAATCAGAAAAAGATGATCAAGATTAGACGAGGCTGATCGTGATCAGATGAGTAAGATGAGTTCCGAGTTAACTGATGAGCTGAGCAAAATCAGAAGAGAAGAAAAGTTAAGCCAGCCAAATCAGAAGAAAAGTGTCACCTGATCAGATGACCAGAACAGACAAGCTGACTTGATGCTGCTGATATGCTGACCTGATAATGTGTTGATCTGATCAGGCGAAAAGAAATCAGAAATCTACAGACCTGATCAGAAAATATGCATACCTGATCAGATGACCAGAAGACCTGATCAGAAGAAGAGGTTGTTGATCAGAAGAGGAGCAGATGAGACTGATCGAGATCAGATGTGATCAAGATCAGATAAGGTTGAACAGAGATCAGAACAAGACTGATGGGAAGAAGTCACCTGATCTAATTTCCTCAAAAGACAAGTCATCTAAAGACATGTTCACTGAGAACCAGAATACTGATCAGATAACCTGAGTGCAAGTAACCTGAGGGTCAGATTGTCTGAAGTCAGAAGAGCTGAACTCAGTTAGCCTGAGCGTCAGTATGTCTGATCAAGACAAGGTCCGCTGAAGAAAAGTCTGCTGAATCAAGAATCCTGAAGAACTCAGAAGTATCCTTAGACTCAGAAGAATCCTGAAGACTCAGAGATCCCTGAAGACTCAGAAGATCCTAAGTTTATAGCCGTTAGATTCAGCTGACGTGGACAAATGAGAGGAAGACAACCAGCCTGAAAAAGCTACAGAAGCTACAGAATAGTATGGATTTGAATGTGACTCCATCCAACGGTAACATTCAAATCCACACTATAAATACAAGTTCTTCCATCAAATTAAGTGTGGGAAATGCGTGAAAACACCATTGAAGCTACAGAGCCAAATCATCTAGCATTTCCACCATAGAACACTGAGCAAAAAATACACGCATATATTCAAGAAGTGTTCTACCCTAGATCTAAGCACAAATGTAATATCCTAAGCTTAGAGAGATTTTCCCATCCTTAGCATCGAGGCTAAACAAATGTAAGGGAAAATCTCACCCTAGTTGGACACCAGACAATCTTTACCCAAACCCAAAAAGTTAGGTTAAGTTTTGTTAAGCAAGGAATTTAAGTTAGTTGGACTAACTTAAATTCTGGGTGTGAGTGAGAACTCGTTAAACATCGAATCAATCCCGCAAGGGAGGTTAGGCAATCCCGTGAGGGAGATAAGTCTCGAGAGAGTGAGAACTCATTAAAAGTTGTATTGTGTTGGACTAACACGTTAAACTAAGTCTAGTTGGTTAAGTTGGTGCCTCTTGTGATAGGGAAGAGTGGATGTAGGAGTTGGACTCCGAACCACTATAAAATCGTGTGTTCTCTACTGCTTTATGTTCTTACTTGCCATATGCATTCAGTTATAAGCAAAACACGTCACATCGGTTTCAAGAAAAAAATTTGGAATCACCATTCCCTCACCCCTGTTTTATATGCATTACATGATTTTTAAACGCATTTCATTGGATTTTTCACCGGGACCAACAGATGGATTCCGTGTCTTAAAGGAACAAAACCTTTCTTGGAATCTTGCATGTTGAATCGCTTCAAAACGGTATCTATATATGAAGCTTGCGAGAGCCCGATCATCATTTTCTTGCGATCTCGAGTGATCTTGATCCCTAGGATGTGATCGGCTTCTCCTAAGTCCTTCATATCAAATTATTTTGACAGCCATGCCCTTACGTCTGACAACATCTTTACATCGTTCCCGATGAGCAGAATGTCATCTACGTATAGTACAAAGAATACCAAGGCAATTCCGTCACGCTTCGTATAAACACGACTTTTGAAATTATTTTGATCAAAACCGTAGGATTTTATAACCTGATCAAAACACTGATTCCAAGCACGGGATGCTTCCTTTAGCCCATAAATGGACTTCTTAGCTTGCAAACTAGATGCTCTTGGTCTTTTTCAATGAAGTCTTCGGGTTATTGCATATAGATCTCTTCGTCAAGACTTCCATTATGGAAAGTGGTCTTGACATCCATTTGCCAGATCTCAAAGTCTAGGTGTGCAGCAATCGACAAGAGAATGCGGATGGACTTGAGCATGGCTCCGGGTAAAAAGGTTTCTGTAGGTCCCGAACGGGTTTTGTGAGGGTGGAAGTCTAGAGGGGAGGGGTGAATAGACTTCTAAAAACTTTTCGTGCGGATCAGGTGTGAACTGCAGATTACCCGATCAGATTGCTAGTGTATCAGTTTAGACTGATGTTCAATCTTACTGAGTGCCTGAGGGTAGATCAGTTTGATATCTGTCAGTTTAACTGAATGGTGCGGAAGCTTATTTTTACCCGTGCGAAAAACCAGTTTTATCAATCAGATTCTTAGGTCAGTTTTTTTAACCAGTTGACTAAGGTGTCCATCTGATCAGATCAGTTGCTTGGTGCAGACTGAGCTTAACATAGAATATGTATGTTGTTTTAAACTCAGTTGTGTGACTTGTGTAAAGCAATAAGAAAGCAAGTAAAGGCACACAAGACTTTTTATAGTGGTTCAGACGAAACCCGTCTTACGTCCACTCTTCCCTTAACACAGGGGAACCTTAACCTACTTTAACCTGCGGGACTTATATCCTTTTCAGGATGGCCGAGATGTTTACCGAGTTTCCACTCAAGCTTAACCTACGGGACTTATATCCTTTTTAGGATGGCCGAGATGTTTATCGAGTTCCCACTCTACAAACGTAACCAGCGGGACTTATATCCTTTAAAAGGATAGCCGAGATGTTTATTGAGTTCTCACTCTACAAATGTAACCAACGGGACTTATATCCTTTAAAAGGATAGCCGAGATGTTTATTGAGTTCTCACTCTACAGACTTAACCTAACTTGCGTTTGGGTAAAGAATATTTGAGGGTTCCAACTGAAAATCTATCCTGGTGCTTTAGGTAGCCAAAATGTTTGTGGATAGGATTTCTTGCTAAGAACTAATGGGATGAACACTCTAAGAATAATCTTCAAATGTAGTGTTCTTTGAGCGGAGATTTTGCTGTAGCTTTAGCTTCTTTTGCGGTGTCTCCGTGTTTGTTCTTTGCTTGTTCTCACTTGTTGATCCTTTTCTTCAAAGTGAAGATCGATCCCATTTTATAGAACTCGAAATCAAAGAGTCGTTGGAGAGAAATTTGAATTTCGGGCTATATTAGGTAGGTTGTAGGATATGATTGTGACGTGCTCCGATTATCAGCGTGGCCGTAGGCATTATTAGCGTCATTTTTGTCCACAGCGTCGTATCCCGCAATGTCAGCTCTTTTTTTACACGTGTCGCTTTCTTTTTGGCTTCGTGAGGCGGTACTTCAGGAATTTGTCCGTTAGACGATTGATATTCTTTTTGTAGAAGATTCGTCTTGTCTGGTGTATCTTTTTTATTGTCACCGGTGTGGTGACTTGATCGAATGTAATCGATCTACCTTGTTGAGTCTTCGGATGCATATTGTCTTAGCTCAATATCACGGACTCTCTTGAATGTAGGTCTTGTGTCTCTTGATCTTCAGTGTCTCTCGAGCCTCGGTGTATTGATCGTCTTGAGTCTTGAGTTTATTCTTGAGTCTTGAGGTTTATCCGAGTCTTGAGTTCATCGAGTCTTGAGGCTTATCGAGTCTTCGAGTTCATCCGAGTCTTGAGTTCATCCGAGTCTTCGATGTCTTCTTGTCTTCACCGATCTTCCGACTTCTTGTCATTGATTTGTGCTTAGTCTTCGATCATCGACCTTATCCGGGTCATCCGATACTTCAACGACCTATACATATTGAGTTCCCCCCTCAATATGTGACCTATCTTTACATCACTATCTATACATTCAAATTTGGTCATCTTAATCGATTCTTAAGTCATCGAATACCAATGTGTCCGACGTGGTCCTATTACAACCTGTTTTGGAACTTCCATCAAAACTAAATTACAGATTTCCCAACAATTTCCCCCTTTTTGATGGAACCAAATCACTTAATCACACTTAATCAGAAAAACAGATACCATTAATGGAAATGTAGATAATGTAAACAGTACATACCTCAGAAGACAATGAGATATTGTCTTAGAATCAGTGAGATGGAAAATTTTATTCAGATAGGTGTGTGCATTGTAGAATATATGAAAAGCGTACCTATCATCCGATTCCAAGTTGTCTTCTTGGTGTACTTGAACATTTCATAGTTCTTTGGGGATGCCAAACATCCCGTACATCATTTGCATTAGCTTGTCCAAATTTCTTCTTTTCTATGGATTCCTCCTTTTCAAAGCAAGTCCATAGTAGATATTCTTGAATTTAACAGGTCTAGCTTTTGTTGTCCGGGACGCAAAAGGTGGAAGGAGTACTTCAAAGGGTGGAGCTTCTGGTAATAGTGACATGATCTTGCCTTCTTTCATCACTGTCTGGTAGAAGTCTGGATACTTTGTTTCTAACCAGTTCTGGAATTCATCATCATTTTGATCGATCTTGATGAATTGGAATCTTCTCAGGATGTAGGCGTCACATAACTATTTCTCCTCGATCGATCCCATTACGAAGAAAAATCTTGCCGTCTTGAGGATGCCTTTAACGAGTCTTAGGAAGGGCATTCTTCTCCCAAGCAATCTCCTCTTCTCGCAGCCTTTTCTTCCTTTTTCTTCGGATGTAAGTAATGTTCAGTCCCTTAGCCTCTGCTAACTTCTGCTTCTTGATGGTGGCCTCTTTTATTCTCTCTCTTGTCTGCTCTTGAAATTGTTCAGGAGTCATCTGACTTTTGGTGGAGAATAGGTGGCCTTTGTCTCGATCTTCGCTAGATTGCTTTCATCATCTTGCCTTTGCCTTTCTTCTTCCTCGAGTCCTGCTCAGTTCATCTTGTTAAATCTTCTTCACTAATTTCTTAGTGAGTTCAAGGCTCTTGGCCCGATCATCGATTTCTATTATTTTTACGAAGCGAGCGAAGAAAAGTCTTCAATCTTTTCGACTCTGGCAAGAACCTCGAAAAGAGCACTTTTACCTTTCATTGATCTCTTTCTTGTGTTGCTCCATAGTTTCTTTCATTTCAGCAACGAGATCGGTATATGGAGTGGCTGGCAAGTCAGATACAGTGGTTTTTGGTAGAGATGAAAAAAGTTACCAAGCGTATGCGAGTCCTTTTCTTCCTTCTCTTTATTCTCTTTTTTCTTGAGTCTGTTTTTTACGTATTCTCTTTTCCTTGGACTTTTTTTCGGACTCTTTTCCTTCCCCTTTTTGGTTGCATCAAAGAGGTTGGACATCTTCTTGGTTGTTTGTTAATTGCCGTGAGATCTCCTCTCGAGTTCCTCGACAACAAGAGGAGTGATCCGAGCAGTGGCGAAGAAGGCCAGTGCAGTGTGTAGAAGCGTCTGAGAGCAGTTTCGATTTCCTGTCTTGCTCGTTCTGTAGAAGCTAGAAAAAGTTTCCAACCCATATCCAAGTGGTTGTTGGTCTTGTCCAAAGATGCCCAGACACTTTCCAAAAGTACTGTAATGCGATTGAGCATCTCTCGTATGCAACTGTGAGTTTGTCATTTGGAGTTTGAGCTTCTCAGCAAGAGGATGTACTAGTTGCATTACTTCAGCAAGGATGGCATTATGCATCCCATCAGTGTGACTTCGTTCCTTGTCAACTAGTTTTGCTTGCTCATCTTCAAATCACTTCATCAGATCTGTCGTGAGTGCTGCGAATTTGTCTTCAAATGCAGCCTTGATCCCATCCTGAATCTTCTGAGAATGATGATCTAGGGTATCAGAGCTCATCGTAGCAGTCTGTTCAGATGTTGAAGCCTTGCCAAATTGGGTCTCATCTGCAACACCCATTCTTGGTTCATCGGCAGCTCCCTCATTATCTGTAGGAGGTTGAACGGTTTCCTCACTGTTAGCAATTCCGAACCTTTCGTGAATCAGCCATCTGATATCATCGTCTGATGCCAATTCAACAGCACTCTCAATCCCAGCATTGTATAGACATTTCAACTCCAAGTCTACAAAGAAATCTGATCCCAGAGTTGTCATTAGAATTAGAAATTCTTTAATGCTCTTCAGTCTGATATCCCTCCAGAACACTATCTCTTCTATCTGTTGCTGGATGCCAGGATGTTGATCCAATTCAGGGCATAGATCCAGCAGATACTCTTTGATTTGTTGCTTCATTATCCTTATGATGGAGCTCTCTGGAGCAGGTGAAGCAAGCACTGTTCTGGTGTTGAAGGGAATATGAGAGATGGACACACGTTCGTCGGATCTCTCATGCTTTTGTGACTTGATCCGAGATTGGGATGTTTGTAGTTCAAGTTCGTTTTCAGCGTGTTGAGGGTGTTCAGTTTCCTGAACGGGTTCATTGATTGGTGGTGTGGGAGATGTTGTTCTGATAGGAGAGGGTGAGGGTGAGAAGGTTTTGTGGGGAGGTGATGATGATTTTTGAGGAGAGGGTGATGGTGATTTGGAAGTGGGCGTTGGCGATCTTGCTCTCTGGAAGATCTTGGTGAGAGGCAGAGAATCAGATGGTGATTCTTCCTCAGATTGCTCCACTTCTGTCCCTCTGACAGATTTCTCTCCTTCTGTTGTGATCATCTACTCTTCCCTTACTTCTCTGATAGTTGGCTCAGAGTGGACTGCTATCTCTTTGTCTGATCTAACTTACATCAGATCCTTCGTTCTGCTGACTTGCTGGGCAGAACTTGGAGCAGTTTTCAGAGGAGATGAGACTCTCTTCTAACGTTTCCGCTGAGCATCTGGTTTCTTGGCCAGATCCTTCCTCTTCATCCTCTTCTCTGGAATGGCCTTTTCCTGCACTTCAGACGATGCAGTTGCCTTATCTTTTCCTTTCTTTTCTCCCTTGGTTTTGGGCACATAAGGAGTCGGATCCTCATCAGCTTGTCCAGGTAGGGACTCATTCTTGCCCAGTATGGTTTTGTGCTTTGGTTGGTAAATCTTCACTCCATTCTCGTTCCATTCATAATTCTGTGGCATCTTATCTGATAGAATGATAGAGATTTTGTGTATGAATGAGCACTTCGAAGATAAGCACACTTCATTGCTCTGGGTCAGTTCGAACTTCCCGGAGTCTTTTCTCAGTCTTGCTTTGACCATACCCAACCAATCGATGTCTGAAGCCTTCTTGATTATTGCAGCCATGACACTTACCTTGTATGAAGTGACCGCATCAAGGCTGTAAGTTGAGCACATGATCACCTTCTGAACAATTTCAAGAAGAAGGCGATATTTTCTCTTCAGATAGGAGGCTTTGACGTTTGTCGTGTTCTCCTTGTTTGCTGGTCTCAACAGTTCGGCTTCAAGAAACTCTTTTTCTCCTACAGCAATCGTGTAGGTCTCTGGATTGATGCTTCCTCGAGTTAGGCTGAATATCTTCTGTAGATCGTCATTCGTCACTCGAACTTCCATTCCGCCAACGGAAGAAATCAGGTCAGCATCATTGTCTTCATCCCTCTGCAGATTGTAGAGAAACTCCAGGGCTTCATGGGTGTGAACGATGTTCTGATGAGTAGAGCAATATCGTTCCAGTCCACACGCTCGTAAGCACTCCAGAATTTCCAGCGATTCTGGATCTGAGGTGATGGTGAAGACTACGTACTTTTCATCAATGATGTCTTTCTTCATCGATGCAAAGTTGCAGTACTTTTTCCCTTGGCCCGGTCTTGAAACAAGATGTGCCATTTCTGTATAATATGCAATTTGATGTTTAGTTTGAATAAGATATTTCAATAAATTCAGTTAAACTAGCAATCTCAGCATCAATTTAGCAAGTAAGCGTTTAGATCCTATAAAAATTACAGAAATACAACTTGTAAACCTAGGTACCATAGAGAAATTGAGATCATGAAATTAATTAAAACAAGGAATTACCAGTAATTGATTCGAAAGATTTAGAAAATCGGAAGAGTAGAATCAAATGATTTTGAAGGTAATTCTCTGAAGATTTTAAAACATATGATCTTTTAAGAGCTTTGAGAAGACGAAGTAGTGGAAAGCGGTTTTCTGAGAAAGATTTGGATTTTATAGAATACGAGGGAAAACCTTTTTGCACAACTTTCCAAAGTACTCAAGTATCCGTGTTTTGAAATCGGTGGCTGAGATTAGTATGCCAAAAAGTATTTTGATCGCACGGTTGAGAAAAGTAGTCTTCTCATTTTCCGGACTCGAAAAATCGCAATAAAACGTTTTGAAAACATTTTCCCAAGTCCGCATTAAAAGCTTTGCAGAGCATGCGTCATGAATAGTGTAAAATAAATCAATTAAAAATAAATAATGCATATAAGGTATTCAGAAAGAGATAAATAAGAGAGCGTATCTGACTGTTTGATATTGTAATCAATCAGTTACCTCGGTGATCTGATCTGGTACTTTGTTGACTTATCTGATGGTTGCCTTATGCATTTCCCAACAATATCTCACTTATCTGATCAGATTCTTGCTTGAAACACTACGCCACTTATCTGATCCTCTTATCTGATACTCTTTATCCTTCAGTCTTCTTCTAATCAGCTCGCATTTACTGAAGTCAACTCCCACCAAAACTTTTACTTCGGGGAGTCCAAAAGTCACCTCGATTCCCAAATCGGCGCGCTTTGACATTCCGTAATAATGGCATAGATGCGCTGTGATTTAATCACACCGTTAACTCATCCAACCATTAGCCGCGTGTTCCTAACGCGTTGTCAATGCAAATTTCTCTTAAGATCTTCTAAGAAGATAAAATTTGCATTTATACCCCTAATTTCCTTCTATAAATTAGCCTGGGGTGTTAGGCAAACAACACAATCATAAACCATTTCATCTTCTTTAACATATCCTTCATGCTTTTCCGATGAGTTTCTTATTTCCGGTGAAACTTTCGGTGGGAACCTTTAGCCCTTTTCCAATGAATTCAGCTTCTCAAATCAACCATGTGTGTTCCTTCACACTGCTTTCGTCGTCATCTAAGATTTCACATACGATCAATGCTAAGCTTCTTTACCACTGTGGAGGTGGATCTGCTAAGGCAAATGAGAAGGCACTTCTCCTAACCGTATGCACCTTGTGCGCCTATCGAGATGACAAAATTAGCATCAACAGACTTAGTCTGAAACAAAACGTGAGTTTGATATACAAAAAAGTGTAACAAACTCAATATTTGCATGCGACACAAGTGTCTGTTTGGTCCTTGTGACCAAACCTTTGGCATTGTGCCCCATTTAACAGCTGGAAGTCCTGTTGATTTTACGTCTAAGGGCTTCCGGCAAGGATATCCTTCAAAGCCTCTCTTGCTCCTCCTTCCGAAGCTTTGAGATTAGCTCAGGATTCTCGAAGCCTCTCTGACGCCCCTTCTTAGGATCGAGGGAAAATGAGAGCGTCATACCTTGAACTCTCTCTCGTGTTCCCTGCCTAGGGTTGTCTTAGGGCTGATGGTTTATGTATCGACCTCCGGGTCTTCTTGTACTTGTAATACCACTTGAAGATAGCTTATAGCATTTGTAGCTTGTGACATCACTTGTAACTTGTAAATCTGACCTCCGGGTCCTTATCAATGAAAAACTATGTTATTCCATTGATGTGTTGTTTCTTTCTGACTTATGCGATCTGTAGCTTTAATCTTGATTGCTTGTTGATTGTAGCTTTAATCGACTTTATAAAGTATTCTTCCAAACTGATCAGTTCCCCCTTAATCTGATATGTCTTGAACTGATCTGCCCTTTGTCTGAACTTGGATCGGATCGTTCTTATCCGACTTTTCGACCGCTTCCTTATCTCGAACTTGGATCGGCCTCGTTCGTCGCCCGATCGGTTGAGATTCCTAACTCAATGATCCCATTTAACCTGGTTAGTCTTTTAACCAACTGGTTTCGAGATCATTCCTTCAACCATATCCGTGCATTTTCTCCAAGATCCGAAGCCCTACTTTCATTGCATAACTCTCTCGAATCGATCTCAAACCACCGCTTGGTTAAGATATCAGCTTTATGCTTGTCAGTATGGATCTTTTCCATCCTGATATTCTTCTTTTCAACATGATCTCTGATAAAATGGTGTCTGACATCCACATGCTTGCATCTTGTATGTAGAACAGATTCCGAGTGATTGCAACAAGACTATTATCGCCACGAATATAGGTACGTTCTTAGCTACGATGTTGTAATCCTCACCGCCGACTTAGCAGAGCGATTAGGAACAATAGCTTCCTCGCTTGACCCATATATTCTCGCTTGGTAGTAGATGTCGCAACAGATGTCTACTTCTTTGAAAACCATGAGATCAGCTTGTTTCCCAGAAACTGACATGAACCTGAGGTTGACTTCCGTCGATTCTCGCAACCTCATGAATCAATCGAATACCCACTAAGTTTCTAGAAGGTTATCCGATGGGTAAAATAAACCAAGGTTTCAAATCCCCTTCAGAACTTGAGAACTGGCTTACCGCTTCTAGGTGGCTCGTGATTGGATTTGCTTTGAAATTTGCACATACACCTACTGCAAACGTAATGTCTGGTCTGCTGGCAGTCAGGTATAGTAATGATCCAATTAGAGCTCTATACTCTTTCTGATTCGTTTTCTGACCATCTTCATCTGGATCCATCTTGAACCCAGTAATCAAGGGAATTCTGGCTTCCTTGCAATGTTGAACTCCAAACTTTGCCAGTAAATTCCTTGTGTATTTCGCCTGGCAAATGAATATCCCTTCTGTACTCGGCTTGACTTGTAAACCCAGAAAGTAATTCATCTGACCCATCATGGACATCTCGAACTTCCCTTGCATCAATTTCTTTGAACTTCTCACATAGCTTTTTTGTTGGGAGATCCAAGATGATGTCGCCCACGTAAATCTGAAACCATCGAATATCTTCTCCATCTTCTATTCTCGAATAAGGTTATGTCCACTATTCCTTTAGTGAACCCATTTGTCTATCAAGGCGAGAGAGTGTATCATACCAAGCTCGAGGAGCTTGTTTTCAGTCGTAAAGAGCTTTCCTTAAACGGTACACTTGGTTGCCTTTTTCAAAGCTTGGAGGTTGTTCGACATAAACTTCCTCTGCTAGTACCCAGTTTAAGAATGCACTCTTTACATCCATCTGATACACAATGAACTCTTTGTGGGCAAAGATATGCGAAAAATGACCCGAATGGCTTTAAGCGAGCGATCGTGCAAAGGTCTCATCATAATCAATTCTTCGATTGTGGATACCCCTTAGCAACAAGTCTTGCCTTATTCTGGTTATGACATTTTTTCTCATCTCTCTTGTTCTTGAATACCCACACCCGTGCCAATTACGTCTTGATGAGTTGGTGCATCTACCAATTTCCAAACTTGATTTCTCTCAAACTTTTTCGGCTCTCCTCCTGCATTTAGAATCCGGCTTGCGTCTTGTAGAGCTTCCTCATCAGTAGTTGGTTCCTTCAAAAGACAGATAGCAATAAAGACATGGCACTTTCACTAATCGATATCTAGTTTTGACTCTATCGGATGGGTCTCCGATAATCGATCAGTTGGATGGTAATCCAGTCCATACATTACGATGTCGTCTGTTTGGAGAACATCATCCATATCGATAGTTCATCACTAGTGATTAGGAGTGGTGCGGAATTATGATCCACTTGATAAGAACATGTCTCGGTGATGTTGGACTCATCATGTCTCGATATTCGTTCGTAGGAACTTCAGGAGTTCCCACGAACCGAGATGGTTCGGTTGATCTTACCTCAAACTATAACATGACTTCTTCATCGACGGCAGGTTATGCGTGCCTTAGGGTCCGATTGACTGTTGAAATCGCAAGATCAAGTTCGGGATGTACACTTTTATGTGTTCAAATTTCTTTTCTCCTTGATGCTTAGTGATCCATTTTTCGTGTCAAGGTCGATAGCGATTGATCCGCACGCGCTTGTTCTCGAGGCAACTTTTTCTCTTGTTTTAGAAGATGTCTCATCAAAGACCACATGGGGTGTTTCTTCCACAACTAGAGTTCGTTTGTTGTATACTCTGAAAGCCTTGCTGGATGAGGAATATCCTAAGAATATGCCCTCATCTGACTTGGCCTCAAAAGTCTTCAACTGACTTTTCCCATTGTTGTGAATGAAGCACTTGCACCCAAAAACATGGAAGTATGAAACACGAGGTTTTTCGTCCTTCCACAGTTCATAAGGTGTTTTGAAGTGAGTCTTAGTCGAGAGAACATCCATTACGAGTATGGCATGTTGTGTTGATTGCTTACGCCTTGAAAAAGGCTTGGTGTAGCATGTTCTCGCTAACATAGTCGAAGCGAACTTCCTTGAGAGTTCTGTTTTACGTTTCGCTACTCCATTTTGTTGTGGCGTTCTTGCCGGTGACGTTTCATGTTGTATACCAAACTCGGTGCAAAAAATCAAGTAATAAAGGAATTCGGGAACTCGTATTTTTATCCGATCCGATTTTTACTATGTTGACACCTTCTTCGCTTTTGTAGCTTCTTGAGAAGCTCGGGTATCTTTGTCGTTGTCTCATTCTTCTTGTATAAGAATACAACCCAGTAAACTTGGAATAATCATCCACGATTACGAGAGTATATTTGCGTCCACTTAGACTGACTGGTGTAACTGGTCCGAATAGATCCATATGGAGCAGTTGCAATACTCTACTCGATGTTGGTCCAGGTATTCCCTTGAATGAGGCTTTAACTTGTTTTCCCATCTGACATGCAGAACATGTCTGATCTTTGGAGAATATCTCATTCGGAAGTCCCTCAACCAAAGACATCCTAGCTATCTTGTTAAGGGTCTTGAAGTTCAGATGACTCATTCTTTTGTGCCAGAGCCAACTGCTACTTTTAGAACTTTTAACAATTAAGCATGTGTTCTTTGGGCAACTGTTCCAATCTGTTGTGTAGATCGTCCCTTTCCTTGAACCAGATAGCAAGGTTTGTTGAGTGGCTCGATTCCTAATCGTACATTTGTCGCTCGAGAACTCAACACTGAATCCGTTGTCGCAGAATTGTGATACTGATAGTAGATTGTGCTTTAATCCTTCGACATCTGAGACTCGGTTATTTGTACATCATCATTCTCTAAGGTTCTGAATCCTTTGGTAAAACCAAAGTTATCATCACCGAAGAGTACACCTGGGCCTTCTTATTCTTTGTAAGAGCTAAGGAGATGTTTGCTTCCAGTCATGTGCCTTGAGCATCCACTATCGATGTACCAGATAGTTGCTTGTGCACCTCCTTTGTTGGCCAGTCCCATGCGAACCTGCAATCAAATCAGGCTTTAGGTACCCCTTTGGAATTGGGTCCTGGGGGGTTAGTAGTGGATTTAGGGATCCACACAAACAGAGCACTTCTATGGTAATCGATAGATTAGAAGGTCCGATTTGTCTCATACAAATCAACATAATCATACGTCTCTTTTATATCTTTTTCGATTAGTATGATTATTCGTGTGAGCCTTGGGTGACTTAGAAGAGTTGGGATTTTTCTTTATATTTTGTCTTCTTTTAATCCAGTGTGGCTAAGGTGCAGTAGCCCTAGATCTCTGGTTATAAGGGTAGGTACGACTGCTACCATCAAAAGATTCATATCTTTTTGGCATAAGTGGTCTTTGCAGTTTACCTATAGCTTGCTTATTAGGCAGCTGACCTTGATTGGATCTCAGATTAGATTTCCTTCTTACAGGTTGTCTCTTCTGATACCTAATCTGCTGATTAGGTTGAGGTTTCTTCAGAAGAACTGGGTTCCTCTGTTGATTCCTCGGCTGATGCTTTATCAGTTGGGGTTCATTTCTGTTCACTTTCTGATTAGGCACCTGCCTTACTTGCTCAGTAGGTCTTTTTCCCTTATCAGACACAAGTTTAGCTTTTAGTGTATCTTTGTCAGAGACTCATTTGATTACACCCTTCTGAAGTGAATCAAACGGGGCTTTTGAGGATGTAGAAGGGTTCTCATACCCAATTCCCTTCTTGTTAGTCGGCGTTCGAAAATAGGTGTTCATTTCTTGAACGGTTTTAGATGACTTCGTGAAAACCTCTATTTTCTTGCGCAAACTATCCTCAGTAGATTTTAGACTCTCATGTAGTCGGAATAGCTCATCAAATTTAGCTTGAAGGATTTTGAAATCATCGACTTTTCTTTGTTTGTTGATTGCTAGGCGATCTTTGATTCGCTTTCTCGATCGAAGATTTAACTTTCGAGCGTTAAGTTCCTCGATTTACCTTAAAGCGGTTTCACGGATTCGATTCGGTAGCTTTCTTGAGAGCGTTCTCTTTAACAAAGTGATTATTTCGATCCTTAGCTTGTTTTTAAACTTCCACTATTGTATAAGTGTCTCTTGCATCGGAGATCATCAAGCAATTGCTCAAAGTAGAAATTTGCAAGTCGATCTCTCCGTGGTGTCTAATAATAAGTGTGGAAAAAAAAGCGAAAGTTTGGAGGTTACCTCGATTGGTCCTCTGGCCATCGAGGCGGGACTTCATCGTCATCGAAGAGAATATCGAGATCTTCATGCTCGTGGAAGTCAAGCGAAGCGCTTATCGAATGAAGTCTTCTCAGACGGATGAGTAGCGGAATCCTCGGAAGGCGGATAGGAATCGTCGATTCGGATATTGTCGGCGACCGCGGCTTTCCTATCTCGAGGCGTTGCTCTCTTTTGTTCGTTTCTCTTCTCTTTCTCTGGGGAGTCGGTCGGTCGATTCGGTCTTTGTAGTGACACGGTTTCACCATGATTGAAGCATGATCCTCAATCTCACGGAACTTCCTCGCGGGTGAGTCACTCCATCCGTAGGATCTGTCGGTGACTTCCCTTCGGCGATAATTTGAACTCCTTCGCCGGATCTGTTATATCTTCTCTCATCTGCCGGATCATCTCTTTTCTTTTCTTTCTCTGTGATCTCTTCGATCATCGGATCTGGTTTTTCTCGTGATCATCGGTTGGCCTCCCTTTTTCTTTGATAGTCTTCAGAGAATCTCCGATACTTACCAAAGTCGAGTATTTGTTCTTTCAAGTTTCTCGTAAGCGAGAGCGATCTGTTACGCCTTGACACATTATGTTTCCAACAGGTTTAGTGGCCTTCGATCTGCTGCTGGTTGCTTTAAATGCAACTGATTTAGACGTTGAGGCTTCAGCAGACTTTTCGTCTTCATCTGCTTGTCCTCTTTCGATTAAATCGAACTCGTGAGCTTTAAGGCTTAGGAACAAGCTACTCGGCTTCATCTTTGAAATATCTTGGCAATCCTTGATTACCGTGACTTTCATGTCCCATTTCTTGGTGAGAGATCTTAAGATCTTGTAGTTGATATCTTTGTCTGACATCTCTCTTCCAAGTTCTCGTAGCTTATTTACTGACATGGTGATCCTCCCATCAAGCTCGTTGATTGTCTCGTTGGGCAACATCTTTAATTTTTCGAACTTCACCAGTTCAGCTTGTAGTCGGCTGTCTTTGATCTGATCATTTCCTTCGCATATCTCAGCAAGAGTATCCCACATTGCTTTTGCGGTTTTGAGATACTTTATCTTCTCCTTGGTGACTTTATCCATCGTCTTCATGATTATATGTCTGGCGATTGTATCTAGAGTATACAGCTTTCTTTCCTCTGCATCCATCAAGGCTGGGCTTTTTCGCACAAGACTTCCCGTGGAAAATCTGGATCTCCTCCAACTGCTGGGTTGTCGTGATATTTGATGATGGGTCCTCGTTCGATGACTTCCATCATTCTGCTGCTTATCGATCCTAGATGGTTGCACATATATATGGCCCAATCTGCATACTCATCAATTGAAAACTTAGGCAAATCATGATACATGCCAGAGGTATTATCCATGCTGAGTGATTTTGAAAACGAATGAGTTTTGAAAACGGTTTTTCAAGATCTGTTCAAATGACCACAAAGATTCTTCCTCAAGAATCGATGATACTCAAAGCCAGTGGTCTGTAGAACCACTGCTCTGATACCATGTGTAGGTCCCGAACAGATTTTGTGAGGGTGGAAGTCTAGAGGGGAGGGGTGAATAGACTTCTAAAAACTTTTCATGCGGATCAGGTGTGAACTGCAGATTACCCGATCAGAGTGCTAGTGTATCAGTTTAGACTGATGTTCAATCTTACTGAGTGCCTGAGGGCATATCTGTTTGATATCTGTCAATTTAACTTAATGGTGCGGAAACTTGTTTTTACCCGTGTGAAAAACCAGTTTTATCAATCAGATTCTTAGGACAGTTTTTTAACCAGTTGACTAAGGTGTTAATCTGATCAGATCAGTTTCTTGGTGCAGACTGAGCTTAACTTAGAATATGTATGTTGTTTTAACTCAGTTGTGTGACTTGTGTAAAGCAATAAGAAAGCAAGTAAATGCACACAAGACTTTTTATAGTGGTTCGCATTTAAACCCGTCCCCACGCCCACTCTTCCCTTAACAGGGGAACCTTAACCTACTTTAAACTGCGGGACTTATATCCTTTTTCGGGATGGCGAGATGTTTGGAGTTCTCACTCTTACAAACTTAACCTGCGGGACTTATATCCTTTTCAGGATGGCCGAGATGTTTACCGAGTTTCCACTCAAGCTTAACCTACGGGACTTATATCCTTTTCAGGATGGCCGAGATGTTTATCGAGTTCCCACTCTACAAACGTAACCAGCGGGACTTATATCCTTTAAAAGGATAGCCGGAAGGTTTATTGAGTTCTCACTCTACAAATGTAACCAGCGGGACTTATATCCTTTAAAAGGATAGCCGAGATGTTTATTGATTTCTCACTCTACAGACTTAACCTAACTTGCGTTTGGGTAAAGAATATTTGAGGGTTCCAACTGGAAATCTATCCTGGTGCTTTAGGTAGCCAAAATGCTAGTGGATAGGATTTCTTGCTAAGAACTAATGGGATGAACACTCTAAGAATAATCTTCAAATGTAGTGTTCTTTGAGCGGAGATTTTGATGTAGCTTTAGCTTCTTTTGTGGTGTCTCCGTGTTTTTCTTTGCTTGTTCTCACTTGTTGGTCCTTTTCTTCAAAGTGAAGATCGATCCCATTTTATAGACCTCGAAATCAAAGAGCCGTTGGAGAGCAATTTGAATTTCGGGCTATATTAGGTAGGTTGTAGGATATGATTGTGACGTGCTCCGATTATCGGCATGGCCGTAGGCATTATTAGCCCCGTTTTTGTCCACAGCGTCGTATCCAGCAATGTCAGCTCTTTTTGTACACGTGTCGCTTTCTTTTTGGCTTCGCGAGGCGGTACTTCAGGAATTTGTCCGTTAGACGATTGATATTCTTTTTGTAGAAGATTCGTCTTGTCTGGTGTATCTTTTGATTGTCACCGGTGTGGTGACTTGATTAGGTGGCGATCGATCTACCTTGTTGAGTCTTCAGATGCATATTGTCTTAGCTCAATATACAGACTCTGCTGAATGTAGGTCTTCAAGTCTCTTGATCTTCAGGTGTCTCTGAGCCTCAGTGCATTCAGTCGTACTGAGTCTTCAGGTTTGTTACTGAGTCTTCAGGTTTATCCCGAGTCTTGAGTTCATCGATTCTTGAGGCTTATCTCGAGTCTTGAGTTCATCCGAGTCTTCGGGTTCATCCGAGTCTTGGTGTCTTCTTGTCTTCACCTGATCTTCTGACTTCTTGTCTTCTGATTTGTGCTTAGTCTTCTGATCATCTGACCTTATCTGGGTCATCTGATACTTCAACCTGACCTATACATATTGAGTTCCCCCTCAATATGTGACCTATCTTTTACATCAGCTATTTATACATTTCAGCTGGTCATCTTAATCTGATTCTTAAGTCATCAGTCAGCTAATAGGTAGGACTGGTCCTATTACAACCTGTTTTGGAACTTCCATCAAAACTAAATTACAGATTTCCCAACAGTTTCCTCACAGTCGATCCCTTCTTTCTGAGTGTACCCTTTTGCCACGAGTCTTGCTTTAAAGGTTTCAACCTTTCTGTCCGGTCCCCTTTTTCTCTTGTATACCCACTTGCATCCAATGGGTTTTACCCCATTAAGTGGTTCGACTAGCTCCCACACTTTATTGTGATCCATTGAACCCATCTCGGCTTCCATTGCGGTTTGCCAAGAATTTGCATCCTTGTCTTGGATCGCCTCGTTGTAGGACCATGGATCTGATTCTTCTCCCGATATCAAGTCCGATGACTCTCCTATCCCGAAGAATCGCTCGGGTTACCTAACAACCCTCCCACTACAACGAGGTTCTGGTTGTGTAGGTGTGACGCTTGGTATTTTGTCTTGTACAGTTGGCAACGGAGTTGGCCCCCTAAGTTCTTCTAAGGTAATCTCGCTTCTAGGCTTTCTATCGTTCATATAGTCTTCTTCCAAAAATCTAAAGTGCGTACTAATTACAACCTTCTGGTCTTCGGGACCATAGAACATGCATCCCTTTGTTCCT
The DNA here is from genome assembly GCA_037126765.1 of Stenogyne calaminthoides. Lineage (NCBI taxonomy): Eukaryota > Viridiplantae > Streptophyta > Magnoliopsida > Lamiales > Lamiaceae > Stenogyne > Stenogyne calaminthoides. Next base: position 24,165,009 of record JBBCBC010000006.1, read on the forward strand.
TCGAGGTACCCTATAAACAACCTTAATTCCGAACGTGCATCCAATTTACCAGCTTCCTTATCCAACACGTATGCCGAACACCCCCAGATCCTCATGTGTCCTAAGTTGGGCTTGCGCCCCGTCCACAATTCTCTAGGGGTTTTGGGAACCGATTTGGATGGCACTAAGTTTAGAATATAAGCTGTTGTTTGCAAGGCATAACCCCAGAACGATTTTGGTAAATCAGCATAACTCATCACTGACCTTACCATTTCTAGAAGCGTTCTGTTTCTTCGTTCTGCAACCCCGTTTTATTGAGGGGTGCCGGGTGTAGTCAACTGGGATACAATACCTTCATCCGACAGGTAGTTCAAAAATTCATTGCTGAGGTATTCGTCTCCACGATCAGATCGTAGAAACTTGATATTCTTTTCCTTATGGTTCTCTGCTTGAGCTTTAAATTCTTTGAATTTATCAAAGGTCTCAAATTTATGCTTCATTAGGAAAACGTACCCATAGCTTGAGTAATCATCAATAAACGTAATAAAATACTCGTAGCCACCTCTAGCTTTGATTTGCATTGGACCACACATATCGGTGTGAACGATCTCCAACACTTCTTTAGCTCTAAGCACCTTGGCTCCAAATGCCCTCTTGGTCATCTTACCCTCCAAGCATGATTCACAAGTTGGAAATGGTTCAATCAGGAGGGACTCCAATGAACCATTTTGGACCAACCTTTGGATCCTCTTCGGGTTAATATGACCTAATCTTAGGTGCCAAAGAAGTGTCTCGTTCACATTGGTCGAACGTTTTTTTTTATTACTTGAAATAGTAGATGTGTTATAGGATGCATTTTGTGAGTGATGTGCACAATTAATAACATAGAGATTGTTCTGCAAAGTTCCATGACAGATAACCACATCGTTACGAAAAACAGTAACATGTTTATTAAAATTAACAGAATATCCATCAGCAAATAGTTTTAAAACAGAAATTAGGTTTTTGCGAAAATAGGAACATAAAGAACATCTCTTAAGATTAAACTCTTGTCTTCAAAAGACAGGTGCACGTCTCCCACTGCTTCAGCTGCCACTCTCGTAGCATCACCTAGTGTGACAAGGATCTCTCTTTCACTAAGTTGCCGGGTCCGCTTGAACCCGTGAAGTAAACATGATTAGTGTACCCCGTATCCAGTACCCACGAATGGGTAGCATACGCTGCTAAACAGGTTTCAACAACTAGTGCGTGAGAATTACCTTTCTTTCCGGCCCTTTTTGGGGTTGGAACAGGCGAACCTCCATTGTCCTTTTGCACCGCAGTTGAAGCACTTCCTTGACACCACCAGCATTCCTCATCTTACAATTGCCCTTGGCAACAATTGAGTTTGATTGCTTATGACTTTTGGTCCTCTTCTTCTTCTTGCCTTCCCTTAGCCTAGAAGATGAAGACGGACTACTTGCCATCAAAGCTTGAGTTTGGTGCCCCATCAACGTCTCTGCCGAAACTAAAGCTTGCAACAAATCAGCTAGCGAGGCCAAAAATGCTCAAAAACTTTTGGGCAGATAGTGGAGTACCAAATCGATCTGGGTCTCCAGATCATATTTTGCACCCAGAATCTCAAGTTTGTTCAGGTGGGCCCTCTATTTTGAGGACGTAATACCTTACGGGGTTGTCCTCCACCATTTTCAGCGAAAACATCTCTCGCAAGGTGATCTGACGAGCCTCGCTTTTTTACTCGTCAGTTGGCTCATCTGGTTTTTGGTGTGTCAAGAATCCACTTGTGCTTTTGTGCAGTTAGGACAATCATAACTATTCGTTTCCAATCAACATAGTTTCCTATACAATTCTATTGACTTTAAGTATATAAATAGTGGATTAAAAGGTTTCGACATGCTGAACTGAAATAAACACACATCTTGTGTTAATATCCGGATCGACACAAAGAAAATCACATAATTCGATCACATGGTTCATATTGAAATCTAAAAAAAATATGAACATGTATCAGCCAACATCTAAAAACAGTTTTAAATGAGCCTCTTGGGAGGGTCATCATTCAAATCACATTCAAGTAGGTTACAAACAAGAACAGTTACAAACCTTTAATTAAAAGAAAATTAATTAATAGTTGGCTCCCACTTGACCAATACAAAATTGACAGGGACTTCGGCGAAGTATATGCATATCAATTTTGTACCTAAGTAATAACCATGATTAAATACAGAATTACTACTTCGTTTTGATCGAGCGTCTTGGGAGGGTCATCGTCGCCACTAATAATAATTCACAATCATCCTTTTGAGAATTTATTCATGTGAAAGCTTTCTTTTGGCCGTCCCTTAGGGAATTTCTCCAAAATATTTCACAAATAAATAAATCATGGAGGTCAAAATTAATTTGATTCAAAAACCAAATAAATTATTTAAAACATACTTAGTAATTTTTGAATTTGAGATTTTTTGTTGAGCAATTCTCATGCAAACACATTTAAACAAATTAAATAAAACATAAGAAAATACAACAATAAATCAAGCAAAGCAGAAAATAAACATATTGGGCACATATTATCCAACTGTCATGGTTTGATTTTTCTTGACTTGATTTTGAAGAAACGACGTCTTGAATTTCTCCCACTCTTTCGTCTCGAAAAAAAAAATTCGTCTCGAATTGCCACTTCAAGTAGCTCGCAGCCGGGATGCACGCCCGCATCCGGTCGGCCCCTTAGCCGAGCGACCGCGCCCGTGCACCTAGGCGCAGCACGCATCGCCCGCACGGTCCTCGGCAGCCTCGGCAGGCGACGGGTGGGATGCATGTATGCGCGCACCCATTCATGCACGCATCCACCCATCCCTCGGCAGCCGCCCCGTCCACCTAACACATCAGGCGCGCGCTCCAGCGTGCCCGTACCTCACCCCGCCCGGCGCTCGCCCAGTGAGCGCCCGCTGTTGGTCCCGATTTGAAAACTCATGAGTGCGGAAAATACCATGTAATGCATATAAAACAGGGGTGAGGGCAGAGTGATTCCAATTTTTCTTTTTTCTTTTAAGAACGATGTGTGTTTTGCTTATAATCAAATGCATATGGCAAGTAAGAACATAAAGCAGTAAAGAACACATGATTTTATAGTGGTTCGGAGTCCAACTCCTACATCCACTCTTCCCTATCACAAGGGGCACCAACTTAACCAACTGAACTTAGTTTAACGTGTTAGTCCAACACCCAACAGATGTTTACCGAGTTCTCACTCAAACGGGACTTATCTCCCTCACGGGATTTCCTACCCTCTCTTTCGGGATTGCTAGATGTTTAACGAGTTCTCACTCACCTACAAACTTAACCTATCAAACTGATTTGGGTAAAGGTTTATTTGGTTTCCAACTAGGTTGAGATTTTCCCTTACATTTGTTTAACCTCAATGCTAAGGATGGGAAAATCTCTCTAAGCTTAGGATATTACATTTGTGCTTAGATCTAGGGTAGAACACTCTTGAATATATGCGTGTATTTCTTGCTCAGTGTTCTATGGTGGAAATGCTAGATGATTTGTCTTTGAAGCTCAATGGTGTTTTTCACGCATTTCACACACTTAATTTGATGGAAGAACTTGTATTTATAGTGTGGATTTGAATGTTACCGTTGGATGGAGTCACATTCAAATACATACTATTCTGTAGCTTTTTACAGCTTTTTCAGGCTGGTTGTCTTCCTTTCATTGGTCCACGTCAGCTGAATCTAAATTTATAATCTTGAGGATCTTCTCGATTCTTGAGATTCTTCCGAGTCTTGAGATTCTTGATTGGCCAGACTTCTCTTGATGGACCTTATCGTCGATCAGCATACTCGACACTCTTTAGCGAAGTTAAACTTCTTCGACTTCGGACATCGACTCTCAGTCACTAGACTTAGCTAACTGAGTTAGAACTAGACGACTTGAGACATTCGGTTCTCGATGAACATGACTTGGATGACTTCTCTTACGATGACTTCTCTTTGATCCGGTATGCGATTTACGGTTTTCGATATCGATTTCTTCTCTCTGATCGTCGACTCACATGATCGGATCGATTATAGCATCAGTCGAGATATCGGTTTATCATCGATTAGTACATCGAGGTTAGCATATTAGGTTAGCATATCAGGTTAGCTTATCTGATCTCGATCACGTCTGATCTCGATCAGTCTCATCTGCTCATCTTCTGATCAGCAACCTCCTCTTCTGATCTGGTCATCTGATCAGGTCATCTGGTCATCTGATCAGCTGGCTTAGCTTTTCTTTTCTTCTAATTTTGCTCAGCTCATCAGTTAACTCCGGAACTCATCTTACTCATCTGATCTCGATCAGCCTCGTCTGATCTCGATCATCTTCATCTGATTTTGTGAGTTCCCCCTCAACTTGTTCTCTCGTTCCCCCTCAACTTGTTATCTGTAAGTTAGCTTAAATAACACAAGTTGATAATGTTTTGGCATAATTCATCAAAATTAAAATATCCCAACACCACCGCCTATGCGCGTTCAGGGGCCAACCCCGCCTGGCACCGTGCACCACGCCCGTGTGCCTGGCGACGCTCGCGTGCCTCCCTTGGCATGTTTCGCACGATGCACGTCGCCTACGTACGGTTCCGGGTCCGTTTCAACTCCTCGTTTCCTCTTCGTCTTCGATCAGGTTACAATTTATTTAACGAGAAAATAAATACACCTTAAATCTAGGCTAGTCTATTACATTAAACAAATCAAATAGCCTAATCTACTCGTGGATTTTCTCACGAGAAAAATAAATTCGAACGAGTCGAATTAAAAACATTCATACGCATGAAAATTTAAACACATTAAATACCATGGCAATTGGATACCTGTAAAATAGATCTAACAATTCTACTATCCAATTTTCAATAAAATTTAATGGCCAACATAATTTAAATAACAATTTAAACACAGAGCTCGAAATCGAGGCTCTGATACTAGTTGTTGGGAAATTAGGGGTACCCTGATCTATTCGAGATGAATTTAAATACATATTTAACTTAACCAATTAATTACTAACATGAATTAATCCTAAATTAATTCAACATGATAATTAAACAAGCAAATAAGCAACATGCGTACACGTAATCCACGTAAATCCTAAGCATGCGGAATCTAGGAGTTACGAGATTACTTACCTCTTGTAGAGACAACCGTTGAGACGATGGATCAACCCAAAGAGTCTTCCCAAATATGTCCCACGTCCACGAACATAATCCGGTGGGAGGATTCTCAACGAACGATTTTAATTTAAAGGAGAAAATATAAAATTATTTTGCCACCACCTTTGTGGATTTCTAATTTTTCCAACACATGGAATTGCATTTGGGATGAAAAATTCATCCCCTATATATAGGACAAGGGGGGGACGAAAATTTAGGTTAATTGGGCATTGAGAAATTTTCTTACTTCTTCCTCAAGATACAATCTAGAATATATCCAATATATTCTATTTCCCAAAATATCTCCCAACAAAATCTTCACCTCCTTCGAAAATATCACACAATTAGGGAAGAAATAAGATCTTTTTCCTTTCTTGAATTTATGGGATAAACTTGTATCTCAAGAATACTTATTCCATAAAATCTTTCCAAGAAAATCAAGAAAAAAACTTTTATCTCTCCTTCTCATATTTTTCGAAAATAATTAGGAAAAATAGGCAATAATATTTTCTTCTCCTTTTCATTAATTGGACTTTAACTTGGGCTATTTGAGGGGCCTTTAGAAGAATTAAGATTGGACCTTCAATGGGCTATGAAACTTTAATATTTAGCAAAAATATTATTCAAGCCCATTAATATTAATTTATTCCACTATAAAATTAATATTGAACTATCCATCTTAACCCACATTACGACTTCACAATAATATGGCTCCCGTTCATTATTTCCCGTTTTTAAGATTATCTTAGTCCATTAATTAATTAAGCCACTGAACAGACTTTATATTAATTAATATATTTGTCCTTGGAGTAAAGACAACTCAACATTATTATCCATACCGAAAATAAATTTTCACTTGCAAGATTTGGTATGATAAAGATTCTGAGCCCACCAAGGGGACAATTCAAGCAAGCCGTACTCGCACACGATTCTCCGTATTAAATCTTAGCAATCGTCGTGTAACTAATAATATTGCCCAAAATACAAGGTATCGAATCACATTGATTCTCTTCCCATCATAAGTCAAAGCAATAGTTATTAATTTCAAACGATCCTATTTAAGGAACGGAGATTAAGAACTAACGAACCACTGAGGTCTAATTCTTATATATTCAATACCGAAGAATTTATCCTCCTGTAGATCCTATTCAGCGCATCATGATGCACTAGTGTAATCTCTTGGTCAAGACAAGCCAATCTGAGCCTTACACTTCAACCTTTCATGATGGATTGTTCATTTCCATCTGGGTTGTGAATTTGTACTTAATCACGTGGGACTGTTAATTTGATCTTCTGTGATCTAATATCACCAAATTAACTACAATGTGATACGTACTTACTTATTGAATAGGTTTGCAATAAATATATATAACATTAATTCATATTTTATGCAACAGTGATAAATAATTTATTTCAGTAAATAAATAAGATATTATGTTTGGTTATACAAAGTAAAAAATATACTTTTCAGTATAACCCCAACATTGGATGCTGCCCAGAAAATTTTGGGAATGGAGATTCATAGTGATAGAAGGCAGAAGAAACTTTTCCTTTCAAAAAATGATTATATTCAGAAGATATTATCAAGGTTTGGTATGTCTACAGTGTTGGGGTTATACGTGAAAGTGTGATTTTACTTTGTATAACCTATGTATTAAACACTTATTTACTGAAATAAATTGCTTATCACTGTTGCTTTAAATATGATTGAATGTTATATATATTTATTGCAAACCGTTCATAACACGCGTTACATTGTAGTTAACGTGGTGATACCAGGTCACAGAAGATCACGTTAACAGTGCCTTGTAAACGAGTGCGTGTTTCACAACTTAGATAGATCCGAACAATCTATTGGTAGAAGTTGATGTGTAAGGCTCAGATTGACTTGTCTTGACCAAGAGATTACACTAGTGCATTCGATGCGCTGATGCGGAAATGCAGAGAGGATAAACTCATTCGCACTGACTTAAGGGATGAAGAGTTAGACCTAGAGCTGTCAATTCGGGCCGCCCGGCCCAGCCCAACCCATCGGGCCAATTGATTTTCTTGGGCTGGGTCGGGCCAGCCCAAATTCTCATTGGACCTATAAAAGTGTAGCCCAGCCCAGCACTACATGGGCTAGCGGGCCAACGGGCCAGCCCGACCCAGTGTCCAAATTTTTATTTTTCTTATTAAATAAGTATATGTGAACTAAATTTAATTTTTTGAAGAAAAAAATTAGCATAAAAAAAATATTAGACATATGAAGTCCTTGATAATATCATAATATAAGAAATTGAGGGCAAATGAATATTTTTCTCATGCACAAGAATTGTATGGAATCGAAAAACATAATTTAACAATAGATTTTCAAATGCTCCATATTAATAATCTATATTTGATAATATAAATTTCAAATTAATATCCAATTAGATCAAATCCTTCAACAAGAACACAATTTTATAAAATACAAAGTCTAATTCTTAATAAAAATAATAAATTATTTAGTAAAAATATTAGGATGTCAGGCCAATTGGGCCGCCCGTTAGCTCGTGGGCCAAATTGACCCTAGCCCATTTGGCCCACGGGCCACATGGGTAGGGCCAAATTGGCCCAGGTTTTTTTGGGCCTATAATTTTACAGCCCAACCCATACTTACCTTCGGGTTGGCTGGGCCGGCCCGTCGGGTTGGCTGGGCCGGCCCGTCGGGCTGGGCTCAATTTGCCGGCTCTAGTTAGACCTCAGTGGTTGTTGATTTCTTAATCTCTGTCACTTAATAAAGACTATGTGTAATTAGTAGTTATTGCTTTAACCTATAAATGGGAAGAGAATCATTGCGACTTTGATACCCTATATCTTGGGCAATAATATTAATTACACGAGAGTTACTAAATTAATACAGAGAATCATGTGCTTGCAATGTCTTTCTTGATTGATCCCCTTGGTGGGCCCGGAACCTTTATCATACCAAATCTTGCAAGTGGAATTAATTTTCCGGTATGGATAATAAAGTTGGGTTGTCCTTACTCCAAAGATAAAGATATTAATTAATATAAAGCTTTTCAGTGGCTTAATTAATTAATGGACTAAATAATCTTAAACACGGGAAATAATAACCGGGAGTCATTTTACCGTAATATGGGTTAAGTTGGATAGTGCAATATTAATTATATAATGGCATTAATTAATATTAATGGACTGAATTATATTGTGGCTCAATATTGGAATTCAGAAGCCCATTGGAAGGTCCATCTTAATTCTCCTAAAGGCCCCTCAAGTAGCCCAAATTATAGTCCAATAAATAAAAGGTGCTTAAAATAAAATAAATTATTGTTGCATTATTTTTCCTTATTTTTTTCGAAAATTTTGAGGAAAAAGAGGGAGAAGAATTTTCTTGAAAAGATTTTATGGAAAGGAGATAAGTATTCTTGAATACAAGATTATCCCATAAATTCAAGAAATCTCTCATTGGTTTCCTTAATGATATTTTTCGAAATGTATAGAGAAATAATAGGAAGAAGGATTTTCTTGATTTTCTTGGAAAGATCTTTATGAAAAAGATATGTATTCTAGGAATACAAGAATATCTCATAAATTCAAGAAATATCCAATCTTGAAATGTCCCCTATTATTTTCGAAAATTTGGCTAAATAAGGGTGTGAGATTTTTGTGGAAAAATACACATGGAAAGAAGAATATATGGGATATATTCAAGATTTCTTGGAGATCAAGAAAAGATCTTTCCTAACACCAATTAAGCCTCAAATTTTCGTTCCCCCCCCCCCCCCCCCCCTCTATATAAATAAGGGGATGAATTTTTTCATCCCATAGTGTTCCATGAGTTGGAAAAATTAGAAATCCACAAAGGTGGTGCAACAATTGTTTATTTTCCTTTGTTTTATACATCGTTCATTGGAGAATCTTCCACCGGGGTTATTGGACGAGGACTTGGGAATACTTGAGAAGGACTTTTGGTGGGTATCCAGATACTTGATCCTGTCTGTCTCAGACCATCTCTCCAACGGGTACGTTTACGTAAACTCCTAGAAATTCTGCATGCTAGGATCTTTTACGTGAAATATTATTTGGATGTCGTTGTTGGATTAATTATTATTTGAATTCACTTAGGTTGATTCATGCTAGTAATAATTGTTAATTTAAATTTGTGTTTATGAGGTCATCCCGATAGATCCTGGCATATGTTATCCCAACAACTGGTATCAGAGCCCTGGTTCGGGCTCTGATCTTTTAAACTGTAATTTAAATTGTTGTTCATTAAAATTGAAATTGGATAGTGGAACTGTGAGATCTATTTTGCAGGTATCCAATTGTCATGGTATTTTAATGTGCTTATTTACATGCAAATAAATTGTGGTTTATAATTCGATTCGTTCGGATTCGTTTTTGCCTCGTGAGAAAATCCACGAGTAGATTAGAATTTGATTGATTTGTTCAATGTAATAGACTAGTCTAGATCTAGGTTTATTTATTTTTCGTAAATAAATTATAATCGGATCGTGAATGAAGACGGAGACAGAGAGTTAAAGACGGACGTCCAAATGCCCGAACGTACGCGAGCCAAGGCGGAGCACGTGGGATAGGCTGAAGGCCTAGTGACCGCACGCATCGCAAGGCGGGACGCGGACAGGGCGTGGCGAACGTGCTAGGCGCGCGAAGCAGATTTGGGGTCGAGGGCAGCAGCGCGCGGCTCGCGCAAGGCGCGCGCAGACGGACATATGCATGCTGGGCTATTTCGGACGTGGGGCGAAGGACCCCGGACGCCGACGCGTCCGGGCGATGCTCCGCGCGAATGTGCCATGGGCGACGGGGCGGGATGGTCGATCCGGACCGGGGTGTGCGCCTAGGCACATGCGACTCGAGTTCCGGGTCGTGAGCTACTCGTTTTCCGGACGTCGTCCTAACCCAAAATGGAGGACTTTTTTTTTGAAGAATTGTTGCGAATTCAGTGGGAGCCTTTCGAGACGAACGGTGAAGGCAAAAGAAGATACGATTTCTCAAGATCAAGATTTGGAATTAAACCATGACAGTTGGATATATGTGTCCAACTTGATTTATTTTGTCTTGATGCTTGTTTTAAATTCGTGCAATTTTATTTGTTAAATGTGTTTGCATGATTTAAAATTGTCTAAAGAAAATCTCACTTTCGAAAATTACTAAGTATGTTTTATTGACAAATTTTATTCCGGATAATAAAATTACGTCAAATTGACCTCCATGATTTATTTATTTGTGAATTCTTTTGGAGAAATTTCCCCCACGGAACGTCCAAAAGATGGTTTTCACATGAATAAATTCCCAAAAGGGTGATTGTGAATTATTATTAGTGGCGACGATGACCCTCCCCATGAGGCTCGTACAAAGCGAAAAAATAATTATGTATTTAATCATGGTTATTACTTAGGTATAAAATTAATATGCATATACTTCCCTGAAGTCCCTGTCAATTTTATATTGGTCAAGTGGGAGCCGACTATTAATTTTGAATTAAAGGTTTGTAATTGTTCTTGTTTGTAACCTGCTTGAATGTGTTTAAATAGACAGTTCACCCACGTGATCTATTTAAACTATTTTGAGATGTCGGCTGATGCATGTTCATATTGTTTTGAGATTTTGATATGAACAATGTGATCTAATTATGTGATAATTTTGTGTTTGCACAATTGTTGTTTATTTCAGTTCATCATGTAGCAACCTTTTAATCCACTGTTAATATACTTAAAGTGAATAGAATTGTATAGGAAACTATGTTGATTGGAAATGAAAATTTATGATTGTCCTAACTGCACAAAAGCACAAGTGGATTCTTGACACCAAAACCAGATGAGCCAACTGTCGAGTCAAAAATACGGGACTCATCAGATCACCTTGCGAGAGATGTTGTCGCTGAAAATGGTGGACGGCAACCCTGTAAGGGATTACGTCCTCAAAATAGATGGTCCATCTAAACAAACTTAAGGTTCTAGGTGCAGATTATGATATGGAGACCCAGATCGATTTGGTACTCCACTCTCTGCCCAAAAGTTTTGAGCACTTTGGCCTCGCTAGCTGATTTTTTGCAAGCTTTGGTCACGGCAGAGACGTTGATGGGGCACCAAACTCAAGCTTTGACGGCAAATGGTCCGTCTTCATCTTTAAGGCCAAGGGAAGGCAAGAAGCAGAAAAGGACCAAAAACCATAAGCAATCAAACTCAACCATTGCCAAGGGCAATGGTAAGATGAGGAATGCTGGTGGTGTCAAGGAAAATCCAAAGGGGAAGTGCTTAAACTGCAGTGAAAGAGGACAATGGAGGTTTGCCTGTTCCAACCCCAAAAGGCCCGGAAAGAAAGGTAATTTTCATGCACTAATTGTTGAAGCTTGTTTAGAGGCGTTTACTTCTCATTCATGGGTAGTTGATATGGGATCCACTAATCATGTTTGTTTCACGTTACAGGGGTTCAAACTGACCCGACGACTTAGTGGAAGTGAGATTCTCATCACACTGTGATGGTCCCGATTTGAAAAACCATTTTGCGCGTGCGGAAGCAAAACATTTCAAAAGCGATGCATATAAAACAGGGGTGAGGGCAGAGTGATTCCAATTTTTTGCGTTTTAAGCTCATGTGTTGTATTTTGCTTATAATCGAATGCATATGACAATATAAGAACATAAAGCAATAAACAACACAACAAAGTATAGTGGTTCGGAGGCTCAAGCTCCTACATCCACTCTCCCTGTTCCTAGGGAAATTCCTTCCAACTGGACTTATCACCCTCTCGGGTTCGCCTCTAGATATTTAACGAGCTCTCACTCAAACGGGACTTATCACCCTCACACGGGATTGCCTACCCTCCCTTTCGGGATTGCTAGATGTTTACCAAGTTCACACTCACCTACAAACTTAACCGACTGATTTGGGTAAGGTTTGTTTGGTTTCCAACTAGGTTGAGATTTTCCCTTACATTTGTTTAGCCTTAATGCTAAGGTTGGAAAAATCTCTCTAAGCTTAGGATACATCGTTGATTGCTTAGATTGGGTTCTAGAACACTCTTTGAATATATTTGTATATCTATAGACTTGTGTTCTAGGGTGGGAATGCTTTGATTTGGCTTGATGGATGTTTCACGCATTTTTCCACACCGAATTATGAAGGAAGAACTTGTATTTATAGTGTGGATTTTAATGTTACCGTTGGATGAAGTCACATTCAAATCAATACTATTTCGTAGCTTCTTTGCGACTTTTCGGTGGTTGTCTTCCTCTCATTGGTCCATGTCATTTGAATCTAAGCGGATATATTCTTGATTCCTCGCTTTAGGAATCATTCAGATTCTCTGAGTCTCGGTGTCTTGAGACATCTTGAGTCTTGATTCTATCGAGTCTTGAGTTTACTTGATTGAGACTTCTCTTGGCCGGACCTTATACGTCGGGCATACTAACACTCGGTGGCGAGTTGGTTCTTCGACTTGGACATCGACCCTCGGTCACTAGCTTTTCAGCTAAGCGATCATCGATGGCGTTACGATTCTCGATGAATATGACTTGGATGACTTCTCTTACGATGACTTCTTTCGATCACGGTATGCAGATTTCTGGTTTTCTTATATCGATTTCTCTTACCGCTTTGATCGATCGACACTTACATCGGTCGGTATATAGCATCAGTCGACATATCGGTTTATACGCATCATATTAGTACATCGGTTTAGCATATTAGGTTAGCATATCGGTTTTAGAACATCCGATCTCAATCACGTCGATCTTGATCATCGCTCATCTTCATATCGATCTCGATCACGTCGATCTCTCGTCGTCTCTCATCCGCTCCTCTTCTAATCTCGCAACCTTCTCTTCCGATCTTACGGTCGGTTTTCTTTTTACGATCAACTTGCGCTCTTCTCGATCACCGGATCGGCTCGTCGTTTCATTCCGATCATCGATCAGTCTGTTTCGGTCATCCGAATTAGTCATCCGGTCATCCGATCTTACGATTAGTTGGCTTAGCTTTTTCTTCTCTTACGATTTTGCTTTCGAAATTTCATCGGTTAACTTCGAGAACTCATCTAACTCATCGATGCGGATCGGTCTCGCTTCTCTGACCTCGTCGATCTCGATCATCTACGTTTGATATCGTGAATTCCCCCTAATTTGTTCTCTCCTTCCCCCTCAACTTGTTATCTGTAAATCAGTTTCAACAACACAAGTTGATAATGTTTTTGCATAATTCATCAAAACTAAAATATCCCAACAATTTCCCCCTTTTTGATAATGACGCCAAAACATTAGAAATATATGCATTTATACAGAGATTGGGTTTTTGTTTTAAACATTAGATCAGTTCAGGCGATCACTTTGAAAATAGTGATCTGTTGAACAACCCGCTCTGATACCAATTGATGGTATCAGATCAGAGACAGGTTTTAAAATAAGATCTGCTCAGGCGATCACATTGAAAAAGTAATCTTTTGAGAACCTGGCTGTGATACCAATTGATGGTCCCGATTTGAAAAACCATTTTGCGCGTGCGAAAGCAAAACATTTCAAAAGCGATGCATATAAAACAGGGGTGAGGGCAGAGTGATTCCAATTTTTGCGTTTTAAGCTCATGTTTTGTATTTTGCTTATAATCGAATGCATATGACAATATAAGAACATAAAGCAATACACAACACAACAAAGTATAGTGGTTTGGAGGCTCAAGCTCATACATCCACTCTCCCTATTCCTAGGGAAATTCCTTCCAACTGGACTTATCACCCTCTCGGGTTCGCCTCTAGATATTTAACGAGCTCTCACTCAAACGGGACTTATCACCCTCACACGGGATTGCCTACCCTCCCTTTCGGGATTGCTAGATGTTTACCAAGTTCACACTCACCTACAAACTTAACCGACTGATTTGGGTAAGGTTTGTTTGGTTTCCAACTAGGTTGAGATTTTCCCTTACATTTGTTTAGCCTCAATGGTAAGGTTGGGAAAATCTCTCTAAGCTTAGGATACATCGTGGATTGCTTAGATTGGGTTCTAGAACACTCTTTGAATATATTTGTATATCTATAGACTTGTGTTCTAGGGTGGGAATGCTTTGATTTGGCTTGATGGATGTTTCACGCATTTTTCCACACCGAATTATGAAGGAGGAACTTATATTTATAGTGTGGATTTGAGTGTTACCGTTGGATGAAGTCACATTCAAATCCATACTATTCTGTTGCTTCTTAAAGCTTTTCCAGGCTGGTTGTCTTCCTCTCATTGGTCCACGTCAGCTGAATCTAACGGATATATTCTTCAGATTCCTCGCCTTGGAATCATTCAGGATTCTCTGAGTCTCAGTGTCTTCAGAGACATACTAAGTCTTCAGTTCTATCTGAGTCTTCAGGTTTACTTGATTAGAGACTTCTCTTGGCCGGACCTTATACGTCGAGGCATCTTGACACTCAGCCGACCGAGTTCGATTCTTCGACTTGGACATCGACCCCTCGGTCCTTTGCTTTTCAGCTAAGCGATCATCGATGGCGTTCGATTCTCGATGAATATGACTTGAGATGACTTTTCTTCGATGACTTCTTTTTACGATCCGGTATGCATTTACGGTTTCGATATCGATTTCTCTTCGCTTTGATTTGATCGACTTACATGATCGGATCGATTATAGCATCAGTCGCATATCGGTTTATCTGCATCAGATTAGTACATCAGTTTAGCATATTAGGTTAGCATATCAGTTTAGAACATCTGATCTCAATCACGTCTTATCTTGATCATCTGCTCATCTTCATATCTGATCTCGGTCACGTCTGATCTCGATCAGTCTCATCTGCTCCTCTTCTGATCTTCAACCTTCTCTTCTGATCTTCTAGTCAGTTTCTTTCTGATCAGCTTGTCTGCTCTTCTAATCACCAGATCAGCTCATCTGTTCTTCTGATCATCGATCAGTCTGCATTACCGTCATCGATCGGTAAATCTGGTCATCGATCTTCGATCGGTGGCTTAGCTTTTTCTTCTCTTCGATTTTGCAAATTTCATCGAGTTAACTCGGAACTCATCTAACTCATCTGATCTCGATCAGTCTTGTATGTAGCCTTGTCTGATCTCGATCATCTACGTCTGATTTCGTGAGTTCCCCCTCAATTTGTTCTCTCGTTCCCCCTCAACTTGTTATCTGTAAATCAGTTTCAACAACACAAGTTGATAATGTTTTGGCATAATTCATCAAAACTAAAATATCCCAACACACTGGGCGATGCTACGAGAGTAGCAGCTGAAGCAGTGGGAGACGTGCACCTGTCTTTTGAAGACAGGATTTTAGTCTTTAGAGATGTTCTTTACGTTCCAATTTTTCACAAAAACCTTATTTCAGTTTCAAAACTATTTAATGAAGGATGTTCTGTTCATTTTTCTAAGCAAGTTACTGTTTACCGTAACGATGTGTTTATTTGTCATGGAACTTTATGGAACAATCTCTATACTATTAACTGTGCACACCACTCACAAAATGCATCTTATAACACATCGACTGTTTCATGTAATAAGAGAAAACATTCAGAAAATGTGAACGAGACACTTCTATGACATCTAAGATTAGGTCATATTAATCTAAATAGGATCCAAAGGTTGGTGAAAGATGGTTCGCTGTCGGACCTACAGTTAGAACCACTTCCAACATGCGAATCATGTTTGGAGGGTAAGATGACCAAGAGGGCATTTGGAGCCAAGGGGAATAGAGCCACAAAAGTGTTGCAAATCATTCACACTGACGTGTGTGGTCCAATGTCAACCAAAGCTAGAGGTGGCTATGAGTATTTTGTGACTTTTCATCGATGATTACTCAAGGTTCGGGTACATTTTCCTCATGAAACACAAATCGGAAACCTTTGATAAATTCAAGGAGTTCAAAGCCGAAGTGGAGAATCGTAGGGAAAAGAGTATCAAGTTTCTACGATCTGATCGTGGAGGCAAATACCTCAGCGATGAGTTTTTGAACTACCTGTCAGACGACGGCATTATTTCCCAGTTTACTGAACCCGGAACCCCTCAACAAAACGGGGTTGCAAAACGAAGAAACTGAACACTCTTAGAAATGGTTAGATCCATGATGAGTTATTAAGATCTACCCAAGTCATTTTGGGTCATGCCTTGGAACAACGGCTTACGTTCTGAATCTGGTGCCATCCAAACGGTTCCCAAAACCCCTAAAGAGTTGTGGACTAGGCGCAAGCCCAGTCTGAGACACCTCAGGATTTGGGGGTGTCCGGCATACGTGCTAGACAAGGAAGCCGGTAAGTTGGACGCACATTCGGAACTAAGGTTGTTTATAGGATATTCCATGGGAATGAAAGGGTGCATGTTCTATGGTCCCGAAGATCAAAAGGTGGTAATAAGTACGCACTTTAGATTTTTGGAAGAAGACTTTATGAACAATCGAAAGCCCAAAAGTGAGATTACCTTAAATGAAGTAAGAGGGCAAACTCCTGTACCAACTGTACAGGTTGATATACCAAGCGTCACACCGACACAATCGGAACCTCGTCGTAGTGGGAGGGTTATCCGACAACCTGAGAGATTCATGGGGATAGGAGAATCTTCGGATTTAGTTCCCGGAGATAGTGAATTAGACCCCTGGTCCTACAAGGAGGCGGTCCAAGATAAGGATTCAGAATCCTGGCAAACTGCGATGGAAGCCGAGATGGGCTCAATGGATCATAATCAGGTGTGGGAGCTAGTTGAACCACCCAGTGGGGTAAAACTCATTGGATGCAAGTGGGTCTACAAGAGGAAAAGAGGACCGGACGGGAAGGTGAAAACCTTTAAATCTAGGCTTGTGGCAAAGGGATACACTCAGAAAGAGGTTATCGATTATGAAGAAACCTTTTCGCCTGTAGCCATGCATAAGTCTATCTGTATTCTCTTGGCAATAGCTGCGCATCTAGATTTTGAGATCTGACAAATGGATGCCAATACAGCTTTCCTTAACGGGAGTCTTGACGAGGAAATCTATATGCAACAACCCGAAGGTTTCATCGAAAAAGGCCAAGAACACCTTGTGTGCAAGATGAGGAAGTCCATTTATGGACTGAAGCAAGCATCTCAGGCTTGGAACCAATGTTTTGATCATGTAATTAAATCTTATAGGTTTGATCAAAACGATTTTGAGAGTTGTGTTTATAGGAAGTGTGACGGAACTGCCTTGGTATTCCTGGTACTATACGTAGATGATATTCTGCTCATCGGAATCGATGTAAAGGTTTTGTCAGACGTAAGGGTATGGCTGTCAAAACAGTTTGATATGAAGGACTTAGGGGAAGCCGGTCATATTCTTGGGATCAAGATCACTTGAGATCGAAAGAAAAGAATGATCGGCTTATCGCAAGCTTCATACATAGATACCGTTTTGAAGCGTTTCAACAGGTAAGATTCCAAGAAGGGTTTTGTACCTTTCAGGAACGGAATCCATCTATCGAAAGACATGTGTCCCAAGACACAAAGGGAGATAGATGACATGAGAGACATTCCTTATGCGTCGGTAGTAGGAAGTCTCATGTATGCAATGTTACGTACGATATCGGATATCTGCTACGTCGTAGGCATGGTGGCGAGATATCAAAGTAATCCCAAAAATCAACATTGGACTGCTGTTAAGAACATTCTGAAGTATCTGAAAACTACTCGAGATAGAATGCTGGTTTATCAGTTAGATAATTTATTTCCAGTGGGATACACGGACTCGGATTTCCAATCAGACCTAGATTCCAGACTATCTGCCTAAGTTAGTGTGTTTTCATTTGGGAAGTGTGGCCATGAAATGGACGAGTGTGAAGCAGAAATGCATCATTGACTCAACCATGGAAGCCATGTAAGTAGCTGCTTGTGAAGTAGTGAAGGAACCAGTTTGACTCTAGATCTTCTTAGTGGACTTGGATGGAGTTCCGAATTTGTCTAGCAATATTTGCTAGGGGCAGTTGCAAATTCAAGGGAAACCAAGAGTCCACGAGTCAAACAAACACACAGAAGGAAAGAAATCTTAGACGAGAAATCGTTAAGAGAGGAGATGTAGAGGTGGCTAAGATCGCATTGGAGGATAACCTAGTTAATCTTTTCACAAAGTGTCTGCCTCTGGAAACATTCAAGAGACATGTGGGAGGAATGGTTGTCAAGTGCGTAGCCAATCTGCTTTGAGTATAAGTTGAAGAGATATTATTAGGTTCGTGTAGGTAGCATTAGATGTCACGTAAAATTACACGAGACGTGTTGTGGTATACTTAAAAGCAGACTTCGAGTATAAGTGGGAGATTGTTGGGGTTATACATGAAAGTATGCTTTTACTTTGTATAACCTATGTATTAAACACTTATTTACTGAAATAAATTATTTATCACTGTTGTTTTAAATATGATTGAATGCTATATATATTTATTGCAAACCGTTCATAGCATGCGTTACATTGTAGTTAATGTGGTGATACCAGATCACAGAGATCGCGTTAATAGTGCCTTGTAAACGAGTGCGTGTTTCACAACTTAGATAGATCCGAACAATCTATTGGTAGAAATTGATGTGTAAGGCTCAGATTGGCTTGTCTTGACCAAGAGATTACACTAGTGCATTCGATGCGCTGAAGCGGACCTGCAGAGAGGATAAACTCATTCGCACTGACTTAAGGGATGAAGAGTTAGACCTCAGTGGTTGTTGATTTCTTAATCTCTGTCACTTAATAAGGACTTTGTGTGATTAGTAGGACTTATAAATGGGAAGAGGATAAACTCATTTAAGACGTATAAGACTTAAGGGATGAAGAGTTAGACCTTGATGGTTGTTGATTTCTTAATGGGGAATGTTCACTTAATAAGGACTTTGTGTGATTAGTAGTTATTGATGATTTTAACCTATAAATGGGAAGAGAATCATTGATCCTAAGACTTTCAAAAACCCCTATATCTTGGGCAATAATATTAAGACGTCTTGGAATGGCACTAAGTTTATATTTTTAAGCTTTGTCAAAATTATTTTAATGAGATAGTGTTGGTCGGTTAGATGCACCTTGATTAGTGATTCCAACCAATACGTGTATGGGGTTAAAAGATACAAGTGTTCAAAGTGAATTTTAAAAAAAAATCTTCAGCTCCCGAGGTCGATGGGGGAATACAAGTGGGATGTTTTATATGCACCTTGAGTTTACTTATAGTCTATCCAAGATATAGATCTCTAGAGTTTTTTCGACTAGGATAGATCACCAACAAAGACTCAAACTACCTTACAAAGGGTTTGGGGTAAGAAACTAGGATGAGATATCCTTTACAATTAAGAACAATGCAAAGGCTAGGATATCTCTACTAAGCTTTGGATATATTTTAGCTTAGTGAAGGAGGAGCCTCTTCAATATAAAGCACTTGAGAAATTCTTGGGTTTTCAAGCTTCAACTCAATAAGAAGTTTGAGCTCTTGAGTTGCTTACAAATTTTCCATAACCTTCAATGTAGAGGGTCACAAGTATTTTATAGGCAGACACCAAGGTCACTCTTGAAAAACTATCTGTTGGAAGAGATGGCTTCAAGACTCTTATGGTGTGTGATGAACGGATATTTTTAGGGTTTGACACTCCCTTGCATGTTTTAGGCAATATGCTTTTCATCAGACCACTCACCAAGACTCGCCGTCAAAGGTCGGTTGTTGGGAGATGAATTTAATAAAGAAGATTTTGATTAGATCCCAAAACCCCTTAGTATGACATGTTCAGGATAATCTTGATAGTTGAGTCATGATTCAGTTTTAGAGTGTTCAGGATGTTATATGCACCTTGTATAGTCATGCAGATATAGATCGAGATAGATTATCAAGACTAAGAAGTTTCTCGAAGAAACAAGTTTCAAGATGAAACAAGTTTTAGTATGAAAGAAAATCAAGACTCAAGATGAAACCGAGAAATCGAAGAAGAAAAACAGAGAAATCAAGAACAAGAACTTATCAAGATGAAGACTTAGTATATCAGTCAGTATATTTGTGAAGACTCAAAGACATCAAGATAAAGACTCAAGACAGTCTCTTCAAGACCAAGAAAAGGATATCAAAAATATCTATCCGAATGGATATAAACTCAATGAAAAACGCGAAAATATCTATCCGAAGGATACAAAAAAGAAAAAGCGATTACTTAGAAAAATAGATATTGCCCTAGACATTCACATGCAGACAAAAGGAACTAAAACAAAGTGTTGTTAAGGTTATATCACTCAGAGATATTGACCAAAAAGAGTCGTTATGTTTGTCACATTTAACTGAAGACAAGAGCCAATCAGAGGAAGACAACATTGTACTTTTTATCGACATCGAAATGACAGTCATACTCAAGCATGTCAAGAGTACTATGTTCCGCAAAAAAAGTGGTGAGTGGCTGCATGAAAAGCATATTGCCTAAAACATGCAAGGGAGTGTCAAACCCTAAAAATAGCCGTTCATCACACACCATAAGAGGAAACTCGTGAAGCTATCTCTTCCAACTGATAGTTTTTCAAGAGTGACCTTGGTGTCTGCCTATAAATACTTGTGACCCTCTACATTGAAGGTTACGGGAAATTTGTAAGCAACTCAAGAGCTCAAACTTATTATTGCAAGTTGAAGCACTCGAAAACCCAAGAATTTCCCAAGTGCTTTATATTGAAGAGAGCTCATTCACTAAGCCTAGCTTGATAAGATATTTCCAAAGCTTACTAGAGATATCCTAGCATTTGCATTGTTCTTAATTGTAAACGATATCTCATCCTACTTGGAAACCAACCAAGAAACCCCAAACCCTTTGTAAGGTAGTTTGAGTGTGATTGTTGGTGAGTTGGAGTTGTAAAGAGTTAGTAAACTATAGAGGTAGTCAGAAAACTCTAGAGAAGAAGTGAGTAAACTATCTTGGATAGTCAGAAAGCTTGTGTGTGTTTTGGGTAAGTAAACTACAGAGGTAGTCAGAAAGCTCAAAATAGAAAGGTTAGTAAACTACAGAGGTAGTCAGAAAACCTTAGGAAGTGGTTAAGGAATTTCTCTAAAGAGTCAGAGAGAGTGGACGTAGGAGCTTGAGTCTCTGAACCACTATAACTTGCTGCGTTATTTGCTTTCTGTTCTGCATTGATTATCTGTTGCATATCTTTAATTGAAAGCATATTTTCACTGATACTCAGTTGGAATCAATCCACTGAAGTTGCATCTAACTGAATCACAGCCTTAATCACTATTCCATTAAAAGGAAGGTTTTCAACAAAGCATAAAATGAGTATAAACTTAGGGACAACCATTCCGCACATCTGAGTAGCTATTCAATAAAACTCAGGATCTCTGAAAACTCAGGCTCAGTTGGGATTATCTGAGGTTTCTGAAAGCAGCTCAGGATCACTATCTCGGGTAGACTTTGACTCAGGGAGATTTGTGCTTCTCAGGACCAAATCATCAGGACAACCTGACCCATCTGACCTCAGTGAAGGAAAAGTTTTAAAATTCACTTAACACGTGTATTCCCCCCATACACGTGTAAGACTCGTTTGCACCGGGACCAACAAGTAGTATCAGAGCAGGAGTTCAAAAGATCACTGTGTGATCACCTGAACTGATCTATTTTTAAAACCTGTCTCTGATCTGATACCAACAAGTGGTATCAGAGCAGTGGTTCAACTTGACCACCTGCTTTGTTGACCATAGTCTTATTTGTTAAAAGATTCTTGTGGTCTAACTGAACAGGTCTTATTTGCTGAAATCTTAAAAGGCTCAGACATAATGCCTTCTAAGAAACTTCCAATGTTCTCAGTAGAGAGCTATGATTTGTGGAGATTGAGAATGCAGGCTCACCTGTATTCTAAGCATGAACGTATGTGGAGAGTGGTTTATGAAGGACCATTCCAATTCACTGTGGTGAATCCCAGAGTAACTGAAAATGAGAGAAATGATCCCAGGACTGAATTTCCTAAGTCTGATGATCAACTTACTCCTGAGGAGAGGAAGTTAGTCAATCTAGACTATATTGCCAAAGATACACTATATAGCACTATTGATGATGGTGTGATGGGGGTGATTTCTCATTGTAATACTGCTAAAGAAATATGGGATACACTCGTTGTGATGTGCCAAGGCACAGATCATATCAAAGAGAACAAACTTTCAGTTGCCATTGGAAAGTTTGACAGTTTTGAAATGGAAGATGGTGAATATATTGACAAACTGGAAGTCAGATTCACTAGTATAATGAATGATCTAAATGCTCTTGGAAAGAGATATCCACAAAGAGAAATAGCATTGAAAATTCTTAGAGGTCTATCTAAGAAATGGGATATTCATGCAGTGGTGATTGAAAACACCAAGAACATTGATTCAATGCCGTACCAACAAGTCTTCTCTGAGCTGAAAGCTTATGAGTTTGTTATTGATAAGAAATCAAAGAAAGCTGACAGCAAAGATGATTCTTCATCTAGTAAAAATGTGGCTTTCAAAGCCAAGGAAAAATCCTGTAAAACTAGAGAGTCTGAGAACTCCCTTGCTAAAAATCAGGATGAGCTAGAGGATAAGCTAGCACTGATGGCAAGGAGATTTGAAAGGCTTAATAGTAGATATGGAAAATATAAAAACTATTACAGGAATCACAGGTACCAGAGAGATTCTAAAGCTGAGGACAAATCCACTGAGAAGAGAAAAGACCTGAAAGCTGAAGGATCTTAATCCAAAAAGAAGGACTCCAAGACAAAGGAGGAAAGTGATCAGGATGATGATGCCAACAGATGCTATAACTGCCAAAAGAAAGGTCATTTTCAGTATGACTTTCCAGACCTAAGTGCTAAGGAGAGAAAAGAAAGGCAAGCAAAGAGAGACAAGAAGTTCTCCAGCAAGAAAGCCATGGTTGCAGAAGAAGAACACTCTGAAGAAGGCTCCAGTTCTTCAGATGAAATGTTCTCAGAAAGTGACAGTGATGACATATGTCTAATGGCTGTGGAGGAGGTAAATTCTTCTATCTCTGTTGTTGCTCCTATACAAGCACATGAGTTGTCAAATTCTCATCAGTAACATCAATTTGACTCGATGGATTCTTTTTTGAGAGTCTTATGAAGGACTATTTGTTTTACAAGAAGCTATTTGAATAAAACTCGAGAGCGTAACAAAGAACCGATTCTTTGAAAATCTTAAGTGGAAAGACTCTAGTAATGCTGAGATCACTTCTCAATTGATGGGAACTACTGATGAACTAGATGTTCTGAAAGTACAACTCTCGGAGAAAGAGAAGTTGATAGAGACCCTAAATGGAAAACTAGAGAAATCCACTGAGGAGATTCAGCTGATCAGAACTAAGTTCGATGACCTCTTTGAGAAGCATGAAACTCTACAAAAATGTGAGGATAGTGCGCAGAGAAAGCTTGCTCTATTGAAGTCTGCATCTAAAGTAATAGATGAAATTCAGAGTTATCAGAGACCTGCCACTATAATAGCTGGATTGGGATACATTCCAGGGGGAACCTCACAAGGTCATCTGAATGCTGCATCTAGTAGCACAAAGACTGTCTTTGTTAAACAAGTGGCACCCACTCTTCGAACTGAAGAATTGCCCAAAGTTTTAGACAAGGGAAAAGGACCTATGGTTCCAGAAAAACTGAATGTTCAGGTAAGAAAGCCCAAACCTCAGGAAAAGGCTAGAAAACCTGACCACTCAGTAGGAAATTTTCAGGCTAGTACTTCAAAGCCTCAGGCTAAGAATGCAAACCTGAAAGATCTGCACTGAACCAGCAGAGGAATTTTCAGAAGAGAAACACTCAGCAGAGACATTCTCAACTGAAAAGACCAAGTCCTCAGATTACTGAAAGACCCCAATTTCAATACAGGCAACCTAAACCCCACTTGCCTAAGGGTAAAGGTTTCCTGAACCCGAGTCAACAAAGACACAGACCAGCTGCACAAAAGCCAAAGCAATGGAACAAAAGGCCTGTACCCAAGAAAAATTCTAAGGCTAATGTTCATGCCAAGGCTAGCACTCATACAAAGGATACTGCTAAGGCACCTAGAGTGGTAAATGTGTATGTAGATGTTTATGGAAGACATATCAGCCACTCTAAAGTGATTAGAGTTGTCAGGCAGATTTGGATTCCAAAAGGTACAGCTAACCTGGTAGGACCCTACACCAAATGGGTACCTAAGAATTGATCTGTTTTTCAAGTGAAAAACAAGGGCACTGAGCTGAATGAAGATCACATAGCACTGATGAGTGGAGATGAAATGGCTCCTGCTGTATGGTATCTTGACAGTGGATGTTCAAGACATATGACAGGATACAAGCAAATACTCACTGACTATGTTGAGCAGAAAGGCCCTCAGATCACATTTGGAGACAACTCCAAGGGACAGACTAAAGGATATGGAACTCTTGAAATTGAATTAGTTCATATCCATGGTGTTTCATATGTATCTGGTTTGAAGCATAACCTGCTTTCAATAAGTCAATTGTGTGACAAGGGATTTAATGTTGAGTTCTCAAAGAACTTATGTTATGTGAAAGATGATACCTCACAGAAAATAATACTGACTGGTACTAGAAAAGGAAATGTGTATCTTGCTGATTGGAGTTCAACTCCTAAAGATACATGTTTGGTTGCAAAAAGTTCCACAGATACCAGTTGGTTGTGGCACAAGAGGATGAATCACCTGAATTTCAAAACCCTGAACAAACTTGCAAGATTAGCACTTGTGAGGGGGTTACCAAATGAAGTGTTCAGTAAAGAACATGTTTGTGATGCTTGTCAAAAAGGAAAACAAGTTAAAGCATCATTTAAAAGCAAAGTAGAGGTTTCTACTGAAAGAATACTTCAATTGTTGCATATGGATCTTTTTGGTCCAGTAACACCAGTGATCACAAATGGCAAAAAATATGCACTCGTAGTAGTTGATGACTACTCAAGATATACATGGGTCATATTCTTACTCAGTAAGAAAGAGACTCAGATAAAACTGCCTGAACTACTGAAAAGGCTCAGTACTGAAAAGAATCTAAGTGTGGTCAAAATCAGATCAGATAAAGGAACTGAGTTTATAAATCATATTATATCTGATTATTGTGCAGCAAATGGAATAACTCATTAAACATCAGCTGCAAGGACCCCACAACAAAATGGTGTTGCTGAGAGAAGAAACTGGACTCTAAAAGAAGCTGCAAGGACAATGATAGTTGAAGCTGATATTCCTAAAAGATTTTGGGCTGAAGCTGTCAACACTGCATGCTATTCTCAAAACAGATCCATGCTGACCAAGAGTCAAGGCAAAACTCCATACGAGCTTTGGAATGAAAGGAGGCCTCTTGTTTCTTTCTTTCGTGTGTTTGGTTGCAAGTGTTTCATACACAATAATGGTAAAGACCAGTTGAAAACATTTGATAGCAAAGCTGATGAAGGAATATTCTTAGGATATTCTGAAGTCAGTAAAGCCTTCAGAGTTTACAACTGTAGGACTCTTATTGTGGAAGAAACACCTCATGTTGTTTTTTATGAATCTATTTGTGTTCAGAAGAAACAGGAACATGATGCAGGAGAACTGACCAAGAGAATCACCAGACTAAGCCTGAAAAAGAATGACAAAACATCCTCTGCACCTGAAAAGAAGAAGTCAGTCACCTTCTACAAATGGAATGACTCAGACTCAGACAAAGAAGTTCAGGATGGAACTCAGGATGGTGAGAATCAGGATGGAAATTCTCCACTGAAGGAAAGCCAACACACAAAAGCTGACCAATCTGAACAGACACCAGTTCAGACTTAGGTATGTGATGCCAATGAAGATGTGGTCACAGCTGAGGCAATCTCTGAATCTATCAACCAAAGGGGAACAAATGTCTCTGACAATGTTCTGAATGGAATTTCCCCTGAGGAAGATGATTCCCTTTCTCCTTTTCTGTTGTTCCCTGAGTTTAATGAATTGCCTGAACCTAACATTTCAAATGTTGAGGATACTATTGAAGGGGGAACATCCAGAAGAAGTTGGCTAGATAGTCATCCTACAAGTCAGATTGTGGGTGATCTAACTAATGGTATCAAAACAAGAAGGTTCCATGGTGAAAGTGCATTATTCTGCTGCTTCTTATCAGAGAAATAGCCTACTGAGATTGAAGAAGCTCTACAAGATTCTTTTTGGATTACTGTTATGCAAGAAGAGCTGAATCAATTCTCAAGGAATGAAGTATGGGAGCTAGTGGATAGGTCTGAAAGGCACAATGTTATTGGAACCAAGTGGGTATTCAAGAATAAAAGAGATGAGAACAACAATATTGTAAGAAACAAGGCAAGGCTAGTTGCACAAGGTTATTCCCAAGAAGAATGCTTGGATTATGATGAAACCTTTGCACCTGTTGCAAGACTAGAAGCCATCAGATTGTTTCTTGCATATGCTGCCCACATGAAATTCACAGTCTATCAGATGGATGTGAAAAGTGCATTTCTGAATGGTGTGCTTAAGGAAGAGGTTTATGTGGAACAACCTCCTGGTTTCAGACAGAATGACCAAGTTTACAGGCTCAGAAAAGCCTTGTATGGTCTTAAGCAAGCACCCAGAGCATGGTATGATACCCTTTCTCAGTTTCTTACTGACCATGGTTTTATCAAAGGAATTGTTGATAGAACTTTGTTCAGAATAGAAGATGGGGAAGATATCTTACTAGTTCAGATTTATGTGGATGACATTATTTTTGGATCTCCAAATCATCAGTTGTGTGAAAAGTTTTCTACACTGATGAAAGGAAAGTTTGAGATGTCTATAATGGGGGAGATGAATTTCTTTCTTGGACTACAAGTGAAACAATCAAAGGAAGGAATCTTCATCAACCAAGCAAAGTACACCAGAGATCTGATTGTCAAGTATGGTGTACAAAATTGCAATGCAGTTAGAATTCCCATGAATACATACTACAAGATGGATCCTGATCCTGAAGGCAAATCAGTAAGTCACACTGATTATAGAGGGATCATTGGATCATTGCTCTATCTCACAGCAAGTAGGCCTGATATAACATTTGTTGTTGGGATATGTGCAAGATACCAAGCTAATCCTAAGGCTAGTCACATGGAGGCTGCCAAAAAGATACTGAAATATCTTAAGGGCACTCTGAATAGAGGATTGTCGTATCCAACTAATGATAACCTTGAATTAACTGGTTACTCAGATGCTGATTATGGAGGGTTTAGAATTGACAGGAAGTCCACTACAGGAACTTGTCAATTTCTTGGAAGTAAGCTGATATCCTGGTTTTCAAAGAAACAGACCTCAGTAGCAACCAGTACTACTGAAGCTGAATACATGGCTGCAAGAAGCTGTTGCGCACAGATTCTTTGGCTAAGACAACAATTAAGGGATTATAATAGTGCTATTGCTATTTCACAAAATCCGGTATTGCACACCAAATGTAAGCATGTGGATATCAGACATCACTTCATCAGAGATCATGTAGAGAAGAAGGATATCAGGATGGAGAAGATTCCTACTGATAAGCAGAGAGTTGATATCATGACTAAACCTTTGGCTGAATCAAGATTTCAGGAACTATCAGTTGAATTAGGGATGTTGGATCCAGGTGTATAGAGTAAATCTAAAAAATTGAAGGTTTTCAGATGCATGAAGTTTTCTCAGGATTCTACTGAGAAACTCAGGATAAAATTGGAAATACTTAACTGAGTCTTGGGTAACTCAGATGTACTGAAGGTCAGTACTCAGTATCATACTGAACCCGTTCAATACTCAGTATCATACTGACATTTTATCAAGGTCAATACTCAGTAAACTGATAGAGGGAAATTAGTCTGAAGAAGTAATGACTCATGCAACTCATTTATTGCTTAACTGAATCTCAGAAATCATTGGCAATAAATAGCATAACACCTGAAGGGAATGTTTTGGGCGGGACCTTTGAAATGCCGAAGAAGGTCAACAGTCATTAATTGCTCTGATTCAATTAATCACCAATAAGGTTAATTTGGCGGCATATTTTTCGTGAAATCGTCCTTTCGAATACCCGATTAGTCGGTAATCAATCTTAACCGTTGATTTTAATCAATCATACGATTTCCCACAAACCCATTCTATATATTCATTTGAAAAATCATTCAAGCCCTATTTCATTAACCTTCGTCTCCAAAAACACTCTGCAAAACTCAAAATCCATTTTTTCCCAGAATCTTCATTGTCTCAAAAACCCTACACTCTAAAATCCTCACAATGACTTTCTCCATATATGATAAACTGGCTATTTCCAACAAGCCCTGGTATGAATATGTGGTGTCGCTCGAAAGTTCTTCAAATGCTACCCACGAAGAAGAGGCTCTGCATATGATAAGAATCGCAAAGCTTACAAATCTTGTTGCAAGCCAACCAGAAGCCGAATACTCTAAAGAGGTAATAGAGTTTATTTCAAATCTAAAATTAGATGACGAGGATGGTATCGAGTCCCAGATTACTGTTTTCCATCTAGAACATAGCTCTAATTACGTAGATTTTGTACGGGAGTTGTATATAATCCCTAAAAATTTAAATGATGTATTTGAGTTGTGTGATAGAGGTGAGGATCCCACGACGTATATGTTGGGTAGGGAACAGGAATACCTTGATAGGATAACAGAGCATCCTATTAAGTTTGAGGCTACATTGAATAAACGGCATTTGAAGCCGAAATACAGAGTTTTGTTAGATATTGTTAGTAAGTGTATAATGAGCATATCAGGGAGTTTTGAGCAGATCAGCACTCCAAAGCTTAGATTGATGGCTGCTATAGAAGACTCACCCACCACAGATTATAATTGGTTGAGATATCTGATCAGAGTGGTGAGTGACCAGGCCAAGCAGATCAAGAAGGAGGATGGATCAGTTTCAATCAAAGGTAAAATTCTTCATGCAACCAAAATAGCTTTTATTTTGGAGATGTGTCGTGAAGAAAAAGACATTTTTGCCAACTCCTCACCTTTCCCAAAGTCTAAAATCATGTTCAAGCCTACAACAACAAGAAAGACTTTAAAGGGAAAGAAAGAGAAGAAAGTGGAAAGCGCTGCAGAGGGATCTGCTGAAGAAGCCCATCAAGCTAGGGGGAAGGCTTTGATGGAGGTGAAGAGGGAGAAGGGAGAAGCAATGAAGAAGAAAACCATTGCTCCCAAGAGCAGAAGAATGCTAATTTCCACTGAGGAGGAGGTGAGTGAACCTGATGAGGTGCAACCTGAGGGCCAACAAGCTCAGATATCGCCATTACAAGTATTGGCTCAGGTTGTATCCACCACAGTAGAGAAAATTGAGGAGCAAGTCTTCTCTGAGGTTCTTGAGACGTCACTGAGCTCAGACAAATTCTCTCAAGAAATTTTCAAAGGACCTCAGACCTCAAAACTAGCTCAGGTTCCTACTGAGGAGTTGCCTGCTCAATCCTCATATCAAGCTGAGCCTTAGGAGCTGTTGAATCTTGATGAGCTCCTGAGTGATCCATTTCTTGATCCCTCAGCACCAGAAGAACTTCCCACTGAACCTGAGAGCCCGAAGCTGAAGAAGGGCGAAGCAGAAGAGACTGAGTGGCGAAGCAAGGGGAAACGGTTCTTATTGGACAGATACCCTGAGCTAAGCTCATATCCTGACCTTCAGGATCTCTTCTTCAGACTGAGGACAACAGTCTACATTCTCAACCAGACTCTGCCAGAGATGCTCAATATTGCTTCATTCAGAGAAGAGAACTGGTGGAATGAGGAGACAGCAGTTTTAACTGAGTTCTCCGGGTTCAGAAAGACCAAGCTCAGGATGAAAGTGTCAGATTTTGATGAGCTGGTCAGGAAGAAGCTTGCTAAGAAGGAAGAAGCTGATGTTGGTGCCCCGAGCTCCAAAGATAAAATTCAAGATGGGGACCAACAGGGGAATGCTGAGAAACAATCTCAAATGGAGAAGGAAAGTACTGATGTTGGAGAGCCTGATGTCACAAATCCTCAGACTGAAGTTAGTACTCTTCAGGTAACTTTTGGCACTACTAAACATTATGCCAAGGCTACTGAAGTTTCTATCTTTAATTCTGTAATGTCTGATATGCAGACTGAGGCTCAGGTGGAAACCGAAGCTCAGGTGGAAACCGAAGCTCAGGCAGATACTGAAGCTCAGGTGGAGACCGAAGCTCAGATAGAGACTGAGGCTCAGGCAGAGCAACCAGCTCAGGACAAGCAGCAAATTCTCTATGCTCCAGAGATTGATCTCACTCCCATTGTGGAGAAGCTGGACAAGGTTGTGCCAATCATGGAAAAAGTGGCTCAGATTGAAGAAGCATTGGCCAACCAGTCCCAGAAGATGGAAAGTCTAAGTTCTACTTCAGACCTGATGCAGCTTCAAACTTCTCTGAATGATAAGATGACTGTCATGGAAGGAAAGATCGATGGAGTCAAGACTGAGCTGAGCGCAGAGCTGAAGCAAATGTATCAGGAAAGGACTTCATATCTAGAAGCAAAGCTGGTGGAGAAGAATGATCAACTGATCAAAAATGTTGTTGAGGAAATGGGCTCCATGCTCATGACCAAGATGACAGAGATGTTTAAAGATGTGCTCTCCAACCAGTTTGCACAAATGTCTGAAGAGTTCTCTGTGGCTAAGAACCACTTAATGAGGCTAGAAGAAGAGCAAGACCAGTTGGCGGGGGAGGTGCGAAGTGTCAGCAAAGAGCAATACCATATGGACACTGCACTATCCAAACTTCTGCCAAGGTATGGTGCCAAGAAGGGGGAAAGGCCCGGAGCTGACTTGAGAGTATTATTGGCACACACCTTGGAGAGAAAGGCAGATAAAGAGGCTGAAAAGAAAAACATTGCTGAAGCCTTGAAGGAAGTTGAAGCCACTGAGAAGCTCAAATCTAAGAAAGTGGAGAAGCCTGTCTACACTCATGTTTCTGAGGAAACAATGCAAGAAGTCATTGCTGAAAAATTGAGTGCTAGAAGAAAGGTTGGAACAAGCCAAGCCGGTGCTGAACAACCTATCAAGAGGAAGGCTGTGGCGTTTGTTGAACCTGAGGGAAAGAGAGCTAAGGCTTCTAAGCCAACTCAGAGAAAGCTGATAATGGAGTTAGAAGATTCTGAGGAGGAACCGCAGAAAGAAGACTTCAACATCAGGAGAGCTTTGAGATCACTTCAGGTCGAACAAGCCAAGAAAACAGCTGCTTCAGTTTCAGGAGTTTCTTTGATAAGGAAAAAGAAAGAAGAAGAGCAGAAGCGCAGAAGTGGTTTCAAAAAGTTCGTGAGCAAGAGGAGAGGGACAGCTAAAGCTCAGAAGTGGCCGCACATTGATAAGTGGATGCCAATCCAATTCAATGATGCTTGGGAAGAGATATAAATAACCTTCTGGTTTTACTATGAAGTGCTGTGAGAATGGAGAGGGGAAAGCTCAGATCCTAATGAAGCCTTCATTGATTATCTGCTGACCTTCTATCCAAAATACTTAAAAAGTTGGATTAATCTTCCATATGAAGGAAAAGTTCATATTACTGCCCCTGGTCCATACACATACCCTGCTCCTAGGCTAGAGAATGGCTTGGTAAATGAAACAGCCATATCTCAGGAAATTGCTCAATATGCCATCCAATTAGGCCTGACAGGTAACAACCCTGATATCATCAAGGAGAGAGATGCACTGAAGAAAATGTATTATGCGATGTTCAACCTAGAAGTGCCTGTGGATGAGGTTGAAGAAGACTGAAGAGCTCAAGCTGAAGATTACTGAAGAATGAAGATCAAGACTGAAGACTCTTGTAATTCTATTCTTTTTGTCTTTATTTTTGATAAGTTCATTGTAATCTGTAACATTCTATCATACATCAATGGAACTTTATCTTTTATGCTCAAAGATAATATCTCATTATCTTTTTACATGTCTTTATATTTGATATGCCTTATGATTTTGTGATGAAATTGTTGGGAGAATTATTATTGTGAAACTGTTAAGAGATTTGTCATTCTTGTATTGTAATAGGAAAAACTGAAACCTGAGTATAGGTTAAGTGTTTTTTTAACAAGATGGTTTTGGCATCATCAAAAAGGGAGAAATTGTTGGGAGATGAATTTAATAAAGAAGATTTTGATTAGATCCCAAAACCCCTGAGTATGACATGTTCAGGATAATCTTGATAGTTGAGTCATGATTCAGTTTTAGAGTGTTCAGGATGTTATCTGCACCTTGTATAGTCCGCAGATATAGATCAGATAGATTTCAAGACTCAAGAAGTTTTCAAGAAACAAGTTTCAAGTTTGAAATGAAGTTTCAAGTTTAAAAGATGAAATCGAGAAATCAAGACTCAAGATGAAATCGAGAAATCAAGACTCAAGCAGAAATCGAGAAATCAAGACTCAAGCAGAAACTAAGAAATCAAGATTCAAGATATCGGTCAAGATATCTGTGAAGACTCAAAAGACACTGAAGACTCAAAAGACTCTGAAGACACAGAAGACTGAAGACAAAGGATACTGAAGACACAAGTAATTATCAAGACTCAAGAATGTAATCAATGCTCAAGATATAAACTGAATGTTCCGAGGCACTGAAAATATCTATCTGAAGGATACAATACTGAGAAAAATGCGATTACTTAGAAAAATAGATATTGCCCAAGACATTCACATGCAGACAAAACGAACTAAAACAAAGTGTTGTTAAGGTTATATCACTCAGAGATATTGACCAAAAAGAGTCGTTATGTTTGTCTACATTTAACTGAAGACAAGAGCCAATCAGAGGAAGACAAAGATTTGATTTTATCGACATCGAAAGTGACAGTCATCAAGCATGTCAAGAGTACTATGTTCGAAAAAAAAAAAGTGGTGAGTGGCTGCATGAAAAGCATATTGCCTAAAACATGCAAGGGAGTGTCAAACCCTAAAAATAGCCGTTCATCACACACCATAAGAGGAAACTCATGAAGCTATCTCTTCCAACGGATAGTTTTTCAAGAGTGACCTTGGTGTCTGCCTATAAATACTTGTGACCCTCTACATTGAAGGTTACGGGAAATTTGTAAGCAACTCAAGAGCTCAAACTTATTATTTAAAGTTGAAGCACTCGAAAACCCAAGAATTTCCCAAGTGGTTTATATTGAAGAGAGCTCATTCACTAAGCCTAGCTTGATAAGATATTTCCAAAGCTTAATAGAGATATCCTAGCATTTGCATTGTTCTTAATTGTAAAGGATATCTCATCCTAGTTGGAAACCAACCAAGAAACCCCAAACCCTTTGTAAGGTAGTTTGAGTGTGATTGTTGGTGAGTTGGAGTTGTAAAGAGTTAGTAAACTACAAAGGTAGTCAGAAAACTCTAGAGAAGAAGTGAGTAAACTATCTTGGATAGTCAGAAAGCTTGTGTGTGTTTTGGGTAAGTAAACTACAGAGGTAGTCAGAAAGCTCAAAATAGAAAGGCTAGTAAACTACAGAGGTAGTCAGAAAACCTTAGGAAGTGGTTAAGGAATTTCTCTGAAGAGTCAGAGAGAGTGGACGTAGGAGCTTGAGTCTCTGAACCACTATAACTTGTTGTGTTATTTGCTTTCTGTTATGCATTGATTATATGTTGCATATCTTTAACTGAAAGCATATTTTCACTGATACTCAGTTGGAATCAATCCACTGAAGTTGCATCTAACTGAATCACAGCCTTAATCACTATTCCATTAAAAGGAAGGTTTTCAGCAAAGCATAAAACGAGTATAAACTTAGGGCCAACCATTCCGCACATCTGAGTAGCTATTCAAGCAAACTCAGGATCTCTGAAAACTCAGGCTCAGTTGGGATTATCTGAGGTTTCTGAAAGCAGCTCAGGATCACTGTCTCGGGTAGACTTTGACTTAGGGCGATTTGTGCTTCTCAGGACCAAATCATCAGGACAACCTGACCCATCTGACCTCAGTGAAGAAAAAGTTTTAAAATTCACTTAACACGTTCCCCCCAATACACGTGTAAGACTCGTTTACACCGAAACCAACAGTCAGTAAAGTACAGTGTTGTCTTCCTCTGATTGGCTCTTGTCTTCAGTAAATGTAGACAAACATAACGCCTTTTTTAGGTCAATATCTCTGAGTGATATAACCTTAACAACACTTAGCTTTAGTTCCTTTTGTCTGCATGAGAATGTCTTGGGTAATATCTATTTTTCTAAGTAATCGCGTTTTTCTCAGTATTGTATCCTTCAGATAGATATTTTCAGTGCCTCGGAACATTCAGGTTGTCTTGAGCATTGATTACATTCTCGAAGTCTTGATATCCTTTGTCTTGATCTTGATATCTTGATCTTGTGTCTTCAAAGTCTTACGAGTCTTGATGATATCTTGGACCGATATCTTGAGTTTTCATCTTGAGTCTTGGTTTCTCGATTTCATCTTGAGTCTTGATTTTCGATTTCATCTTGAGTCTTGATTTCTCGATTTCATCTTGAGTCTTGATTTCTCGATTTCATCTCGAAACTTGAAACTTCGGTTTCATCTTGAAACGGTTTCTTCATAAACTTACTGAGTCTTCAGAATCTTCAGAATCTAACCTGATCTATATTTGCTGACTATACAAGGTGCAGATAACATCCTGAACACTCTAAAACTGAATCCTGACTCAACTATCAAGATTATCCTGAACATGTCATACTCAGGGGTTTTGGGATCTAATCAAAATCTTCTTTATAAAATTCATCTCCCAACAATTTCCCCCTTTTTGATGATGCTAAAACCATCTTGTTACAGAAATACTTAACATATACTCAGGTTTCAGTTTTTCCTATTACAATCCAAGAATGGTAAATCTCCCAACAATTTCACAACAATTCTCCCAACAATTTCCTCACAAAATCATAAGGCATATCAAAATATAAAAACATGTAAAAAGATAATGAGATATTATCTTTGAGCAAAAAGATAAAGTTCCATTGATTGTATGATAACAGTTACAGATTACAATGAACTTATCAAAAAGTAAAGACAAAAACAAAAGAATTACAAGAGTCTTCAGTCTTTGGTCTTCAGTCTTCTTTGATCTTCAGTCCTCTTCTTCAACCTCATCCACAGGAACTTCCAGGTTGAACATCCCATAATACCTCTTCTTCAATGCATCTCTCTCCTTGATGATATCTGGGTTGTTACCTGTCAAGCCTAACTGGATGGCATATTGAGCAATTTTCTGAGATATGGCTGTTTCATTTACCAAGCCATTCTCTAGCCTAGGAGCAGGGTATGTGTATGGACCAGGGGCAGTGATCTGAACATTACCTTCATCCGCAAGATTAATCCAACTCTGTAAGTACTTTGGATAGAAGGTCAGCAGATAATCAATGAAGGCTTCATTAGGATCTGAGCTTTCCCCTCTCCATTCTCTTAGCACTTCATAGTAAAACCAGAAGGTTCTTTTTATTTCTTCCCAAGCATCATTGGATTAGATTGGCATCCACTTATCAATGTGCGGCCACTTCTGAGTTTTAGTTGTCCCTCTCCTTTTGCTCAGGTACTTTTTGAAACCACTTCTGCGCTTCTACTCTTCTTCTTTCTTTTTCCTTATCAAAGGAACTCCTGAAACTGAAGCAGCAGTTTTCTTAGCTTGTTCCACCTGAAGTGATCTCAGAGCTCTCCTAGTATTGAAGACTTCTTTTTCTGCTTCCTCTTCAGACTCTTCAAGATCCATTATCAGCTTTCTCTGTGTTGGCTTAGAAGCTTTGTCTCTCTTTCTCTCAGGTTCAACAAATGCCACAGCCTTCCTCTTGATAGGTTGTTCAGCGTCGGCTTGGTTTGTTTCAACCCTTCTTCTAGCACTCAGTTTTTCAGCAATGACTTCTTGCATTGTTTCCTCAGAAACATGAGTGTAGATAGGCTTCTCCACTTTCTTGGATTTGAGCTTCTCAGTGGCTTCAACTTCCTTCAAGGCTTCAGCAATGTTCTTCTTTCCAGCCTCCTTGTTTTCCTTTCTCTCCAAGGTGTGTGCCAATAATATCCTCAGGTCGGCTCCTGGCCTTCCCCCCTTCTTGGCACCATACCTTGGTAGAAGTTTGGATAGTGCAGTGTCCATGTGAAATGGTTCTTTGCTGACACTTCGCACCTCTCCAGCCAACTGGTCTTGCTCTTCCTCTAGCCTCAACAAGTGTTTTTTAGCCACAGAGAACTCTTCAGACATCGGTGCAAACTGGTTGGAGAGCACATCTTTAAGCATCTCTGTCATCTTGATCATGAGCATGGAGCTCATTTCCTCAACAGCATTTTTGATCAGTTGATCATTCTTCTCCACCAGCTTGGCTTCTAGAAATGAAGTCCTCTCCTGATACATCTGCTTCATCTCTGCGCTTAGCTCAGTCTTGACTCCATCTATCTTCCCTTCCATGGCAGTCATTTTTGCACTCAGATTTTCCATCTTCTGGGACTGGTTGGCCAATGCTTCTTCAATCTGAGCCACTTTCTCCACGATTGGCACAACCTTGTCCAGCTTGTCCACAATGGAAGTGAGATCAATCTCTGGAGCATAGAGAATTTGTTGCTTGTCCCGAATTTGGTTGCTCTGCGAGCCTCGATCTCTCTCGAGCTTTGGTCTCCCACGAGCTTCGGTCTCAACTCGAGCCGGTTTCCACTGAGCCGGTTTCCACGAGCCGGTTTCCACCTGAGCCTCAGTCTGCATATCAGACATTACAGAGTTAAAGATAGAAACTCCAGTAGCCTTGGCATAATGTTTAGTAGTGCCAAAAGTTACTGAAGAGTACTAACCGATCCCGAGGATGTGTGACATCGGGGCTCCAAACATCAGTACTTTCCTTCTCCATTTGAGATTGCTTCTCAGCATTCCCCTGTTGGTCCCCATCTTGATCTTTTTCTTTAGAGCTCGGGGCACCAACATCAGCTTCTTTCCTCTCAGCAAGGTTCTTCCTGACCAGCTCATCAAAATCTGACACTTTCATCCTGAGCTTGGTCTTTCTGAACCCGAAGAACTCAGTTAATACTGTTGTCTCCTCATTCCACCAGTCCTACCTCTGAATGAGGCAATATTGAGCATCTCTGGCAGAGTCTGGTTGAGAATGTAGACTATTGTCCTCAGTCTGAAGAAGAGATCCTGAAGTTCAGGATATGAGCTCAGCTCAGGGTATCTATCCAATATGAATCGTTCCCCCTTGCTTCGCCACTCAGTCTCTTCTGCTTCGCCCTTCTTCAGTTTCAGGCTCTCAGGTTCAGTGGGAAGGTCCTCAGGTGCTGAGGGATCAAAGAAAGGATCACTCAGGAGCTCATCAAGATTCAACAGCACCTGAGGCTCAGCTTGGTCTGAGGATTGAGCAGGCAACTCCTCAGTAGGAACCTGAGCTTGTTCTGAGGTCTGAGGTCCTTTGAAAATTTCTTGAGAAAATTTATCTGAGCTCAGTGATGTCTCAAGAACCTCATAGAAGACTTGCTCCTCAGTTTGCTCTTCTGCCGTAGATACAACCTGAGCCAATACTTGTAATGGTGATTTCTGAGCTTGCTGGCCCTCAGGTTGCACCTCCTCAGGTTCGCTCACCTCCTCCTCAGTGGAAATTAACATTCTTCTGCGCTTGGGAGCAAGGGTTTTCTTCTTCATTGCTTCTCCCTTCTCCCTTTTCACCTCCATCAAAGCCTTCCCCCTGGCTTGATGGGCTTCTTCAGCAACTCCCTCTGCAGCAGCAGTTGATTCCACTTTCTTCTCTTTCTTACCCTTCAAAGTCTTTCTTGTTGTTGTAGGCTTGAACATGATCTTAGACTTTGGGAAGGGTGAGGAGTTGGCAAAAATGTCTTCTTCCTCTCTGCACATCTCCAAAATAAAGGCTATTTTGGTTGCATGAAGAATTTTGCCTTTGATTTCCACCGATCCATCCTCCTTCTTGATCTGCTTCGCCTGGTCACTCACCACTCTGATCAAATATCTCAACCAATTAAAATTTGTGGTGGGTGAATCTTCTATAGCAGCCATTAATGTAAGCTTCGGCGTGCTGATCTGCTCAAAACTACCAGATCGACTCATAATACATTTACTAACTATATCCAGCAAAACTCTGTATTTCGGCTTCAAATGTCGTTTATTTAATGTAGCCTCAAACTTAATAGGATGCTCTGTTATCCTATCAAGGTATTCATGTTCCCTACCCAACATATACGTCGTAGGGTCTTCTCCTCTATTACACAACTCAAATAAATCATTTAAATTTTTAGGGATTATATACAACTCCAGTACAAAATCAACGTATTTAGAGCTATGTTCTAAGTGCGATACAGTAATCTGGGACTCGAAACAATCCTCGTCATCTAATTTCAAGTTCGAAATAAACTCAATTACCTCCTTAGAGTATTCAGCCTCCGGTTGGCTCGCAACCAGGTTTGTAAGCTTTGCGATTCGTACCATATGCAGCGCCTCTTCTTCGTGGGTTGCATTTGATGAACTTTTGAGCGACACCACATACTCGTACCAGGGCTTGTTCGAAATCGCGAGTTTATCATATATGGAGAAAGTCATTTTGAGGATTTTGAACGTAGGGTTTGAGAAAGATGAAGATTTCTGGGCAAAAGGATTTTGAGTTTGCAGAGAACTTTTGGAGATGAAGGTTAATAAAATGGCGCTTGAATGAATTCACAAGTGAATATATAGAATGGGTTCGTGGGAAATCATAATGTTTGATTAAAATCAAAGGTTAAGATTGATCACCGACTAATCGGGTATATGAAAGGACGATTTCGTGAAAAATACGCCGCCAATTTAACCTTATTGGCAATTAATTGAATCAGAGCAATTAATGACCATTGACCTTCTTCGGCATTTCAAAGGTCCCGCCCAAAACATTCCCTTCAGGTGTTATGTTATTTATTGCCAATGATTACTGAGATTCAGTTAAGCAATAAATGAGTTGCATGAGTCATTACTTCTTCAGACTAATTTCCCTCTATCAGTCTTACTGAGTATTGACCTTGATAAAATAACAGTATGATACTGAGTACTGAATGAGTTCAGTATGATACTGAGAACTGACCTTCAGTATATCTGAGTTTCCCAAGACTCAGATTTCAGTACTTCTAATTTTATCCTGAGTTTCTCAGTAGAATCCTGAGAAAACTTCATGCATCTGAAAACCTTCAATTTTTCAGATTTACTCTATACACCTGGATCCAACATCCCTAATTCAACTGATAGTTCCTGAAATCTTGATTCGGCCAAAGGTTTAGTCAAGATATCAGCTCTCTGTTTATCAGTATGAATTTTCTCCATCCTGATGTCCTTCTTCTCTACATGATCTCTGATGAAGTGATGTCTGATATCCACATGCTTACATCTGGTGTGCAATACCGGATTTTGTGAAATAGCAATAGCACTATTATTATCACAAAATATAGGTACTTCATTGGTTATAATCTTATAATCCCTTAATTGTTGTTTGGCCAAAGAATCTGTGCACAACAGCTTCCTGCAGCCATGTATTCAGCTTCAGTAGTACTGGTTGCTACTAAGGTCTGTTTCTTTGAAAATCAGGATATCAGCTTACTTCCAAGAAATTGACAAGTTCCTGTGGTGGACTTCCTGTCAATTCTACACTCTCCACAATCAGCATCTGAATAATCAGTTAATTCAAGATTATCATCAGCTGGATACCACATTCCTCTATTCACAGTTCCCTTAAGATATTTCAGTATCTTTTTGGCAGCCTCCATGTGACTAGCCTTAGGATTAGTTTGGTATCTTTGCACATATCCTAACAGCAAATGTTATATCAGACATACTTGTTGTGTGATAGAGCAATGATCCAATGATCCCTCTATAATCAGTGTGACTTACTGATTTGCCTTCAGGATCAGGATCCATCTTGTAGTTAGTATTCATGGGAATTCTAACTGCATTGCAATTTTGTACACCATATTTTGCAATCAGATCTCTGGTGTACTTTGCTTGGTTGATGAAAATTCCTTCCTTTGATTGTTTCACTTGAAGTCCAAGAAAGAAATTCATCTCCCCCATCATTGACATCTCAAACTTTCCTTTCATCAGTGTAGAGAACTTTTCACACAACTGATGATTTGGAGATCCAAATATGATGTCATCTACATAAATCTGAACAAGTAAGATATCTTCCCCATCTTCTATCCTGAACAAAGTCCTATCAACCGTTCCTTTGATAAAACCATGGTCAGTAAGAAACTGAGAAAGAGTATCATACCATGCTCTGGGTGCTTGCTTAAGACCATAAAAGGCTTTTCTGAGCCTGTAAACTTGGTCATTCTGTCTGAAACCAGGAGGTTGTTCCACATAAACCTCTTCCTTAAGCACACCGTTCAGAAATGCACTTTTCACATCCATCTGATAGACTGTGAATTTCATGTGGGCAGCATATGCAAGAAACAATCTGATGGCTTCTAGTCTTGCAACAGGTGCAAAGGTTTCATCATAATCCAAGCATTCTTCTTGGGAATAACCTTGTGCAACTAGCCTTGCCTTGTTTCTTACAATATTGTTGTTCTCATCTCTTTTATTCTTGAACACCCACTTGGTTCCAATCACATTGTGCCTTTCAGGCCTATCCACTAGCTCCCATACTTCATTCCTTGAGACTTGATTCAGCTCTTCTTGCATAGCAGTAATCCAAAATGAATCTTGTAGAGCTTCTTCAATCTCAGTAGGCTCTTTCTCTGATAGGAAGTAGCAGAATAATGCACTTTCACCATGGAACCTTCTTGTTTTGACACCATCAGTTAGATCACCCACAATCTGACTTGTAGGATGACTATCTAACCATCTTCTTTTGGATGTTCCCCCTTCAACAGTATCCTCAACATTTGAAATGTTAGGTTCAGGCAGTTCATTAAATTCAGGGAACAACAGAAAAGGAGAAAGGGAATCATCTTCCTCAGGGGAAATTCCATTCAGATCATTGTCAGTAACATTTGTTCCCCTTTGGTTGATAGATTCAGAATTTGCCTCAGCTGTGACCACATCTTCATTGGCATCACATACCTGAGTCTGAACTGGTGTCTGTTCAGATTGGTCAGCTTTTGTGTGTTGGCTTTCCTTCAGTGGAGAATTTCCATCCTGAGTCTCACCATCCTGAGTTCCATCCTTAACTTCTTTGTCTGAGTCTGAATCACTTCATTCATAGAAAGTGACTGACTTCTTCTTTTCAGGTTCAGAGGATGTTTTGTCATTCTTTTTCAGGCTTAGTCTGGTGATTCTCTTGGTCAGTTCTCCTGAATCATGTTCCTGTTTCTTCTGAACACAAATAGATTCATCAAAAACAACATGAGGTATTTCTTCCACAATAAGAGTCCTACAGCTTGTAAACTCGAAGGCTTTTATCGACTTCGAGAATATCCTAAGAATATCCCTTCATCAGCTTTGCTATCAAAAGTTTTCAACTGATCTTTACCATTATTGTGTATGAAACACTTGCAACCAAACACACGAAAGAAAGAAACAAGAGGCTTCCTTTCATTCCAAAGCTCGTATGGAGTTTTCCCTTGACTCTTGGTCAGCATGGATCTGTTCTGAGAATAGCATGCAAAGGTTGTTGTTTTCAAATTTCAAAAATCTTTTAGGAATATAAACTTCAATTTATCATTGTCCTTGCGAACTTTTTTTTAGAGTCCTGTTTCTTCTCTCAGCAACACCATTTTGTTGTGGGGATAATCAGATATAATATGATTTATAAACTCAGTTCCTTTATCTGATCTGATTTTGACCACACTCAGATTCTTTTCAAGATCGAGCCTTTTCAATGAGTTCAGCAGTTTTTATCTCGAGTCTCTTTTCATCGAGTAAGAATATGACCCATGTATATCTTGAGTAGTCATCAACTACTACGAGTGTATATTTCCTGTCATTATTGCTCACTGGTGTTACTGGAACAAAAAGATCCATATGCAACAATTGAAGTATTCTTTCAGTAGAAACATCTACTTTGCTTTTAAATGATGCTCTAACTTGTTTTCCTTTTTGACAAGCATCACAAACATGTTCTTTACTGAACACTTCATTTGGTAACCCCCTCACAAGTGCTAATCTTGCAAGTTTGTTCAGGGTTTTGAAATTCAGGTGATTCATCCTTTTGTGCCACAACCAACTGGTATATGTTGAACTTTTTGCAACCAAACATGTATCTTTAGGAGTTGAACTCCAAACAACAAGATACACATTTCCTTTTCTAGTACCAGTCAGTAGTATTTTCTGTGAGGTATCATCTTTCACATAACATGAGTTCTTTGAGAACTCAACATTAAATCCCTTGTCACAGAATTGGCTTATTGAAAGCAAGTTATGCTTCAAACCAGATACATATGAAACACCATGGATATGAACAGAATCAATTTCAAGAGTTCCATATCCTTCAGTCTGTCCTTTGGAGTTGTCTCCAAATGTGATCTGAGGGCCTCTTTGCTCAACATAGTCAGTGAGAATTTGCTTATATCCTATCATATGTCTTGAACATCCACTGTCAAGATACCATACAGCAAGAGCCATTTCATCTCCACTCATCAGTGCTATGTGATCTTCATTCAGCTCAGTGCCCATGTTTTTCACCTGAAAAACAAATCAATTCTTAGGTACCCATTTGGTGTAGGGTCCTACCAGGTTAGCTGTACCTTTTGGAATCCAAATCTGCCTGACAACTCTAATTACTTTAGAGTGGCTGATATGTCTTCCATAAACATCTACATACACATTCACCACTCTAGGTGCCTTAGCAGTATCCTGTGTATGAGTGTTAGCCTTGGCGTGAACATGAGCCTTAGAATTTTTCTTGGGTACAGGCCTTTTGTTCCATTGCTTTGGCTTTTGTGCAGCTGGTCTGTGTCTCTGTTGACTCGGGTTCAAGAAACCTTTACCCTTAGGCAAGTGGGGTTTTGGGTTACTGTCTTTGAAATTGGGGTCTTTCAAGATGTCGAGGACTTGGTCTTTTTCGGTTGAGAATGTCTCTCTCGAGTGTTTCTCTTCCGAAAAT
The DNA here is from genome assembly GCA_037126765.1 of Stenogyne calaminthoides. Classification (NCBI taxonomy): domain Eukaryota; kingdom Viridiplantae; phylum Streptophyta; class Magnoliopsida; order Lamiales; family Lamiaceae; genus Stenogyne; species Stenogyne calaminthoides. The sequence goes on from JBBCBC010000006.1 coordinate 24,208,069, forward strand.
TCCTCTCTTTGGTTGGTCTTGAGATCTTTTCGTGGGTTTGTATTCTTTACCGAGGCTTTTGAAGTACTTGCCTGAAAATTTCCTACTGAGTGGTCAAGTTTTCTAGCCTTTTCCTGAGGTTTGGGCTTTCTTACCTGAACATTCAATTTTTCTGGAACCATAGGTCCTTTTCCCTTGTCTAAAACTTTGGGCAATTCTTCAGTCTGAAGATTGGGTGCCACTTGTTTAACAAAGACAGTCTTAGTGCTACTAGAAGCAGCATTCAGATGACCTTGTGAGGTTCCCCCTGGAATGTATCCCAATCCAGCTTTTATAGTGGCAGGTCTTTGATAACTCAATTTCATCTATCACCTTAGATGCACGAGAATTCAATAGAGCTAGCTTTTTCACAAGACTATCCTCACACTTTTGTAGAGTTTCATGCTTCTCAAAGAGGTCATTGAACTCAGTTCTGATCAGCTGAATCTCCTCAGTGGATTTCTCTAGTTTTCCATTTAGGGTCTCTATCAACTTCTCTTTTTATGGGAGTTGTACTTTCAGAACATCCAGTTCATCAGTAGTTCCCATCAATTGAGAAGTGATCTCAGCATTACTAGAGTCTTTCCACTTTAGATTCTCGTTGAATCGAGTTCTTTGTTCCGCTTTGAGTTTCATTCGGCCAGATTCTTGTAACACAAAGATAGTCCTTCATAAGACTCTCAAAAGAATCCATCAGTCAAATTATTTATTTCTGATGAGAACTTGACAACTCATGTGCTTGTGTAGGAGCAACAACAGAGATAGAAGAATTTACCTCCTCCACAGCCATTAGACAGATGTCATCACTGTCATTATCTGAGAACATTTCATCTGAAGAGCTGGAGCCTTCTTCAGAATGTTCTTCTTCTGCAACCATGGTTTTCTTGCTGGAGAACTTCTTGTCTCTCTTTGCTTGCCTTTCTTTTCTCTCCTTAGCACTTAGCTCTGGACAGTCATACTGAAAATGACCTTTCTTTTGGCAGTTGTAACATCTGTTGGCATCATCATCCTGATCACTTTCCTCCTTTGTCTTGGAGTCCTTTTTGGATGAAGATCCTTCAGCTTTTAGGTCCTTTCTCTTCTCAGTGGATCTGTCCTCAGCTTCAGAGTCTCTCTGGTACCTGTGATTCCTGTAATAGTTTTTATATTTTCCATATCTACTATTAAGCCTTTCAAACCTCCTTGCCATCAGTACTAGCTTATCCTCTAGCTCATCCTGATTTTTAGCAAGTGAGTTCTCAGACTCTCTAGTTTTACAGGATTTTTCTTTGGCTTTGAAAGCCACATTTTTACTAGATGAAGAATCATCTTTGCTGTCAGCTTTCTTTGATTTCTTATCAATAACAAACTCATAGGCTTTCAGCTCAGAGAAGACTTGTTGGTACGGCATTGAATCAATGTTTTTGGTGTTTTCAATCACCACTGCATGAATATCCCATTTCTTAGATAGTCCTCTAAGAATTTTCAATGCTACTTCTCTTTGTGGATATCTCTTTCCAAGAGCATTTAGATCATTCATTATACTAGTGAATCTGACTTCCAGTTTGTCAATAGATTCACCATCTTCCATTTCAAAACTGTCAAACTTTCCAATAGCAACAGAAAGTTTGTTCTCTTTGATATGATATGTGCCTTGGCACATTACAACGAGTGTATCCCATATTTCTTTGGCAGTATTACAATGAGAAATCATCCCCATCACACCATCATCAATAGTGCTATATAGTGTATCTTTGGCAATATAGTCTAGATTGACTAACTTCCTCTCCTCAGAAGTAAGTTGATCATCAGACTTTGGAAATTCAGTCCTGGGATCATTTCTCTCATTTCAGTAACTCTGGGATTCACTACAGTGAATTGGAATGGTCCTTCAGACACCACTCTCCACATTCTTTCATGCTTAGAATACAAATGAGCCTTCATTCTTAATCTCCACAAATCATAGCTCTCAACTGAGAACACTGGAAGTTTCTTAGAAGGCATTATGTCTGAGCCTTATAAGATTTCAGCAAATAGATTTGTTCAGTAGACCACAGGAATCTTTTAGAAAATAAGACTATGGTCAACAAAGCAGGTGGTCAAGTTGAACCACTACTCTGATACCACTTATTGGTCCCAGTGCAAACGAGTCTTACACGTGTATGGGGGGGAATACACGTGTTCAGTGAATTTTAAAACTTTTTCTTCACTGAGGTCAGATGGGTCAGGTTGTCTTGATGATTTGGTCCTGAGAAGCACAAATCGCCCTGAGTCAAAGTCTACCTGAGACAGTGATCCTGAGATGCTTTCAGAAACCTCAGATAATCCCAACTGAGCCTGAGTTTTCAGAGATCCTGAGCTGCTTGAATAGCTACTCAGACGTGCAGAATGGTTGGCCCTAAGTTTATACTCGTTTTAAGCTTTGTTAAAAACCTTCCTTTTAATGAGATAGTGATTAAGGCTGTGATTCAGTTAGATGCACCTTTAGTGGATTGATTCCAACTGAATATCAGTGAAAATATGATTTCAGTTAAAAGATATGCAATTGTTGGTCCCGGTGCAAACGAGTCTTACACGTGTATGGGGGGAATACACGTGTTCAGTGATTTTAAAACTTTTCATTACTGAGGTCAGCTTGGGTCAGGTTGTCCTGATGATTTGGTCCTAAGAAGCACAAATCGCTCTGAGTCAAAGTCTACCTGAGACAGTGATCCTGAGCTGCTTTCAGATACCTCAGATAATCCCAACTGATCCTGAGTTTTCAGAGATCCTGAGTTGCTTGGGTCAGATAACTAACTTACTGAACCCTCATAAGAGTAAGTTCATTTGGTAACTATCTCTGTTCTAGCTACTCAGATGTGCGGAATGGTTGGCCCTAAGTTTATACTCGTTTTATGCTTTTGCTGAAAACCTTCCTTTTAATGGAATAGTGATTAGGTTGTGATTCAGTTTAGATGCAGCTTCAGTGGATTGATTCCAACTGAATATCAGTGAAAATATGCTTTCAATTCAAAGTAGTGCAACAGTTAATCAAAGCAAAATAGAAAGCAAATAACACAGCAAGTTATAGTGGTTCAGAGACTCAAGCTCCTACGTCCACTCTCCCTGATCTCTTTAGAGAAATTCACTAATCACTTCCTAAGGTTTTCTGACTACCTCTGTAGTTTACTAACCTTTCTATTTTGAGCTTTCTGACTACCTCTGTAGTTTACTAACTAAAAACACACACAAGGTTTCTGACTATCCAAGATAGTTTACTCACTTCTTCTCTAGAGCTTTCTGACTACCTCAATGTAGTTTACTAACTCTTTACAACTCCAATATCACCAACAATCACACTCAAACTACCTTACAAAGGGTTTGGGGTTTCTTGGTTGGTTTCCAACTAGGATGAGATATCCTTTACAATTAAGAACAATGCAAAGGCTAGGATATCTCGACTAAGCTTTGGATATAACTTATCAATCTAGGCTTAGTGGAATGAGCTCTCTTCGATATAAAGCACTTGGAAAATTCTTAGGTTTTCGAGTGCTTCAACTTGCAATAATAAGTTTGAGCTCTTGAGTTGCTTACAAATTTCCCGTAACCTTCAATGTAGAGGGTCACAAGTATTTATAGGCAGGCACCAAGGTCACTCTTGAAAAACTATCCATTGGAAGAGATAGCTCCATGAGTTTCCTTTTATAGTGTGTGATGAACGGCTATATTTAGGGTTTGAGACTCCCTAGCACGTTTTAGGTAAACTGCTTTTCATGTAGCTGGTCATCACTTTTTGCAGTCTGGAACATAGTACTACTGACATGTTTCAGTGACCTGTCGCTGTCAGTGTCAGTAAGGTACAGTGTTGTCTTCTTCTTTTTTACTTTTGTCTCCAATTAAAGGTAGACAAACTCAACGGCTCTTTTTGGTCACCATCTCTGAGTGATATAACCTTAACAAAACTTTGTCTTAGTTCCTTTTGTCTGCATGAGAATGTCTTGGGCAATATCTATTTTTCTAAGGAATCGCGTTCTTCTCAGTATTGAATCCTTCAGATAGATATTTTCAGTGCCTCGGAACATTCAGGTTTATACTGAGCATTCAGTACATTACTGAGTCTTCAGTAATTACTGTGCCTTCAGTATCCTTCAGTCTTCAGTCTTCTGTCTTCTGCGTCTTCAGGGTCTTCTGAGTCTTCAGAGTCTTCAGTGTCTTCTGAGTCTTCAGTGTCTTCTGAGTCTTCAGAGTCTTCTGAGTCTTCACAGATATACTGACTGATATACTGAGTTTTCATGCTGAGTCTTCAGATTCTCAGTTTCTCACTGAGTCTTCAGATTCTCAGTTTCTCACTGAGTCTTCAGAAACTTCAGTTTCATACTGAAACTTCAGTTTCTTCATAAACTTGCTGAGTCTTCAGAATTTATCCTGATCTATATCTGCTGACTATACATTTTGCAGATAACATCCTGAATACTCTAAAACTGAATCCTGACTCATCTATCAAGATTATCCTGAACATGTCATACTCAGGGGTTTTGGGATCTAATCAAAATCTCTTTTTATTAAATTCATCTCGCAACAATTTCCCCCTTTTTGATGATGCCAAAACCTATCTTGTTACAAAACACTTAACCTATACTCAGGTTTCAGTTTTTCCTATTACAAGATTGGTATATCTCCCAACTATTTCTTCAGTAATGAATTTCCCAACAATTTCATCACCAAACAATAAGTCTCCCAACAATTTTCTCAGAGACAACATTCAGGCATATCAAAAGTAAAGACATGTAAATTAAGATAATGAGATATTATCTTTTGAGCATAAATGATAAAGTTTCATTGATGAATGGTAGACAGTTACAAATTACAATGAACTTATCTGAACAACAAAATCAAAAAGACAAAAAATAAAGGATTACATGAATCTTCTGAGTCTTCATCTTCGGTCTTCTTTTGCTCTTCTGCTCGGGCTCTTCAGTTCTGATCTTCCACCTCATCAGCAGGCACTTCAAGGTTGAACATTCCATAATATCTTCTCTTCAGTGCATCTCTCTCTTTAATGATATCAGGATTGTTCCCTGTCAGGCCCAACTGAATGGCGTACTGAGCAATCTCCTGAGAAATGGCTTTTTCATTCACCAAGCCATTCTCCAGCCTAGGAGGAGGGTACGAGTATGGACCAGGGGCATTTATCTGAACCTTTCCTTCATCCGCAAGATTGATCCAGCTTTGAAGATACTTAGGATAGAAGGTCAGGAGATAGTCTATGAAAGCCTCATTGGGATCTGAGCTCTCCCCTCTCCATTCTCTGAGCACATCATAGTAAAACCAAAAGGTTCGTTTAATCTCTTCCCATGCATCGTTGAACTGGATTGGCATCCACTTGTCAACATGCGGCCATTTTTGTGCTTTAGTGTTCCCTCTCCTCTTGCTTGCAAACCTCTTGAAACCACTCCTTCTCTTCTGCTCTTCTTCCATCTTCTTTCTGATCACGGGCACACCAGAAACAGAAGCAGCAGTTTTCTTGGCTTGCTCTACTTTGAGTGATTTCAGAGCACTTCTGATATTGAAGACCTTCTTTTGTGGCACTTCCTCAGACTCTTCAATATCCTGATTCAGCTTTCTCTGAATTGGCTTAGAAGCCTTAGTTCTTTTGCCCTCAGGCTCTTCAAACGCCACAGCTTTTCTTTTGATGGGAAATTCAGCTCCAGCTTGGCTTGTCCCAATTCTTCTACCACTCAGTTTCTCTGCAGCAACTTCTTGCATAGTTTCCTCTAAAACCTGAGTGTAGACTGGCTTCTCCACCTTTTTAAACTTAAGCTTTTCAGTGGCCTCGATCTCCTTCATGGCTTCAGCAATGATTTTCTTTTCAGCTTCCTTGACAGTCTTGCCTTTCAAAGTATGTTCCAATAACTCTTTGAGATCAACTCCGGGTCTTTCCCCCTTCTTGGAACCATACTTAGGCAGAAGCCTGGAGAGTGTTGTGTCCATATGATACTGCTCTTTACTGACACTACGCACCTCCCCTGCCAACTGATCTTGCTCCTCTTCGAGCCTCCTTAGGTGGTTCTTCGCCACTGAGAATTCTTCAGACATATGAGCAAATTGGCTAGAGAGAGCTTCCTTGAAAATGTCTGTCATCTTGGCCATGAGCATTGAGCTCATCTCCTCAACAGCATTCTTCACTAGCATGTCATTCTTCTCTGTCAATTTAGCTTCAAGAATTTTAGTCTGCTCCTGATGCTTCTGCTTCAGCTCTTCATTAAGCTCAGCTTTGACCCCCTCCATCTTCTCTTCTAACTTTCCTTCCATGGAGGTCAGCTTTTCAGTCAGAGAGCTCTGAAGTTGCAATAGGTCTGAAGAAGAACTCAAGCTTTCCATCTTCTGACTTTGGTTGGCCAATACCTCCTCCATCTGAGCAACTTTGATCAGGATTGGCTCAACCTTCTCCAACTTTTCCATCACAGGGGTGAGATCAATCTCAGGAGCATATCGATCCTTTGTGTCTCCCGATTCGGGTTGTTCCAACCTAAGTCTCGATCTGAACCTCGAGCATCGGACTTCGGTCCGGGTCGGGATTCACCGAGCTTAGGTGTCCACTGAGCCTCGGTCCGCATATCGACATTCAGATTTAACGATAGGTACTTCAATAATCTCGCATAATTGTTAATAGTGCCAAAAGTTACCGAAGGCTAACTTCCCCGAGGATGTTCGACAATGACCTCTTCATCATCAGTTAAGTCTTTCTCCTTCGGAGATTGACTCTCATCATCCCCTTGTTGGTCCCCATCCTGAGATTTGTCTTTGGAGCTCGGGGCACCAACTTCAGCAATCTTCCTCTCAACAACTTTCTTCTTAACCAACTCATCAAAGTCGACGCGTTTTCATTCCGAGCTTGGGTTTTCCGAATCTCGAGAATTCGATTGAGCGAGTTGTTTCCTCGTTCCACATCTTTGCCTCCGAATGAAGCTATGTTGAGCATTTCGGGAAGATTCTGGTTGAGGATGAAGATCGTTAACCTCAATCTGAAGAAGATGTCTTGGAGGTCAGGGAATGAGCTAAGCTCAGGGTAGCAGTCAAGGATGAACCATTCCCCCTTGCTTCGCCATTCGGTCTCTTCACTTCACCCTTCTTGGAGCATCGGGCTCTCGTGTTCAAGAGAAAAAGTCTGGCCAAGGATCAAGTAATAGATCACTCGAGAGCTCATCAATGTTCATCCGCTCCCGAGGTTCAAAGAAAATCGAGGTTTGGACAGCAACTCCTCACCGACTGACTAGGTTCGAGGTCCGAGTGGGGCCTCCTCGATGGGAATCTGAGTTTGCTCGAGGTCCTGAAAGGTGCACTTCCTCAGCAGGATCCGAGAGCGGTTCAGCCGAGGTCCGAGTAGGTGCTTCCTCAAGAGGAATCAGACTTGCTCGAGGTCCGAGGTCCTGGAATATTTCTTGAGAGAACTTGTCAGAGCTTAATGACGTCTCAAGAACCTCAGAGAAGACTTGCTCCTCAGTTTGCTCCTGTGTTTGTGCCGTTGAGATAACCTGAGCCAATACATGTAAAGGTGATTTCTGAGCTTGTTAGCCCTCAGGTTGAATCTCCTCAGCCTCACTCTCCTCGTCATCAACAATGAGAACCACCATCCTTTTGCGCTTTGGAGCAAGGGTCTTTTTCTTCAATTTTTCACCCTGCTCCTTCTTGGCCTCCAACAAAGCCTTCCCCCTGGCTTGTTGGGTTTCTTCAGTAGCAGCAGCAACCGGTGATTCCACCTTCTTCTCCTTCTTCCCTCTGATAGTCTTCTTGGTGACAACTGGCTTGAACATCACCTTGGACTTAGGGAACGGAGTAGTGTTGGTAAAGATGTCCTCCTCATCTCGGCACATCTCCAAAATAAAGGCTATTTTGGTGGCATGAAGGATCTTGCCTTTGATCGATATTGAGCCATCCTCCCTTTTTATGACCTTGGCTTGCTCACTCACCACCTTGATCAGATACTTCAGCCAGTTAAAATCCTTGGTGGGTGAGTCTTCAATTGCCGCCATCAATCGGAGTTTGGGAGTGCTAATCTTCTCAAACTCCCCGATCGACTCATAATGCACTTACTCACTATGTCCATCAAAACTCTGTACTTTGGCCTCAAATGCCGCTTATGTAAGGTCGCCTCAAACTTAACAGGATACTTAGTAATCCTATCAAGATACTCTTGCTCCCGACCTAACATATACAAAGTGGGATCATCTCCCCTATCGCACAACTCAAAAATATCGTTTAAATTTTGAGGGACTATGTACAGCTCCCGAACAAAATCTACATACTTCGATGTATGCTCTAAATGCGAAACAGAAATCTTGGACTCAATATTATCATCCTCATCTATTTCCATATTTAGATTTAACTCTATTACCCTCTGGCGAGTATTCCGCCTAAAATTCGGCTTCATGACGAGGTTCGTCGATTTTGTTAATCGGATCAAATGAAGTGCCTCTTCTTCATGTTTTGCGTTTGAGGTACTCTCCAGAGAAACCACGTACTCATACCATGGCTTATTGGTTCAAAATTAATCATTTAATATGGATAGAGTCATTTTGAAGATTTGAAGATTTAGGGTTTCGAGTGATGAAGATTTTCTGGGCAAAGGGGATTTTATTTTGCAGAGTGATTTTGGGAACGAGGGTTTATAAAAATGGCTTGAATGGCTTCTAAAAGAATATATAGACCGATTCATGGGAAGTCATGTGATTAATTAAAATCAATGGTTAAGATTAATCCACCGACTAATCGGGTATGCAAAAGGACTCTCACGAAAAGTAAGCCGCCAATTTAACCTCATTGGTGATTAAAAGCAACAGAGCATTTAATGACTGTTGACCTTCCTTGGAATTTCAAAGATCCCGCCCAAAAACATTCTTCAGGTGTTTTGCTATTTATTGCTAATGATTACTGAGTTTCACTTAAGCAATAAATGAGTTGCATGAGTCATTACTTCTTCAGACTAATTTTCCTCTATCAGTCTTACTGAGTATTGACCTTGATAAAATGTCAAGATGATATCGAAAGTCTTGAAAGCGGGTTCAAGATAATAATCGAAATCTCGACCTTGAAGACACCCGAAGTTTCTTCAAGACTCGATTCAAGATTTCCATTTTATCCCCGAGTTTTTCAAGAGAATCTCGAGAAAGTTTTCATGCATCCGAAAACCTTCAATTTTTCAGATTGATTTACTCTATACACGGATCCAACATCCCTAATTCAATCGATAGTTCCCGAAATCTTGATTCAACCCAATGGTTTAGTCAAGATATCATTTCTCGCTTATCAAGATGAATTTTCTCCATCCCGATGTCCTTTTTCTCGACATGATCTCTCGATGAAGTGATGTCGATATCCACATGTTTGCATCGGGTGTAATACCGAATTTTGTGAAATAGCAATGGCACTATTATTATCACAAAATACGGGTACTTCATTGGCTACAACTTTATAATCTCTTAATTGTTGTCGAGTTAAAGAATCGAAACCGCTGACCTCGCAACGACCATGTATTCAACTTCGGTAAAGATCGGTTGCATCGAGGTCTGCTTTCTTCGAAAACCGGGATATCACTTACTTCCAAGAAATTGACAAGTTCTGTAGTGGACTTCTGTCAATTCTGACCTCCATAATCGAGATCTCGAATAACCGGTTAATTCAAGGTTATCATCGATGGATACCATAATCCTCTATTCATCGCGGCCCTTAAGATACTTCAAGATCTTTTTGGCGACCTCCATGTGACTAAATTTTAGGATTAGCTTGGTATTTTGCACATATCCCAACAAAGAAATGTAATATCCGCCTACTTTGTTGTGAGATAGAGCAATGATCCTCTATAATCGGTGTGACTTCTTCGATTTGCCTTCGAGATCGAGATCCATCTTGTAGTTAGTATTCATGGGAATTCTAATCGCATTGCAATTTGCATACACCATATTTTGCAATCAGATCTCTGGTGTACTTTGCTTGGTTGATGAAGATTCCTTCCTTTGATTGTTTCACTTGAAGACCTAGAAAGAAAATCATCATAGACATCTCAAATTTGCCTTTCATCAGTGAAGAAAACTTTTCACACAACTGATGATTTGGAGATCCAAAAATGATGTCATCAACATATATCTGAACTAGTAAAATATCTTCCCCATCTTCTATCCTGAACAAAGTTCTATCAACAGTTCCTTTGACAAAACCATGGTCAGTAAGAAACTGAGAAAGAGTATCATACCATGCTCTGGGTGCTTGCTTAAGACCATACAAGGCTTTTCTGAGCCTGTAAACTTGGTCATTCTGTCTGAAACCAGGAGGTTGTTCCACATAAACCTCTTCTTTAAACTTGTTGTGTGATAGAGCAATGATCCAATGATCCCTCTATAATCAGTGTGACTTACTGATTTGTCTTCAGGATCAGGATCCATCTTGTAGTTAGTATTCATGGGAATTCTAACTGCATTGCAATTTTGTACACCATATTTTGCAATCAGATCTCTGGTGTACTTTGCTTGGTTGATGAAAATTCCTTCCTTTGATTGTTTCACTTGAAGTCCAAGAAAGAAATTCATCTCCCCCATCGTTGACATCTCAAACTTTCCTTTCATCAGTGTAGAGAACTTTTCACACAACTGATGATTTGGAGATCCAAATATGATGTCATCTACATAAATCTGAACAAGTAAGATATCTTCCCCATCTTCTATCCTGAACAAAGTCCTATCAACCGTTCCTTTGATAAAACCATGGTCAGTAAGAAACTGAGAAAGAGTATCATACCATGCTCTTGGTGCTTGCTTAAGACCATACAAGGCTTTTCTGAGCTTGTAAACTTGGTCATTATGTCTGAAACCAGGAGGTTGTTCCACATAAACCTCTTCTTTAAGCACACCGTTCAGAAATGCACTTTTCACATCCATCCGACAGATCAGAACTTCATGTGGGCAGCATATGCAAGAAACAATCTGATGGCTTCTAGTCTTGCAACAGGTGCAAAGGTTTCATCATAATCCAAGCCTTCTTCTTGGGAATAACCTTGTGCAACTAGTCTTGTCTTGTTTCTTACAATGTTGTTGTTCTCATCTCTTTTATTCTTAAATACCCACTTGGTTCCAATAATATTGTGCCTTTCAGGTCTATCCACTAGCTCCCATACTCTAAAACCGAATCCTGACTCATCTATCAAGATTATCCTGAACATGTCATACTTAGGGGTTTTGGGATCTAATCAAAATCTCTTTTTATTAAATTCATCTCCCAATAGCAACAGATAATCAAATCAGAACAGAAAGCAAATAACACAGCAAGTTATAGTGGTTCAGAGACTCAAGCTCCTACGTCCACTCTCTCTGATTACCTCAATGTAGTTTACTAACCTTTCTACTTTGAGCTTTCTGACTACCTCTGTAGTTTACTTACTCAAAACACACACAAGCTTTCTGACTATCCAAGATAGTTTACTCACTTCTTCTCTAGAGTTTTCTGACTACCTCTGTAGTTTACTAACTCTTTACAACTCCAACTCACCAACAATCACACTCAAACTACCTTACAAAGGGTTTGGGGTTTCTTGGTTGGTTTCCAACTAGGATGAGATATCCTTTACAATTAAGAACAATGCAAAGGCTAGAATATCTCTACTAAGCTTTGGATATATCTTATCAAAACTAGGCTTAGTGAATGAGCTCTCTTCAATATAAAGCACTTGGGAAATTATTGGGTTTTCGAGTGCTTCAACTTGCAATAATAAGTTTGAGCTCTTGAGTTGCTTACAAATTTCCCGTAACCTTTAATGTAGAGGGTCACAAGTATTTATAGGCAGACACCAAGGTCACTCTTGAAAAACTATATGTTGGAAGGGCTTCATGAGTTTCCTCTTATGGTGTGTGATGAACGGCTATTTTTAGGGTTTGACACTCCCTTGCATGTTTTAGGCAATATGCTTTTCATGCAGCCACTCACCACTTTTTGCAGTCTGGAACATAGTACTACTGACATGCTTCATCGATTGCCGCTTTTCAAAGGTCGAGAAATACGATGTTGTCTTCCTCGATTGGGGTTTTGTCTTGAAAGAAATGTAGACAAACATAACGGCTTTTTTAGGTCAATATCTCTGAGTGATATAACCCTAACAACACTTAGCTTTAGTTCCTTTTGTCTGCATTAGAATGTCTTGGGCAATATCTATTTTTCTAAGTAATTGCATTTTTCTCAGTATTGTATCCTTCAGATAGATATTTTCAGTGCCTCGGAACATTCAGTTGATCTTGAGCATTCAAACATTATCGAGTCTTCAAGATCCTTTGTCTTGATCTTGATATCTTGGTCTTGTGTCTTGAGTCTTGAGTCTTTGATATCTTTCGAGTCTTGATGATATATCGACCGATATATCGAGTCTTCATCTCGAGTCTTGATTTCTCGATTTCATATCGAAGTCTTGATTTCTCGATTTCATCATCGAAACTTCAAACCCGTTTCTTGAAACTTATCGAGTCTTCAGAATCTTCAGAATCTAACATGATCTATATCTGCTGACTATACAAGGTGCAGATAACATCCTGAACACTCTAAAACTGAATCCTGACTCAACTATCAAGATTATCCTGAACATGTCATACTCAGGGGTTTTGGGATCTAATCAAAATCTTCTTTATTAAATTCATCTCCCAATAACAGAGAATCGTGTGCTTGAATTGTCTTGCTAGATTGGTCCCCTTGGTGGGCCCGGAACTTTTATCATACCAAATCTTGCAAGTGGAATTAATTTTTCGGTATGGATAATAAAACTGGGATGTCCTTACTCCAAGGATAAAGATATTGATTAATATAAAGCTTTTTAGTGGCTTAATTAATTAATGGACTAAATAATCTTAAACACGGGAAATAATAACCGGGAGCCATATTACCGTAATATGGGTTAAGTTGGATAGTGCAATATTAATTATTAATATTAATGTGCTGAATTAAATTGTGGCTCAATATTAGAATTCAGAAGCCCATTGGAAGGTTCATCTTAATTCTTCTAAAGGCCCCTCAAGTAGCCCAAATTATAGTCCAATAAATAAAATGTGCTTAAATAAAATAAATTATTGGTGCATTATTTTTCCTTATTTTTTTTCGAAAATTTTGAGGAAAAAGAGGGAGAAGAATTTTCTTGAAAAGATTTTATGGAAAGGAGATAAATATTCTTGAATACAAGATTATCCCATAAATTCAAGAAATCTCCCACTTGGTTTCCTTAATGATGTTTTTCGAAATATATAGAGAAATAATAGGAAGAAGGATTTTCTTGATTTTCTTGGAAAGATCTTTATGGAAAAGATATGTATTCTAGGAATACAAGAATATCTCATAAATTCAAGAAAGATCCAATCTTGAAATATCCCCTATCATTTTCGAAAATTTGGCTAAATAAGGGTGTGAGATTTTTGTGGAAAAATACACATGGAAAGAAGAATATATGGGATATATTCAAGATTTCTTGGAGATCAAGAAAAGATCTTTCCTAACCCCAATTAAGCCTCAAATTTTCGTCCCCCCCCCCTATATAAATAAGGGGATGAATTTTTTTCATCCCCTAGTGTTCCATGAGTTGAAAAAAATTAGAAATCCACAAAGGTGGTGCAATAATTTTTTATTTTCCTTTGTTTTATAAATCGTTCATTGGATAACCTTCCACCGGGGTTATTGGACGAGGACTTGGGAATACTTGAGAAGGACTTTTGGTGGGTATCCAGATACTTGATCCTGTCTGTCTCAGACCGTCTCTCCAACGGGTATGTTTACGTAAACTCCTAGAAATTTCGCATGTTATGATCTTTTACGCGAAATATTATTTGCATGTCGTTGTTGGATTAATTATTATTTGAATTCATTTAGGTTGATTCATGCTAGTAATAATTGTTAATTTAAATTTGTGCTTATGAGGTCATCTCTATAGATCCTGACATATGTTATCCTAACATACAGCTAAACCTATTGATACTCCAAGTGCTGCAAATATTCATTTGTCTATTGCTTTCGCTCTTAAATCTGCTGAGCAGAAGGAGTACATGTCTTGAGTCCCTATGCTAGTGCAATAGGGAGTTTGATGTATGCTATGGTATGTACTAGACCTGATCTTGCACATGATGTTAGTGTTGTCAGCAGGTTTATGGCTCAACCTGGAAATGAACATTGGCAGGCTGCGAAGAGGATATTTCGGTACCTTAGAGGTACATCTGATGTCGGTCTCATTTATGGAGGTGATACTAATTGTTTAGTTTCAGGCTACTGTGATTCTGATTATGCAGGAGATGTTGACAGTAGCAGGTCTATGACCGGTTATGCTTTTATTCTTGGTGGTTCTGTTGTATGTTGGAAGGCAACTTTGCAGCCTACAGTTACTTTGTCTACTACAGAGACAGAGTACATGGCCTTGCACTATACCAAAAACTGGATACGACAACGGGGATAAGACAACGGGTATAGATTTTACCCGTTGTCGTGGGAGTGAAAGTCGTTGTCGTAGGTAAACCCGTTGTTAAAACTTCGAGAAATGTGGGAATATGTGCCAAAAGACAACGGGTTTTATTACCCGTTGTCTTTACTGTAATTTTTTTTATATTAATAATTAATTGATATAAAAGCTGCACATGGAATTTTTTTCGCCCTTTCTCCTCCTTTTCTCATTTTCCGCCGTCGCGCAGCTTTAGCTACTAGGGCAACAGTTCGAACATTTTCAACCCTTCAAGATCTCCACAAACTCGCCGTCCGTCGCCTACTCAGAGCTGCGTTCTTCATCGTCTCGTCATCACCGCTGCTCTCCATTCCGACTCGCAGGCATCAGTTTCCTCCACTCGCGCAGGCGCCGTTTTGCGCACTCTCTACCGTCGTTCTGTCGCCGCTCACCGCCTTTTCCCCCGCGGCATCAGGTGAGCTTTAATTTTAAACTTAAGTGCTCCGAAACCCTAAGTTCGGGATATTTAAATGTTGGTATTTGCGAAGGTGTTTAGGTGTAATTGAGGGAGGAAAGGTGAATTTGGAAGGAGGAATGAAGAAAGTTTGAGGTCGTCTTGCTCGATTTCGAAGATATTTCAGGAAATTCAATTTTGAGGTGCGCGTTCAATTTTTGTTTTTTCTTTGTGAAAATTGTTCAGCAAGATTCACAACACCTGTTTCTCGTTATGTGTACTTTGGAGTTTGATTTGATTCCTAGTAGATGCCTAGATCCCATAACTTTAGCTGTATGATATAAATCCTGCATTGATTGCCACAAATAATGATACTTCATGTAAACAAATAGACAGAGGATTGTGTTTTTACCTTTTAATACTTGTAACTCTTGATTTTACAGATCTTTTGGGTAAGAACTAAGCTAGTGTTCAGCAGTTTGTTTAGCTTATGAATTTATGTTTGACCTTAAGAATAGTACAGTTATCTTTGATTAGATGAATCCAATTCTTAGATTTTCTTCTCGAGTTTATATTGAAGCAGTTTAATTACTTTAACTTTGGAATGGTATGATTTTGTGAAGATTTGATTTGAAATTAGAACAGTTAGTTTTCTATGGTAATTGGATATAGTTTGTTTTCATGAGGTATTAGTGGTGCAATGTAATGCTTTTTCTGTAATGTAGTTGAAGTTCAGTAGCGCAAACTACACGAAATTGCAGAAATCTGGAATTTATAAAGATATCTGTAAATGAAACTGACTGATATCTTAGTTGTTGTAGTCTCATTTTCTGAAGATGAATTTAAGGTGGAGTAAGTGAAAACTAAATTTTCTTATTTGAGTTATTGACAGTTATCAACATTAGCTCGATGTTGTGAAGACTTAACCTTATAATTATTGTGCGAGAATCTGTTGTATTTGTTGTATTTGGAATAAGGCATTGCTGTATTTGGTAGCGAAAGATTATGTGTCAGCTGTGAGGGAGTATGATGAGTGTATATAGAGAGATGGATCAGATTATGGTGGTGGTGATGTGATAACTAGTTCTTCAGTTGATTTTTCTGTTTTTGCTGTCCTGTTATTCTCTGGTTTAATGACAATGCTACTTCAAATTTTATGGAGACACTCTAATACTTGTGAAATGTTTTATAGTTTATAGGAATTGATGTTGTACTGTGTATGTAAATGGATTGTGTAATTTTGTTGATGAAATTTGATGGGTCACAAGCATTTTTTTGGCCATATACTTATACTCTTCTGTATCTGTTTCAAAAAGTTCAATGCTTGCAACGTCGCCTTTGTTTCACATAATGCTTTTGTTAAAGAAAACTTGCAGCCTGCATATATATTTATGTCAGAAATGAGAAACTCAGGCGTGTGTTTAATTGTCTCTCAGAGGTGGCCTCTCTTTTCTTTTTTCCTTATTTATTTGTCATGCTCTATTGCTGTTTAAGCTTGTTAGACCTTTAATATTGATTAGGCTGGAGAGTTGGAGCTTTATTTTGTTGTGGATAAAAGTATTACTTCTTTCTTGTTTACAACATCTCAGAACTTGTGTAAAGAGTTGCACACGCTCTTTATGATAACCTCGATGTGGTATGAGTATTTTGGTAAATTTATTATGGTTAGAAGGGCCTTGAATTTTCCTACTGAATATTATTGTGTAAACATAGGAAGCCAATTGTAGAGACCTTACACACTCAAATTAAGTTATTCCGGCCACTACTACTATTGTTTACTGTATAATAAAATTGGTTATGAATTGTGAGAGTTTAGCTTACATCTGTGCTTGAAGAAGAGCAGTTGTTGTAATTGTTCTAAGCTTTGCTGTAATGCTGGCCCAATTTAGTCAGGACAAACTTGAATCTTCATTTCATATAGTTTTGTAACTAGAAATCTTGTATATTTTGAAATCATACCTTTGTGGATAAGCATTGCATTGCATTGCATGTACTGAATGTCTTGTTTCCAAATGAAGTTTTCTAGCAATGTGCACCAGATTGTATACAAAAATGAGGTTACACAGATCTACTCAAAAGTGCTTATATAGAAACATATAATCAGCATACTATCTTTATTACAGTATGTTTTAAGCTCCAAAACTTTTAAAGATGTTTTAGGCATAGCAAAAGAACAGATTATTGTTGTGAGATTATAGAGATAATTACACCAACGTTACCTGTTTATCCAAAATTTGTAGCATTATTTGAAGATAAAGCAACAGAAATATTAATCTTAAGGGTTAAAGAACAAATAATTTGATAAACGTACTTTGTAGCATATCTCATCACACTCTCCCAAACCTGACTTCAAATTACTATCAGATGTGCCTTGTTCTGATATACCTGCTACCTTATTTGAGTCGCACTTCCAGATTTTAGAAGCTCAAGTGATTGGTTAATGGATTCTTAGATTTCATTTTCTGTGTATTGTATTCGAAACATACTTGAACATGTCTAGATGCATGTTAGAAAGAGTATGTTCCACGTTTCCTGTTTCATTGTGAGCTAGTTCCTCTTTTAAGATCACATTTTGTGAAATAAAAATGGTGATTCAAATAGTTCTTATTAATGTTAAATGCTGTCAGACTAAATGCTTTTTGAAGGCTTCTTCATGAGATTTTTAGATCAATCTAACGATTATATTCTGATTTTAAGGCAAATAGTTCAGATTTTTCTAATGAAACTGAACAACCACTATTGTAGGACTTTAAGAATCTTTAGTTCGGAGGTCTCGAGTAAGAGAGTGAAGAAAAATATTGCATGGAATATAATCAAGGTACATAAATTTACATTTATTTTGAGTATTCACATAAATATGAATTAGTTTTTAATTTTTTTTTAATCTAACCTAGGCACCTAAACAACCTGATGGAAAACAATGTGGTTTTTATGTACTACGCTACATGAAAGAGATATTCGAATTTCATGGAGATGTGAACACAGATTCGATGCAAGCTGTGGTAAGAATAATTTGTGTTGATTATGTGGTGTATTCTTAGTTGATGTGGTCTTATTTATGTTTTTTTGTTTGTATTTTCACAGTTCTCACAAAAGATTTACTCCGAAAAAGAAATCAATGAAGTACGGAAGGAGTGGGCCGAATGTCTATCAAATTACATTGTTGATCAAGAGGGTGGTCGGAAGATGATAGCTAACAATTTGTTTTAGTGATTTTGAACAAGTTCTTATCTTATTACTTATTTTGAACAATGTATGAATTGATTACTTAATTGTACGAAGTCTATTGATTCTTATTATTTGTTTCATTCAGTAAAAATGTGTATTATATTTATATTCTGAAACAATAGAAAACATAAAACAACAGGTTTTTATTATTATCTTATTACTTATTTTGAACAATGTATGAATTGATTACTTAATTGTACGAAGTCTATTGATTCTTATTATTTGTTTCATTCAGTAAAAATGTGTATTATATTTATATTCTGAAATAATAGAAAACATAAAACAACAGGTTCAAAAATAGTATTAACAACGGGAAGAATAGTTGTCGTAGATAACTTTAACAACGGGTCAAACAAGCATTTTACAACGGTTGTCTCCCGTTGTCGTAGATATTTATGACAACGGCTTAATATGAGTTAACACAACGGGTAAAAACCGTTGTAATAAGCACCTACGACAACGGGTTAGTATGAGTTAACACAACGGGTAAAAACCGTTGTATTAAGCACCTACAACAACGGGTAAATATGAGTTAACACAACGGGTAAAAGCCGTTGTAATAAACATCTACGACAACGGGTCATTATGAGTTAACACAAAGGGTAAAAACCGTTGTAATAAACACCTACGACAACGGGTCATTATGAGTTACGACAACGGGTAACTGCCGTTGTGATAAACACCTACGACAACGGGGATTAGATTTGTCATTATATGTACGGACTCCACGACAACCCCAAAGATCCACAACGGGGAAAAGCTACGACAAAGGGGATTACCCGTTGTCAAATTCAGTTTCTGGCATAGTGTTGACTGAAGGAGCCAAAGAGGGAATCTGATTGAAAGGGCTGGTTAGTGATCTTGGTCTACATCATGATTATGCAACTGTAATCTGTGATAGTCTGAGAGCAATATGTTTAGCCAAGGATCAAGTTCATCATGAGATAACGAAGCATATTGATGTCAGGTATCATTTTCTGAGAAGTGGGAAGAGAGTTAAGGTGAAGAAAGTTGGGACTGCTGATAACCCAGTTGATATGTTCACCAAGTCGGTTTCAAATAACAAGTTTCAACACTGTTTGAACTTGTTAAATAGTACAAGCTGTTAGTTGTCCTGTCTTGGGGGCAAATTTGTGTACGAGGAGTTGCTCGTACGTCTGACCTTTTATAGTGCATCTGGTACATCTGTTGATCTGTGAGAGGACTCAAGTCAAGGTGGGGATAATGAAGTTTTCTGTTATTTTTCCAAGGTGGAGATTTGTTGAAATTGTGTAAAATAAAGAAGTTTTGTTTTATCCCACATCGGATTGTATCAAAAGTTGAAGGACTTCCTACTCCTATAATAAGTCTTATTCTGTCCCACATCGGATTGTGGAAAAAGGTGAAGGGCTTCCTAATGTTTTTTAAGAAGCCCATGTCTCTTTGATACAAGTGCATCAGTCGATTTTGGGCCTATTAATTTAGGCCTAGTCGATTTCGGTTTTGGGCTTATTAACTTAGGTTCAATCAGTTATGGATTATTATTTATATTCCCATTTGAGTTACATATTGTTGTCGGTCCTGAATAATATACGAGATCCCCTCTTCTGCCTGTGGACGTAGCTAACAAATTGTTAGTGAACCACGTAAAATTTCGGTGTCGGTTTATTTATTGTTTTTATATCTTTCTCGCATCAGTTATAACAGATAGTTTTTATGAATAACAATAAGATAAAAACTCATATGAGACGAGTACAACTTAGCACAAATCACATTAATCTCTCCCAAAATGTTAAAGCTCCAATGTCCAACTTATGCCCTGTTTCACCGTGAGATCGTCTCATGCAAGTATTCTTCAAGAAGACAAAAACTCAAATAAGACGGTCTCATGCATGAGACGTGCTACAACCTAACACAAATTGCATTCACCCCTCCTAAAATGTTAAAATGTCAATGCTCAAATTATGCCCTTGAGACGGTCTCACGCATGAGACGGGCTACAACCAGCACAAATTGCACTCACCCCTCCTAAAATGTTAAATCGTCAATGCTCAAATTATGCCCCGTCTCACGGGAGACCGTCTCATACAAAATTTCCTAATTAAAAAAATATTAGAGTTCATCGTAAACTCAATTTACACAAGTTTTTGTATATCATCAATTATATTTGGTTAAATCTAAATAAAAAATTATCATTTAAATACCATATTTATTTTTATTTTGGATCCACAAATCATGCATTCTAATTATATGGAAATCTAAAATTAAGATCAACTAAAATGGGCGTAAATCTTTAATTATGAGGCACTCTTGTGTGAGACGGTCTCATACATGAGACGGATCTCACACTTTGACTCATATTACGTTAAAGTGATCCAATTGAAAAAATCCCCAAC
This sequence comes from Stenogyne calaminthoides, assembly GCA_037126765.1. NCBI lineage: Eukaryota > Viridiplantae > Streptophyta > Magnoliopsida > Lamiales > Lamiaceae > Stenogyne > Stenogyne calaminthoides. Next base: position 24,228,551 of record JBBCBC010000006.1, read on the forward strand.
ATACCCCTAATTATCCAAAAAACAATACGCTGAGAATTGAGAACAGATTCATAACAGCGATTTCAGATATGTGGCGTGAACACAACAGGCGAGAAATAACGCCGACAAAAGAGAAGAACTATGGTCTAGTATGTCTGCAATTTCATATCCAATGATGAACGGGAGAGACGGTCTCAGTTCTAGATTAAATTCGTTTCTGCAATTTCATTTTCGATGATGGACGGGAGAGACGACCTCTATTTCATAGTGAATTCTTTTCTTATATGTTTATGTTGAAGATGATATTGTTACTCTCATCATTCACCGTCCTTTTCTTCTCGAGAAATCAAAGATCATATTTCGTCCACTACGTACTTTGTCTTTATTACTAATCATCAACTACTATATTAGATTTAAAAGTCAATGTTGTTTTCAACATTTTTGGAGCGCACGGAGTCTCCATAATATGAATAAGTTCCTTGAATTGAAACAATTATTATGTCAGACCAATTTGTTGATTGATTGATTAATTCCTTTTTTTGGTTGTAATTATTAGAATAGATAGTTTGCTTATTGTATGTGTTTAGCAAAACAGTCATGGTCCTAATTATGTTCATACAATTAAAATTTTGTTGTTAATTTGGGTAGTTGGAATAAGGTTAGGTTTTGGATTGTGTTCCAGTTTGATGATTGTGTAATTTCAAGATTGCAACTATTAGAAAGTTGGGTTAATTTTTATTTTTGAATCTCTCGTTATTAGAGTATTAAAAGTATAAAAATATCTAATTTATGGTACATAAGTATTAGAGTATCAAAAATTTCAAGAGGAGTATCAAATATCTCGTCATGAGTAACATTATAAATAAATTATTTTAATGGTGTATTTTTTGTAATATGCATATTAATTGGGTATAAGTTTACGCATCAACCTATTTTATTCACTTAGAATTCACTAAAAAATTTAATGCAGTAATTTATGCTAAAAATTAGAGTATCAAGAGTACTAAATATATGTTTAGGAGTATCAAATATATTGGTAAGAGTATTACATATTTGATCACGAGTATCAAAATAATCTTTTATCAATTAAATTGATCCAAAACATCTAAGAATTAAATTTTACTGTTTTATATATCTAGTAGAATAACTCTAAGTATATTATAAATTAAATTCACGAATACCAAATATTTAGTCAGGAGTATCAAATATTTGATCAGGAGTATCAAAGTAATTAATGTTTATAAAAAATATGAAAAAAGTATTAAACGGTTTTGGTGATATCATATTTCATAGAAAAATATATTACATTTTCATTTTTAAGGTAAAAGCATAAAAAATCTTTTATTATATTACATTATCACATTTATTTAAAGTATCAAAAATCTTTTCAGAAGTATTAAATTTTTGATCAGGAGTATTAGAACCAAGCAAATCGAGCATGCCTCATGATCAATAAAATATATATAGAAAACATAAAGTATCAAATACTTTGTCTGGAGTACCAATATATTTACCAAAGTTATAAAAAAATATAATATTTTATCCAATAGACAAACTCACTGAAAAATTATATCAAGAAAGAACGTGATCATTCCAAGACCCTAATTTCTCCTTGAATGCAAAAAACAACAATCTGAAATCATGTGAAGATAAATGAATAATATTGCAGTTATTACTTTAAAGTACATTACACATCAATGCAATCAAATCTGGTAACAAGTATACAACCAGTCAACCATGAGGAACGTATGGTTCACAACCAGTTCTTTAACATTGATACACAATTCTTCTCCTTATTCTTCTTCTTAAGCTCTGTTTTTGCTCTCTTTGTCTGCTTGCACCTCAACTAGAAAATGTGTTATCGAAAGTGTCAAATTATACATCAAGAATATGATCAAGAGTATAATGAGAAAAATGTTAAAATTGTTTAATAATTACCTTTTTTTCACTTTTCTCCCTTTGCAATTTTTTTGTTCTTCACAACTCCTCATAACGTCCTTTGTATCATACTATTTGTTTGAGATGTATTTCGTATTGCTTAGTAGTACGTTGACGACCACTCTTTATAACAACTACTCTTTCATTGAATAAACAATTGCTAAGTTATTTTACGTCCAAGAGTGTAGAACACAACTCATCTCAGTTTGGAGGTAACTCTGATGCAACAATGAAACAACAAAAATATGTCTTTCGTAAACAAAATAGGACCGAAAGCACACAGACAAGAACATATTTCTAAATTAAAAAAAAAACACATTGAGACTACATATCAGCCTATCCATCAACTATTCAAATGGAACTTAACCATAAATAATAACAACACCCCATAATCAACAATTCAAATATTAAGTTTTTCTATATTAAATTAAAAAAAGTAAGTGTAATCATCTATTCATTTGAGTTGAATATACAGAGACTATATCCCAAATAACACTCATGATACATTGATAAATCCAAATGATATATTCTTTATGCATGCCATCATGATATTCAAATTGGGAACTGATAAAGAAAAAAAGGAATATAATTAGATATATCACTCCATGCCACATTCAGAGGAAAAGGACCAAGTATTGTTGCATTCTTTCATCAGGAAACTACATCTAATTCATTTAAACGTGATAATTAGTATATTAGGATATAAATGTAATGTTTTATTTTCAATTCAACCATTCTATTCAAATGTGTCTAATACAGTAGTTATGTTGTTTTGATGAGTAGTTCCTCAATTAATATAAACTTAAAGCCTTATTTTCAACCATTCTATTTCAAATGAATTACATGCAGCATATCACAATGGCAAAAATGGGTAACCTAGATCAGATTAGCCCTAATTAGAACATTATAATTCATATTTATCTTTTCAAACTCACTCATATAAAAAGCAAAAACTCTAGAGAAAATGGTAATATAACTTGAAAAGTGGAGTATAAATGGATTCTTACTGGGAGAATATGGAATTGGGCAATTATGGAGACAATAACGGTCTTCGTGCGGCGACGTTAATGAGCAACATACATAGAAAACGTGGCGGTGGAATGGGGAGGGAAAGATGCAACTATCGCAATATAGAGAGAGAGAACCGCGACGGTCCAAGTAAGAACCGGTCTTATGGCGGCCGTGTTCGTGCGACGGAGGACAGAAAAATGGTGACTTTTGAATAAGGAGAGAGACGAAGCAGTCAAAATGAGTTGAGGTCTTTCTAGGTATTTTAGTTTATTGATCAAGCAGTCAAAAGGGTATTTGGTTAAATGAATCAAGTTAATACTTAATGGGTCAAATATTTGACCCGTCTCATATGAGTTTTTCTCTTAATTATTGTATACCAACTATCATTAATTATCGTTGGTTATATCTAAATTATAAAATATAATTTAAATACTATATTTATCATCAATTTTCATTCATAATAGGTTTAATGTGTATATCAATTATCATCAATTATATTTGGTTAAATCTAAATTAAAAAATATCATTTATATTTACCTTTATTTTAGAACCATAAATCATTATATATATATATATATATATATATATATATATATATATATATATATATATATTAGAGTAACGAATCTATGAAAAAAAATATTAACAAATTGAGTAACGAATCTATAACGGATCATTTACTTTTCCTGCCAAAAACTATTCCAAATTGAGTAACGAATCTATGAAATAAAATATTAACAAATAATAATGAATTGATAATTTTAAAAAAAATATATATATATTTGATATAAATATTAACAAATAATGATGGAAAAAAAGTCTTAACAACGAATCTTTGAAATAAATATTAACAGATTATAATGGATTGAGAATATCTTTGGGAAAAATATGTAATATATTTTCACAAACTCAATTGTTAAATTGGAAAACAAAATTTGGAATAAATTATAATGAATTAGGAATTTTTTTGGAATAAATATGTAATAAAATAAATATTAACAAATTATAATGGATAGAAATTTTTTTTGGAAAAAAGATGCAAAATATTTCTACAAACTCTAATGCTAAATTGAGAAACAAATCTTTGGAATATGGAAAATATTTAGAATAAATATGAATGAAATAAATATTAACAAATCACAATGGATTAAGAAAAAATTTTTGAAAAAAATATGTAGAATATTTCATCTTAAATTTAGTCTGAACCCTACATCTAAAGATTAAATATATATATATATATATATATATATATATATATATATATATATATGAACCTTCCTTATATGTTAAAGTCTAGGTTTCATAAATTTTAATTTTATAAGCATTATTTAAATCTCTTCTTTTGTCTACTTCTTATTTCACAATCCTCAAATTTTTATTTATGGAGAAAATATTAACAAATAATAATAAATTAAGAAAAAATATTATTATTATTATTTTTGAAATAAATATTAACAAATCATAATAAAAATTTTAGCAACAAATCTTTGAAATAAATATTAACAGTTTAACATTTTTAATATTAATTAATTGTGAAAAACATAACCCACGATTTCAGATACTAGTTATATGAAAATCTAAAATTATGGTCAACTCAAATGGGATGATATCTTTAATTATGGTATACCAATTATCATTAATTATCATGGTTAGATTTAAATTTAAAATATAATTTTAATATTATATTTATCATCAATTTGGATCCATAAAACCATGCATTCTAATTATATGAAAACTTAAAAACACAACCAATTCAAATATATGTTTTAAATAAATAATTGATTAGATCTAAACTATTTTCTTATATCAAAATTAGATCTAAACTTAAAAATTATAGTTTAAATATATTTTTAATCAACTATATTCATATGCTCATAACATCAACTTATTATAATTTGATGAAGAATAATACTTAATTATGATAAAAGTGTAAAATGTGTTTAGACTTTGGAGAGCAATAGTGATTATCTTAAACTTATCAACAACTTTAAAAAGGCTAGCAAATAAACTAAATATTATATCACTTGTATAATTATTGAATACCAAACAAAAAATATATACATAAAACTTTTACAATAAATCATTGTTTAAAGTTTAAACTATCCTATCCTATGACATACGTGTTACCAAACGAGCTCTAATTATATAATTTTTTCTGAAAAAATTAGACCACTGCAATACACATTCTAATTATAATTTTGAAAGTTTCAAAAACAAAAATTATAAATTTGAACGACATTGGAATATACGTACTACCTTTATTTTAGATTTTGTACTTTTAAAAGATTGGAAGGTGGCGAGATATGCAACTTTTATATGCATACTTCATTTAAGATGGTTGCCATATATATATATATGCAACATTTGTATAATCGAGTCCATTATACAAGACTTAATTTAATTAGTTTGGTGAATATTTATATTAAATTTATAAAATCTAATATACTATATAAATTGCTAATAATAAAAACATCTTCTAAAATTAAAGGACCTTAATTATGTGTGTTGGTCCCGAAAAACCCGATTTAAAACTCGTAAAATCTCTATGGGAGGTGACTTTAAAATTTTTGCGAATGTGTTATGCAGATTTGCTAAAATATGTATGACAGTTAATATGAAAGCAAATAAGAACACACGTTTTTTTATAGTGATTCGGACAACTCGTCCTACATCCACTCTTCCCTTCATGGGGCACCAACTTAACCAACAAATGTTTACCGAGTTCTCACTCAAACGAGACTTATCACCCTTTAAGGGATCGTCTACCCTCCCTTTCGGGATTGCTTAGATGTTTACCGAGTTCTCACTCAAACGAGACTTATCTCCCTCACGGGATTGTCGATTAACTACCTTACTTAACCACTAATTCTCTCTCAAGAAAGGGTATGTGTTTGGAGTTATTTCCAACTAGGTGAGATTTTCCCTTACATTGTTTTAGCCTTTAAGCTAAGGTTGAGAAAATCTCTCTAAGCTTATGATATGACATTTTTGCTTAGATACAATGAAGAACATTCTTGGGTAAATTGAGATATTTAATGCTCTGTGTTCTTGAATGAAGTTGCTTGAATATTTGACTTTAATTTCACTTTGCAGATCCTTCATTATTTTCTTTTGAAGATAGTGCAATGTATTTATAGTGTGAATTTGAATATTACCGTTGGAGAGCAAATTCAAATTCGTACTAATAGTCTTCCAGCTTTTCTTTGTCATTTTGCACTGTTGTTTGCAGCTTTATGTCACATTCATATATGTGTTGTCATCTTCTCATTGGACAGCTTTTTGTGTGTCTAACAGATATGATCAGCTCTAGATTACTGTTCATCGCTTCTGATTCTGGTCGCCTGATCTGGTATTCAGATTTCTGGTCTGCTGAAATCTGCTCTGCAGAAATCTGGTATGCATCAGCACACTGCATCAGTTCATCATATCAGATCTGTTCAGCACAGCATATCTGATCTGTTAAGTACAGCAGATCAGGAACTGCACAGCAGTTCAGAAACTGCACATCAGATCAGAAACTGGACAGCAAATCCGTTATTCTGATTTCTTCTTTTTCTGATTTCTGATTTCTTCTTCTTAACTTGTTCTCTCGTTCCCCCTCAACTTGTTATCTGTATATTAATTTAAATAATACAAGTTGATAATGTTTTGGCATAATTCATCAAAACTAAAATATCCCAACAATTTCCCCCTTTTTGATAATGATGCCAAAACTAACAAACAATAAAATTATACGAGAAAAACAATGTTAGTTAAACAAGTGAAAAGATGAAGAATATTGTATGCATTTTAAAAATGAGAAGATTATTGTCAACCTCCATGAATTTTATAAAATTTATGCATTTTAAACTAAATGGGTTTTAACAAAATAGATCACTTCAGGTGTTCACATTAAAATCTAGTGAACTTTTGAACCCCTGCTCTGATACCACTTGTTGGTCCCGAAAAACCCGATTTAAAACTCGTAAAATCTCAATGAGAGGTGACTTTAAAATTTTTGCGAATGTGTTATGCAGATTTGCTAAAATATGTATGACAGTTAATATGAAAGCAAATAAGAACACACGTTTTTTTATAGTGATTCGGACAACTCGTCCTACATCCACTCTTCCCTTCATGGGGCACCAACTTAACCAACAAATGTTTACCGAGTTCTCACTCAAACGAGACTTATCACCCTTTAAGGGATCGCCTACCCTCCCTTTCGGGATTGCTTAGATGTTTACCGAGTTCTCACTCAAACGAGACTTATCTCCCTCACGGGATTGTCGATTAACTACCTTACTTAACCACTAATTCTCTCTCAAGAAAGGGTATGTGTTTGGAGTTATTTCCAACTAGGTGAGATTTTCCCTTACATTGTTTTAGCCTTTAAGCTAAGGTTGAGAAAATCTCTCTAAGCTTATGATATGACATTTTTGCTTAGATACAATGAAGAACACTCTTGGGTAAATTTGGATATTTAATGCTCTGTGTTCTTGAATGGAGTTGCTTGAATATTTAGCTTTAATTTCACTTTGCAGATCCTCCATTATTTTCTTTTGAAGATAGTGCAATGTATTTATAGTGTGGATTTGAATATTACCATTGGAGAGTAAATTCAAATTCATACTAATAGTCTTCCAGCTTTTCTTTGTCCTTTTGCACTATTGTTTGCAGCTTTATGTCACATCCATATATGTGTTGTCATCTTCTCATTGGGACTTTTTTGTGTCTAATCGGATCGATCAAATTTTCCAGATTATCGTTCATCGCTTCGATTTCGTCGCCGATCCGGTATTGATTTGGTCTCTTTGAAATCTGCTTTCTGCAGAATCTGGTATGCATCGGCCACATCGATTCATCATATCGATACATTCAAACCAAAGATATCCGATCATTAAGGGACATCAGAATCGCAGGCTGCACCTGGCAGATTCGAAGACATCGGATCGTAAACCGGACAAAGAAATCCGTTATTCTGATTTCTTCTTTTTCTGATTTCTGATTTCTTCTTCTTAACTTGTTCTCTCGTTCCCCCTCAACTTGTTATCTGTATATTAATTTAAATAATACAAGTTGATAATGTTTTGGCATAATTCATCAAAACTAAAATATCCCAACAATTTCCCCCTTTTTGATAATGATGCCAAAACTAACAAACAATAAAATTATACGAGAAAAACAATGTTAGTTAAACAAGTGAAAAGATGAAGAATATTGTATGCATTTTAAAAATGAGAAGATTATTGTCAACCTCCATGAATTTTATAAAATTTATGCATTTTAAACTAAATGGGTTTTAACAAAATAGATCACTTCAGGTGTTCACATTAAAATCTAGTGAACTTTTGAACCCCTGCTCTGATACCACTTGTTGGTCCCGAAAAACCCGATTTAAAACTCGTAAAATCTCAATGAGAGGTGACTTTAAAATTTTTGCGAATGTGTTATGCAGATTTGCTAAAGTATGTATGGCAGTTAATATGAAAGCAAATAAGAACACACGTATTTTTATAGTGGTTCGGACAACTCGTCCTACATCCACTCTTCCCTTCATGGGGCACCAACTTAACCAACAAATGTTTACCGAGTTCTCACTCAAACGAGACTTATCACCCTTTAAGGGATCGCCTACCCTCTCTTTCGGGATTGCTTAGATGTTTACCGAGTTCTCACTCAAACGGGACTTATCTCCCTCACGGGATTGCCGATTAACTACCTTACTTAACCACTAATTCTCTCTCAAGAAAGGGTATGTGTTTGAAGTTATTTCCAACTAGGTGAGATTTTCCCTTACATTGTTTTAGCCTTTAAGCTAAGGTTGGAAAAATCTCTCTAAGCTTATGATATGACATTTTTGCTTAGATACAATGAAGAACATTCTTGGGTAAATTGAGATATTTAATGCTCTGTGTTCTTGAATGAAGTTGCTTGAATATTTGACTTTAATTTCACTTTGCAGATCCTTCATTATTTTCTTTTGAAGATAGTGCAATGTATTTATAGTGTGAATTTGAATATTACCGTTGGAGAGCAAATTCAAATTCGTACTAATAGTCTTCCAAATTTTTTTTTGTCATTTTACCTTTGTTGTTTGCGGCTTTATGTCACATTCATATATGTGTTGTCATCTTCTCATTCGAATGACTTTTGTGTGTCTAATGATATGATCGACTCTAGATTCTTTGTTCATCGCTTCGATTTCGGTGCTTTGATCCGGGTATTGATTTACGTCTCTTTGAAATCGCTCTGCGAAAACCTGGTCTGCAGATTTGGTCTGTCTGCATCAAAGACATCGTGATCGATTCAAAGATATCGATCCATTCAAAGATGTGAGATCTGATCTATTCAAGATAACAGATCGTAAACCGCACAATGAGATCCGTTATTCTGATTTCTTCTTCTTCTTCTGATTTCTGATTTCTTCTTCTTCTTCTGATTTCTGATTTCTTCTTCTTAACTTGTTCTCTCGTTCCCCCTCAACTTGTTATCTGTAGATTAATTTAAATAACACAAGTTGATAATATTTTTGGCATAATTCATCTAAACTAAAATATCCTAACAATGTGTATTGCCGTATTGGTCTTGATAAGATTACACAATCATGATCATTAACCTAAAATTATATTCCCCAATAAAAATATCTATGACAATTATATTATGTCAATCATATAAATCAGTAATAGATTATTATTAATTTGGTAAATATAATGCAGTCCATATAAATCAGTAATAGACTGTTATTAATTTGGTAAATATTATGTTATCCATGTAAATTAGTAATAAATTGTTATTTGATCTGGTAAATATTTAGTATTAATATATGACAAATTAATCATAGATTATTAGCTAATTTGATAAATAATTAGTATTAAAATCCGGTAAATCAGCACTAGATTAACAATGAATTTAATAAATCTTTAATATTCAAACGCGGTCAACTGATTTTAATTGAAATCTAATTTCTTCATTTATATTTTATAATTTTTTTCAAATTTTTATAATTTTTTTAGTTCTATAACTGAATCATTTTTATATTTATAATTGATTTGATCTGAAATTCAATTAAATCTGAAATTCCTATATGATTTCACATAAAAATTAAAGACGACCTTAAATAGAAGATCCTAACCTCATTTTCAATATCTATCAATTGAGGTAAATTTGGGATTTTTTTTTTCAATATTTGTCAATAGGGTAATTTAGCTAAGTTTTGTATGCATTCAGTGCACAATGCACTTATAGTGTATTTTAAAAACATGTAATTTATTATATTGAAAAATACAATTTATTTATACTGAACCGTGCAATTATTAATATAAAAAAATGATTGCATCTTTTAATATAACGAATTACATGTTTCTACAATACATTATGAATGCATGGTGCATCTGGATGCACATGAGACTCGCCCGTTCATTTTTGGGGTTAATTGACATTTTGTAGGAATGTGAAGAGATTTATATAAGGGAAATACGCAATGTTGAATAAGATGGAAATACTTGTAGGGGTGGGTAACATACATATATATGATGCACCAAAAAAATTTGAATGCACTGATGTCTATTTGAAGAAAGTTTAGGCATGAATGAAGGAAGAGGTTGGAAGCAAGTGGGAAGGAAGGAGAATCATATAAGATGGTGGGGGTGGGCCCCACTCCTCTGCCACGTCAGTGAACCACAAGTCTACGCCTGAATCCGAAACAGGATAGTGAAAGCCCACAAAAACTCCAATAATTCTTCACTCAAGTCTTTGTTATTCAAAGCCCCTTCGTTTTTTCAACCTTTTTTCTCGCACTAACATTTTGAAAAGTGAAGGTAGAGAGAGAAACCCCCAATTTGAATCCAAATTCATTGCTGAGTCACGCCATTAGCCCGCATTTTCGGTTGAATATTGAGGGGCTGGGGTTTGGTGTGGGGTTGATCTTGCCAAGTTCAATTTAATGCTCCACCGTCCAATTTTGGAAGTAGTTGAAACGACAGGTGGGAGATGATCGTGGAATTTGGGGTTGGGTTGATTCGGAATTGAGAATCTCGGATTTTTAGTTTAGGTTTTGATTATGGAGAATATAGAGACGTTGTTGGCTGCGGTTGCTCAGACCCAAGGCTTTGACGACGATGAGCCAGTTGCTTCATCGTCGGCGCCCAATTTGGGGAACTTGGAACCTTCGCCGGAGATTCCGGTAGTTGGAGATCCTAAGAAGGCCTCTGGAGATGCTGCGCCGTCTGCGGCGGCGAATCCGCCCCCGGAGACGACGGTTGCGACGGCGGCGGTTCAGGTGATCGGCAGTACGGAGAAGAGGAAAAGAGGAAGACCGCCGAAGGGGCAGATGGTGGCTAAGCTCCAGCCGGAAAAGCGGAAGAAGAAGCAGCAAGAGAAGAAGGAGAAGGAGGAGGAGGAGGATGGGGAGGATGTTTGCTTCATTTGCTTCGATGGGGGTTCTCTCGTGCTCTGCGACCGCAAGTGAGTGTAATTCTGGTGAATGTACTTGTATTTTCACTTTAATATCGTTTATTATATTGATTTTGTTGGAGATTGTTGTTGATGCGTAGGGGCTGTCCAAAGGCTTATCATCCTTCTTGTATTAAGCGAGACGAGAAGTTTTTCCAATCAAAATCTAAGTGGAATTGTGGTATGTTGCCTTTTTCATCTGTTTGAGTATACTGAAATCTTTAATTACCCTTTCTGGTTTTTGAATCAGTATTTGCTTGCTTATAGTGTTGTTATATGGTGGAATTACCAGCTTAAGTGTCTGAGTATTTCAATGATATATATTTCAACTCTACACTTGAGATTTTGTAAAGATATGGCCACTTGTTTATGAACATGCAGAATTTTCTTGATCCTTTTCTTTCTCTCGCTATTAGGCATTTTTTCTTGCTTTGATAATCTCTCTGATTGGGTTTCTTTTCTTAACCCTACCAATCTTGTTAATTTTATCTGTTCTCCTTATCAGGTTGGCACATCTGTAGTGTGTGTCGTAAGACTTCTTACTATATGTGCCACACTTGTCCCTATTCATTGTGCAAGGGATGCACTAAAGATGAAGATTATGTGCGTGTTAGAGGAAACAAAGGCTTTTGTACCACGTGCATGAAAACTATTATGCTGATTGAAAATAAAGACCAAACAACGGTATGCACATTTAGTACTTGATTAATTATGAAATTGGATTATTGAGCGCTTGAAATTTTTGTTACAATGTGATTCAGCTCAAGTGTTATTAGATTATATATATATGCGTGTGTGTGTGTATATATATATCATGTTTCTGAAGTTGTTTTGTATTAAGTAGAACAGTTAATTTTGCTTTTCCTTTTCTAGGCTGGTAGTGTACTGTAGGTAAAGTCTCTTGCGAGATCTTTTCACGGAACTTTTTTTGTGCGATTCAGCAAGAAAACTATAATTTTCAAGTAAAAAAGCAATATTTTGAAATGTAAAAAGTATCTAAAAGGGTAAAATAAGGATTACTTTTCAAGTAAAAAGTAGTAGTACATTTTACTTTTAAAAGTATTATGTTTTGCTTTACGACACGGAATTGTATTCCGTGTGACTTCACATTACTGTTGCTTCTAAAGATTGGGTAAATCTGGAAGTTTTAGTGACTAAAGTTGCGGATTTTGTTGTTACCCCCTCTTTGCATTTGCATGTCCATGTTTTAAAAGATTATTGAAAAAAACTGGATTTTAAGAGGTAAATTTGATTTGATTTCAGATATAGACTTTTTATCGACCTGGAATCAAATGGTAGAGTTAAGCTTTTGGAGGATTCAATTTAGATAATAGATTGGTAATCTGACATTCAAGCCAATCCCATTGGAGAGGGCATTTCACTTTTCAGCTTTTAGTAAATCACATTGGCATTCACACAGGAAACATAATATTGTTTAGGTCGACTATATTCAGAACTAAATTTACTTTTCTCGCAACAATTAAATAGTCATAATTGAAAATAATTTCAAGTTAGGGATTAAGTTTTTTTTTTAAGTTTGGTAACTTTGCTTCGTTTTGAAATTGGTCCCAATTGTTTTGACATTTTGATTTTGGTCTTGTAAGTAATTAAAATTTTTGAAATTGGTCAGCAGGTCACCAAACAGGTAACCGCCAACTATGTAATTATTTTATTGTTTCTTTTAATTTCGAAATGCTATCTAGACTTTTTTAATCCTAATAATTTTTGTATCAGGATTTCTTTACGTATTGTTTAGAGAGAAAGAGTGGTTTTCTACGTCTTTTGGTTTTTTTTTTGGTTTTTCGGTCACTTTAGACCCAGTGACCCGACCTGATTTGTTTTGTCTTTTATTATACAAAATGTTTTTAAACCTGACCAAAATTATTAGGACTAAAAAAGTTCAACGGGCGCTTCAAAATTAAAGAGAAGAATAAAATAATTACATGGGTGACAGTTACATGCTTGGTGACTTGTTGCAGCAGATGAAAATGACTAATTTAAATTTTTTTGAAAACTTACAGTACCAAAATCAAAAGTCAAAACAATCTGGACCAATTTCAAAACGATGCTAAGTTACTGGACTACAAAAACTTTAATCCCTTTTAGTTATTATCAAGTGCCAAAGTTTTAGCTTAAGCTGACAGAAGCTGGATTAAATTTGCAGGTTCAGGTAGATTTTGATGACATAACTAGCTGGGAATATCTGTTCAAAGCGTATTGGGTAACCTTGAAAGAGCAGTTATCATTAACTATGAAGGATCTCACTCATGCTAAAAAACCCTGGAAAGGTGTGGTTTGCAAACCACAGTTAAGTCATACAGTAGTTAATGGAAATGTTTCTATTATTCCAAATAAAATTTCTGAGCATCTGGAGATGAATAAGCCCCAAGAAGCACCTAATGATAGGTTAACTACAGCCCATTCAACAGTTGATAACCATGTCGGGAAATCAGAAGATGGGGCAATCTTAAGCAAAAACAATAACACAAATAAGCCAACAATTATTGCTGAAAAGGCTAGGGAAAATCCAAGCATAGAAATGCCCAAGTGTCCTGAATCTCACACTCTTGTAAAGGAGGATTCTCAGAAGAATTCTTTGATAAGTGAAATGGAGGTTGATGGAAACAATTTTGACCAGTCGAAGGGATTGAAGAATGAAAATCAAGATAGTAAAAAGCATGAAGAAAGAGAAACACAGAACATCTTAAGTAAATATGCTGCAATCGATGTTCATAATATGAGCCTGATCTATTTGAGACGTAATATGATAGAGAATCTCATCGAAGATAAAGAGAACTTCCAAGATAATGTTGTTGGATCCATTGTGAGAATCAGAATATCAAGTGAGGATCAGAAGCCCGATGTTTACAGGCTTGTCCAAGTTGTAGGTATGCTTGTACAAATTTGTCTATGCATTTTTAGCGTACGATTTAGTCTTATGTAAAACAGTTTTACCGTACAACTTGTTTGCAACTATCACTTTATAGTGAAACAACTAATACTATCAAACTACTTTGTTTAAATGAAACAACTAATACTGTTTAAAAAATACACACAAAATGCAAACCAGTTGCACGGAAAAATTGGTCTACGTAAGGCTTTGCCTTAGCTCATTAGTTTTATTTCTTTAACTACATATATCATTGTCCTGTCCACATGTTCGAAATTTTCTGAATCAGTCATTCTATATGGAATTCAGGGATTTGTAAGGCTTTGAAGCCATATAAAATTAGTGATAAGACTGTAGACGTCATGCTTGAAGTTTTAAATCTAGGGAAGAAAGAGGTTGTATCAGTTGATGCCATTTCAAATCAAGACTTCGTTGAGGTAATAAGTCATACAGAATTGGCCTTCTTCTTAATATTTCCCTATGTTTTTTGCTTGATTTAAGATGGTTGTAGCAATATTTTATCAGATCATTATTCGCGATGTACAAAGCAAAATTTATGTAGCAAAAAAAATGTGCCATTTGATTGGATTAGTTGAACTGGCTGTTCCTCTGGTCATAAAAGGATTAAAAATCAGTTGAACCAGAATTTTAGACCGGTTCAATTGGATTTTAAAAGAAAATTAATATTTTATATTCTTTTATTTTTTCCTTATTATCTTGTAAGTATATAGATAGTTTTGCTTTTTGGTGTTTGGTTAAATCATGTACGTATATGATTCTTTTCATTTTAAAATTGATTACATGTGTTTTTATTTATGATATGTTTTATCGTATATTCCGAACAATAATTAACCCCATTATATTATCATTTTACATGACAAAATGTAAAAATACAACTATTTTTTCAATAAATTAGTTGGACCGTGTATTAATTTGATCCCTCTGGTTACTGGTAGCTATTCGGTCACTGGTACAGTTATGAACAATAAGTGCTTCTTTAACTTATGCATAAAAGTATTGGGATGTTTAGATTTTATTTTTATCTTTGGCATAATACATTAAAAGGCCCCTGAATTATCAACTTTTGTTTCCAAAGGTCCCTGAACTATTTTTTGTTTTAAAAAGCCCTTGAACTATATAATTTTGTTTCATAAGGCCCCTAAACTATTTTTTTATTTTAAAGGCCCTTAAACTATAATTCTTGTTTCATAAGACCCTTTTTCTACAGTCCATGAAGGACAAATTTTTTATTGGAATTTTATCTTAAATTATCTGGATGTAATAGCATTGAATTGGACTATTGTGTGTGGAAAACATTAGGCTGACTCAACAAAATCCATAATTTTTTGTTATCAGGGGCCTTATGAAGCAAGAATTATATTATTTAAGGGTTTTTTAAAACAAAAACTAATTTAAGGGCCTTTCGAAACAAAAGTTGATAATTTAGGTGTCTTTTGATGTATTATGCCTTTATCTTTTGCATGGGAAAGGTGTTATGCATACCATGATCATATAAATATATCATGTAGAATTTTAGTGAACTTATGTTGTTTTCCTAGATCACAAAATAATTCTTATCAATGTATATGTGCTGGATGGAATAAGGTTCAGAATGCTAGCCTGATATGTTGGGACTAAGAGGCGCTTAGTTAAAAATTCTTCAATTGGAATGAGAATGAGTTTAGTGTAATTATGATGGTTAAGGAGAACAAAAGGTGACCAATCTACTACCTTCCCTCCCAAATAAGTTGATCATTACCCCCTTTTGATTAACCATCTCTCCTCCTTTAATCACTTCTCTTCAATCATTGCACTATTTCTCAACCAACAACTATTTGTTGTCCACTTTATTCCAACATTAGGGCAACACACTAACAATGTAACCACCATTGGGGCAACCCGTCCTCCAACATATCACTTTCATTGTGGGGGGAATAGAGGGAAAAGCGCCACATAACTTTTTGTTAGTCTATACTCTATAGCATTAGGACATCTATACTATTTGAGTATATATGCATAGTGCTCCCTAACTTGCTTAGCCCTGAAGAGCCATATTCATCTATTGAATAATTAAATTTTTCATGTTCTCTGTTAATGTATTTGAACTGCAGGCTGAATGCAGACAGTTAGATCAATATATTAGATGCGGACTTCTGAAACAGTATTCTCTAGTAAGTCTACTATCTGGTGCTTCAAAGGTTGACCTGAAATTACCAGAAAACCCTTTTTTACTAGTACTTATGCATCTTTTTAGGATGAGGTGCAAAAGAAAGCAATGGCCCTCCAATCAGTTAGGTTCGATGATGTGAGTTCTCTATCTTTTATCTGTTTGAACTAAATCTTTTTCTTAGAATATAACTTAAAAAAAAATATTTTTCTTAGAAACTCTCAGTTTTTTCTTGAATATTTATATTTGAATTCTTGATGATTCTCAGGTTTTAACTTTTGTGGTTCTAGTTTTGATGTTTGATGTCTATAATTTTTGTGTAGTGGCTAGAGGCAGAGATATTGCGGCTATATCATCTTTTGGATCAAGCTAGCAAGAAAGGGTGTGAAGAAGAATATCCTTTTATTTAAAATATTTAATTTATTTTCTATGCTCCAAAGTTGCCTGAGGATTTTTATTTTTGCTGAATGAGCTGAAATGCTACTTTCTTAAATTTATGAACCTACTCATTAGTTTTTATTTGTTTTTGCTTGCTGATATGATAACTTATCACTATTAGTTCCTAAAATTACCAAAAAAGATGAGATAAACTCTCTTATCTTTTTGGAATTTGATCCAAAACTCAAGAGTCATGTTCCTTTTCTTTTTAGAAATTATACAAATTTTGTGTGCTAAAATGTTTCTGTGTTGCATCTTTTTGTGCTTGGCACATCTTTCTTGTTCCTTAACAAGTTTTACAGTCAGTGAATATGTACGCAAAATACAGGTGCTGAAATCACCTGAAGAGCGCCAGCTCAGAATTTCTAAAGTTCCAGAGATACATACTGATACAGAAACTGGTCCAAATTATGATTCAGAAGATGCCAAAAGTTGTGGTAATTGTACAAAAGGTATCTACATCCATCTCTCTCTCTCTTTATATAATTTGGGATTCTGAGAGATGCTGATCATTTTATGCAGATGAACATGTTAGTCCGAGACAATCCGAATCTCCTCCAAGTGGAAAGAAGTCCGTTTCTCCTCTAAGCGGAAAGAAGTCCGTTTCTCCTCTAAGTGGAAAGAAGTCCGTTTCTCCTAAAGAGATAGGTGAAGGATAATGATAATATAGCATGTTGATAGATCAGAGTTTTATCGTGGTTTTTTAATTAGAATTTTTTTATTGAACACCTCCTCAGGTAAAGAAGAGGGATCCATCGGAGCACAGAGAAAAACGGTGGAAAATATAGATGCAAGTGGATCGGAAAAATGCTTGACGAAAGTCAATATTACGAATGGAAATGATCAAGCAATGGGAGGATCTGAATTGGAAACCTCAACTGCAACAGTCTCCATTATGAATTCTCTGACTGATGATAATATCGAGATTGAGAAACTGTGGCATTATCGAGACCCTAATGGTAAAATCCAAGGACCGTATTCCATGATGCATCTACGTCTGTTGAGTACAAGTGGACTATTTCCACCTGAGATGAGGATATGGACAAATCATGAGAATTTTGATTCTTTACTCTTTACTGATGCCCTTAATGGTAAATTCCATGGGGCCTCTGAGTTGCCACATAACCTTTCTTCTGGGTTCCGGGGAATCAAGGCTATCAGTGGGGATAGTAAACAAGAAGATGCAACCCCGTGTAATAATTCAAGTGTTCTCTCTGAAAACAATAGTGGTAATCCAATTGCAGTTGAGTCCTCTTGGCCAAAATGCTGGGATTTGTTCAAGGATAAAAGTTCTATTCCTCCACCGGGCCTTGTTGAGAAGCCCGAAGCAATTGATACTGTTAGAGAGTGTGGTGAAACCAACCATGTTCCCAAGCATACAGAAAAGAATTCCAGCGGGCCAATTCAAAATGATACAACTGGTGGATATGAGCTTCAAAACAAATCCACTCAAGCAAGGCAGTCTTCTGAAGAAAAGCTGAGAACCTTGCCGATTGGTTTGAGCTTGAACGATATAGATATAGAACCCAAATCTATTTCTGAACCTTTATCCAAGTCACCACCCAAATCAATTAAACAGGAAGCAGATTTAGATGTCTCCAATCTGCCTAGTTGGGGAGTTCCAACTGCTGAGAAGCAACAGTCTGAATCTTCAATGCAAAACTTGGGTTTCTTGGAGCTTCTAAGTCCTAAACCAAGACCTGACAACGAAGATGAGGAAATTCGGGCCAATGAGATCAAGCAATCCGGGCCAACAAATTTTACCGTCCCAGATGTGGACCCCAGCTGGAGCAGTGCATTGAATATGGTGGTGGGGGGTGTAAGACTTCCTGATGTGGCTAATGAGTGGTGTGGCTATTCCACCGGTCCTATTTCGAAGCCACTTGAAATTAACGTTTCCACATCAGAAACTAACCATTTCACTAATCCGGCACCTAACATGCCTAGTTGGCTGGCAATGTTAAACGAGCCAATCGAGTTTGATGCTTTGGGTGAGGAATCGGTATCAGATTTGTTGGCTGAAGTTGACGCAATGGAATCACAAGGGACCATGCCCTCACCTACTTCAGCTATGAAATTCGCTAAGGAATTCATTCAAGATTGTAAAGACGATTGCTTTATCTCGATCGAGGACTTTAGTCCTGGAAAAAACGATGCGATGAGCTCCACGGGCCCGTACAAGCCCGTCGGACCATCTCTAATTGATGCTCTTGATTCGTATAGTAAATCGGGTGTCCATTCATCTGGAAGTAGTGCTGGAGAGACGAACATGCCGGTTTACACAGGGGAAGCCAGTTCAGAATTCCATCGACCCGCACCGAACTTGACCCATGACATGGTGGGTCATGGTATGGTTTCTGACCCGGGTTGGGGAAATGTACAGGGTAATATTAACCTGGTGACGGTCCAGGGTAATGTCAATCTCGTATTGGGAGGGCATCCGCAGGGAATGACGGACCTTGGATGGGGAACGAACCAAGGGACAACATGGGGGAATCCAAACATAAATCATCCGCCAAGCATAAATCATAGCCCGAGGAACGGGAGTCTACCGTGGGACACCCAACGTAAATACAGTGGAGAAAGGTTTACTAATGGTAGAGAGTGGGGGTATCCAGGTGTTGACCCGGGATTTGGAAGGGGCAGGCTGCCATGGGGAAGGCCGCCGTACGGTGGTGGCGGTGGCGGTGGTGGTGGAAGGCCTCTTCCTAAAGGACAGAGAGTGTGCAAATTCTATGAGAGTGGTCGTTGCAAGAAGGGAGCATTCTGCGACTATCTACATCCGTCTTGATGTTTCTGTCGTCTTAACAGTTGTTGCAGATAGTTTTGGTACTATTAGTAATCTGTGTAGCCTTACGCTTGCTGTAGATGAAATTTTACTGTCTGCATGTTATTGGCCTAACAGTGTGTATTAATCAGCTGCAGCAAGTTAAATCTGTGTAGCACATCATTTCACTGCCAATACTCCAAATATTTCTGCAGATTTTCTTCACTTCAGATGCATCCTATATAAATTATCTTATTCAGTTTTAGATATTAATTTTCGAAATGCCTTCAGATCATAACCGTAGTAATAACAACAATCATGGTTATGTGATTTTTCACACGATTGCTGATGATTCGGATAATCAATTGTTTCTTCAAATACTTCTTCAACAACAAAAAATACTATTAGAGAATGTAGGACATTGCATAGGACAATGATGTATTTCGATATCCCATGCTTTTTAGAGACGTTTTTAGACAATTTCCTTTGTATAATGGATTTTACAAAGAAAATCACTAGAGACTATTTAGTGCATCACCAATGTAAGTGAGGAATTTAGAGGTAGGAACTTTCCACATGTGTGCCACCCAAGGGTGCAGAAGTCGGAAACGGATTCTGACCGCCTAACGCCTAGGCAGCCTATATAATACCTGACCTATTCATTGGTCGATATAGTTCATGCACAAATTGTCTTCTTTATTATGTATGCCCTATTTAAGATTTCCGTTTTATTTTATATGGCTTTTAGATGTGAGTGAAGTTATGTTTTTACATGATTATTAGTGGTGAGTCTGGTGACAAAACCGTAGATTAAATTTCGTGGCTCTAACGCCAAATACAAACCAACCGTTTGCGTCAGAAAAATGATGAATATTCTTGCTAGAATTAAATGCACCTTGGACACTACTGAAGTGGTCCCCTATTTTCTGTCAGGCCTACACATTAAGAATGCCGAATTTACCCTTTGAAGGGTCCGAAATCCCAACTTCACCCTTTAGAGATACAAGGTATATAAGACTTTTCATTTGTTTTTCACAAGGTATGGTTCATTTTACATACGCAAAAATATCTTCTATATTTGGATAACGATTTTGCTCTTCGAACTGTGCCGACATGAGTGTCAGAAGATCGACACCGGAGCTCCCTTCGGCCCAATTTGGTGCAGGTTTTCCGGCGGCTCTTGCTTTCTCTGCAGCAGTTTTTGTTGCTATTTCCGCAATCAGAAGGACTTCTTAGGTATATTTCTACGTACCTTGTCGTTCTCATTGTAGGTTATGGTTTTTAACCTATAGGTTATGTATTTAACCCTGTAGGTTATGTTTTTAACCTATAGGTTATGTAGCACCGGAAATGACTGAAAATGATGAAATAAACAAAACGAAAATCGAGTCTCGTGCGTGTAATTTCCTTAAAACAATTATGCCCTTCACTCTCGGTGCTAGTGATTCGTAGAACACTTGTCTCCCAGGATAAAACGATCAAAAAACAAAGATAATAACACTTTATCTTGCTCACAACGAACTGAGAAGTGCTTGATTAATCACCAGATTACGAACGAATGCAGAAAATAAACAGAAGCAGTAGGGAATTAGCAAATATATTCTAATATGACCGAAAATTAATTGATATGAAGCAGTATTTATATATATGTACGTGTTTGAGTGATTATCTTGTAAGAAATATTTGTAAGTAAAGACAATACATGTAACAAACTAACAATACTAGTACCCAATATGCATCAATTTAGAGCCCGTTTGGCACAGTTTATTAAGAGCTTATAAGTTCCTTAATTTTGTTTGGTAAAATAAGATGTTTAACATCTTATAAGATCTAAAAAATAGCTCTTTAGAGCTTATAAGCTTAAAAAAAATAAGTTGAGATATCCCAACTTATTTTACAAAAAATATATAAGCTCTACTCTATCTCAACACATCCCGGCCCAAATTCAACCCAATCCGTCAAATTTTCTGCAAAATAAAATTATTTTCGAAATAAAAACTTTATTTTCGAATTTTTTTTTTTAATATTTTTCGAAAAAAAAATTATTTTCAGAAAAAAAATTATTATCGAAAAAAAAAATTATTTTCTCAAAAAAATATTTAAAAAAAATATTTTCAGAAAAATAAAATTTTTTTTTATTTTCGGAAAAAAATATTTTCAGAAAAAAAAATATTCTCGAAAAAAAATATTAAAAAAAAAATATTTTCAGAAAAAAAATTATTTTCGGGAAAAATTATTTTCAGAAAAAAAAATTATTTTCGAAAAAAAAAAAAAAAAAAAAAAATAAAAAGAAAAAAAATTATTTAAAAAAAATTTATATATAAAAATTTATATTAAAAAAACAAAAAAAATATTAAAGAACTTATAAGTTGTATTAGCCAAACACTTTAACAACGTATAAGCTACTTAAAAATTACATCTTATAAGCTCTTAAAACAACTTATAAGATATTATAGCTTATAAGATGTTTAAAATAAGCTTAACCAAATGACCCTTAGTACATAACTGAATGAGTTTTCGCAAAATGATCTAAAAGTTCTCAATATTCATAGTATATAAGTAGTTAAACAATTTAAAGAGTGTGTTTATCTAGCCTTTTATTCGCATTTCGTGTCTTTTTCTTTTTCATTCGCGATCGATGACGATCTAATTTATATATCTTCTAAGTTGAGAACCTCTATGTTTATCTCCTGCGTAGAGAGTATTCGTTTTTTCTCAATTTGGCTTGTGAGGACAATATTTTTTCTGTTCAATGAGGAGTGTTGAATGCGTAGTAAAGGAAGTGGATCAACGAGTAACACAGTTTGTAGTTTCAAATGTGGAGATTTCAGTGAAAATTACAACTGTATTTTTACGGCATGCAAAAAGAAAGAGCATATCATAAACACAAAGTTTAAAAAAGTAGATAATTTGAGATACAAAGTGTATCCTTCTGTAATTTTATGTAAAATTATTACAACTAGTGATTACGGGATTCATCTTGTTCATAGAAATGTCAATGATTTGACTAATCATTTTATTATGGTGTTTGAGTTTTTCTCAAGCACCCATTATTGGGTTGAGCCTCCAACTAATAAGGATGAGGTAAATTACACTTTTTGTCCCATGTGAATTTTCCGCCTACAGTTTTAGTCCCACGGTCTTTCTCGGTTTTTTTTTTTTTTTTTTTAGCAAAATTGGTCCCGTCCGTTAGGTATTTAACGGTTTCCGTTACTTTTTGAAATATTACTTAAAATTAATTAACTATGTAATAAAATAAATTCATAAATTCTAAATTATTTGTAAAATTATATAGAGTTTAAATATCATTACAAATACAACAAAATAATAATAATAATAATACTTATATAAAATCTAAAAATTTAAAAAATATAGAATATGTATATAAATACAAATATTTTTTTATAAAAATCTTATTTATATATATATATATATATATATATATATAGTCTGTAAATAAATTTAAATACTAATCTAAAAAATTAAAATGTATATATATGTAGAATCTATAAATAAGTTTTAAAAAAATCAACCTAAATAATAATTTACGTAAGATCTAAAAAAGATATATATATATATATATATATATATATATATATATATATATATTAACTAAATAAAAACTTACATATATATAATGAAAAGAACAATCTCTTTTCAAAATAAAAATAAACTTATATATAAAAAAAATATATATATAAAATTTAGATATTAATTATTCGAATATACAAAAAAATAATTTATATAAAATCTAAAATTTGTAAAATAAAAAATTCACATAAAATTAAAATCTGAAAATTAGTTAAGATTTTTTATTTTAAACTTCTGAAATAACTCTTAAAATTATGGATTATGTTGGGAAATTTATAGTTTTGATAAAAGTTCTAGAAACACATGTAATAGGACCAGGTCGGACACATTAGGTGATCGATGTTTATATTCTTATTTATAGAATACCCGTTGATAATTCTTGTATAGAACAACCGATGTAATAGATAGGTCACATATTGAGGGGAACCTCAATATGTATAAATCGATCTCAAGATCCAAAGAGCGGTGATATCCGGAAGTGCCGTAACGAATCTTTAGAGAAGAACAGAAGATCAGATCGATCTGATCTAAGTCAGATATCTCAACTGAAGTCATAAAGCTCAAACTCAGAATACTTGAAGATCAGATGACTTCCGGAAGATCGTAATAGGAAGACCCATCATCAGTCCGCTACTAGTTGAAGCTAAGTCAACCCAAGGCACGAAGACTCCATCGGTAGATCGATCGATTCCGATCGGTCACATTTCGTAGTGAAAATCGATGTTTCACCTAATCATACGCCTATGATCCGAACAAGAAGAATGTCAACCTTAGTTGGAAGAACAAAACATGAAAAGTCGGTCATAACCAATAAGAACAAGACACGTATGATCGGAGCCGACAATTGGCGGATTTGATCTTCGCTCTCTAACGGCTATATAAAATACAAGTTCACGCTTTCGGCCATGCTTTGTTCTCAAGACGCTACATTAATCTCGCAAACCCACCTAATATATTTCGAAATTCAAATCGCTTCTCCAACGGCTCTTTGATTTCAAGGTCTATAAATATGGGATCACACTTCAGAGTGAACACACTAAACACCGAACAATCAAAAAGCTCAAGCAATTATCGATTTCCGCACGAAGAACACGATCAAGAAGATTATTTTATTAAGTGTTCATCCCATAAGTTCTTAAGATAGAAATCTTTTCATCTAAACCGACAGCTACCTTAAACACTAGAAAAGATTTCATAGTTGGAACCAAAACAATCTTATCCAAACCGAGTTAGATTAAGTTGTTTAAGAAGATTTCAGACTAGGGTTTCTAGTTACGATTTAAGGATCGGTTGAGTGAGAACTCCTTAAATATCGCTTCGATTATCTTTGTATTGAACTAACACGTAAAACTAAGTTGAGTTGGTTAAGTTGGTGCCCCTTGTGATAGGGGAAGAGTGGGCGTAGGACCTGGTTTGTCGAACCACTATAAATCTTTGTGGTTTTACCGCTTTGATTAACTCGTCTACACAATTGCACACAACCTTTAAAAGATACATATTCTAAGTTGAGATCGGTAGCACCAAGCTTCGATCGATCAAGTTTCGACACTTGGTCCAACTGGTTAAAACACTAACTTTGGAATCGATTTATAAAAGCGGGTTTTCACGGGTAAAACTTAAGCTTCGTGACACATCAGTAAACCGATGAGTTACCGAACTAATCTGGCGGCGAGCATTAGTAAGTTGAGTTATCGGCCCCAAACCGATTCACTCAAGACTTCTGAGCAATTAATCGCCGCCTCACATCTGCGCAGAAAAAGTTTTTGAAGTCTATTCACCCTCCTCTAGACTTACGCGCACTAAACTTGAATTTCGGGACCTCTAAAGTGGTATCAGAGGCGGGGGTTCAAAAGTTCACTAGATTTTAATGTGAGCGCTCGAATCGATCTTTTTTGTTAAAACCCATTTATTTTAAAATGCTTATCTTTTATAAAATTCATGGAGGTTGATAATCATCTTCTCATTTTTTTTAAATGCATCAAATGTTTTTCATTATTTCAACTTGTTTAACTAACTTTGTTTTTTTCGTCGTATATGTTTTTTTGTTGTTAGTTAGTTTTGGCATCATGATGAAAAAGGAAATTGTTGGGATAAATTTAGTTTTGATTATTATGCCAAAACATCTTGTAATAGGACAAGCTAACTTCAGATAGAAAGCTTGTGTTTCTAGACTTAGTTTTATTCTTACAGTAACAAGTTGAGGGGAACTCATCAAGAGAAGATGAAGCCGATCGAAGCTAAAACGAGACCGATGAGTTCCATATAACATGATGATTTGAACAAGAAGAACCATCCTAATTTGTG
Organism: Stenogyne calaminthoides; assembly: GCA_037126765.1. NCBI lineage: Eukaryota > Viridiplantae > Streptophyta > Magnoliopsida > Lamiales > Lamiaceae > Stenogyne > Stenogyne calaminthoides. Next base: position 24,254,069 of record JBBCBC010000006.1, read on the forward strand.
AAGAGAAAGTGCTGATCAAAGAAATGATGCTTGATCTAACTGATATCTGATCTTGATTCATCTTTGAGGCCGAATCGATCCTGCGATCCGTAATCGATCTTTATCAGGTTTAATCGATTCGATTTCAATCTGCCCGATTCTTTATCTTGAATCGATTCGCAGCTTCGAATCGATTCTTTGTCTTTGAATCGATCTGCCGATCGAAGCCCGTAATCGACCATTCTTTGAATCGTCATAGCTCGAATCGATCTGCCCGTCTTTGAATCGATCTGCGATTGAAGCCGATCAAGCTATCTTTGGCCCGATCTGCAGATTCTGAATCGATCTCTTTATCTTTGAATCGATCTGAAGATTAATCTTCGAATCGATCAAGATCTTGATATCTCAATCGATCGGAACTGCACTGCAGACCGGACCGAAATTCAGAGACCAAATTTCAGTGAGACCGAAATATGCATACCAGATCTGAATAGTGATCGATCCATTAGACAAAGCAAAATTTGAACAATAAGAAGATAACAACACATATATGAATGTGACATAAAGTTCGCAAACAACGGTCTGATAGGAGACAAAGAAAAGTGGAAGATTATTAGTATGGATTTGAATATTCTCTCCAACGGTAATATTCAAATCCACACTATAAATACATTGCACTATCTTCAAAAGAAGATGATGGAGTTTTTTCAAAGTGAAGATTAAAGCTAAATATTCAAGATCTCCATTCAAGAACACAGAGCATTACATATCCAAATTTACCCAAGAGTGTTCTTCAATAGATCTAAGACAAATGTAATATCCTAAAGCTTAGAGAGATTTTCCCATCCAAGATTGAGGCTAAAAACAAATGTAAGGGAAAATCTCAACCTGGTTGAAAACCAAACAAACCTTACCCAAATCAATTTGATAGGATAAGTTTGTAGGTGAGTGTGAATTTCAGTAAACATCTAAAGCAATCCCGAAAAGGGAGGGTAGGCAATCCCGTGAGGGAGATAAGTCCCGTTTGAGTGTGAACTCGGTAAACATCAAGCAATCCCGAAAGGGAGGGTAAAGCGATCCGTGAGGAGATAAGTCCCGTTTGAGTGAGAACTTCGGTGAAAATATCTGTTGGTTAAGTTGGTGCCCATGAAGGGAAGAGTGGATGTAGGACGAGTTAATAGAACCACTATAAAATCGTGTGTTCTTATTTGCTTTCATATTAACATCATACATACTTTTAGTAAATCAAAGATATCACATTAAAAAAAAAAAAAAAATTTAAGTCACCTCCCATTGAAATTTAAGTCTAATGCAAAGCCACCTAGAAGTAGCTAAGCGGATTCTTAAGTATCTGAAGGGGACAGTAAACCTTGGTTTATTTTACCCATCGATGATAATCTAAACTTAGTGGGTATTACGATTCGATTATGGAGGTTCAAAGATGATTGAAGTCAACCTCGGGAACATGTCGATTTTTAGGAAGTAAACCGATCTCGTGGTTTTCAAAAGCGGGTACATCGATTCGACATCTCTCTTGAATAATATATGGGCTGCAGAAGTTTTTGCTGTTCTATTTGCGCTCTGGCTTACCGTAGCGGTGAGGATTATAACATCATAGCTAAGAATGTACCTATGTTGGTCCCGGTGAAAACGAGTCTTACACGTGTATGGGGGGGGAATACACGTGTTCAGTATTTTAAAACTTTTTCTTATTGAGGTCAACTTGGGTCAGATAATCTTGAAGGTTAGGTTTCGAGAAGACAGATTACTCTGGTCAAAGTCTCATTGAGATAAGTGATCTGTTTTGCTTTCAGATACCTCGGATAATCCCAATGAGTCGCCGAGTGTCAGAGATCCCGAGTTGCTTGGATCGGATAACTATCTATGAATCCTCGGAAGAGAGTTCGGTTTGGTAACTATCTGTTTCTAGCCACTTTCGATCGTGTGAAATGGTTGGCCACTTTAGTTTATACTCGTTTTAAGCTTTGCTAAAAAACTTTCCCCTTTATGAAATAGTGATTAGGCTGTGATTCACTTATGCAACTTCAATTGGATTGATTCCAAATCGAATATCGATGAAAAGTATCTTTTAAATCAAGTTAATGCGATTAAGGACGATAAGAAAGCAATAAAGAACACAATGATTATAGTGGTGGGTTAGACTCAAGCTCCTACATCCCTCTCTCGCGACTCTTGAGAGAAATTTACTATCAACCGAAGCTTTACATTTACCTCGTAGTTTACTTACTCAACTCGCCCCGAAGGTTTTTACGACTACTCCACGAGTTTACTTACTCAACCCACACAAGCTTTCGATTACCTCAGAGCTTACTAACTTCTTCTCTGTAGAGTTTTTCGACTACTCCGCGTGGTTTACTAACTCTTTACAACTCTACTCACCAACAAACACACTCCAACTACCTTCACAAGGGTTTGGGGTTTCTTGGTTGGTTTCCAACTAGGATGAGATATCCTTTACAATGAAGCACAATGCAAAGGGTTAGGATATCTCGACTAAGCTTTGGATAAATCTTATCAAGCTAGGCTTAGTAAAGTGAGCTCTCTTCGATATAGAAGCACTTGGGAAATTCAAGGTATTTCGAGTGCTTTAACTTTTGCAAGAATAAGTTTGAGCTCTTGAGTTGCGTATAAATTTCCCGTAACCTTACAATGTAGAAGGTCACCAGTATTTATAGGCATACACCAAGGTTACTCTTGAAAACTATCCGTTGGAGAGATAGCTTCGTGAGTTCCCTCTTATGGTGTGTGAGAAACGGCTATATTTAGAGTTTGATACTCCCTAACACGTTTTAGGCAATAGCCTTTTATGTAGCCGGTCTTCACTTTTTGCAGTCTGGAACTTTCGTACATCTGACATCTTTTTCAGCGGCTTGTCACTGTCAGTGTTAGTATGGTATAGTGTCGTCTTCCTCTTTTTGACTTTTGTTCTTCAGTTAAAGGTAGACACCTTCAACGGCTCTTTTGGTTACAAACTCTGTGTTTGATATAGCCTTAACAACACTTCTGACTTAGTTCCTTTTGTCTGCATTTGAATGTCTTGGCAATATCTAATCTTTCTAAGGCATCAGCGTTTTTTCGATATTGCATCCTTGGATAGATATATTGATTGCCTCGGAACATTCGAGGTTCATCTTGAGCAATCGATTACATTATGAGTCTTGATGAGTTCTTGTCTTTCGATAATCTTGATCTTGATTTCTCGGTCTTGACTTTTTGAATTTGAGTCTTACGAGTCTTGTGGTCTTCTCGAGTCTTGAGTCTTCGAAGTCTTTAGATTTATCTTGGTGATATCTTCGAGTCTTCATCTTTGAGTCTTGAGTTCTCGATTTCATCTTGAGACTTGATATCTTTAGAAACATCTTGAGTTCTTGAGTCTTGAACTTATCTGAACTATATCTGCACGACTATACATTTTGCGAGATAACATCACGAATACTAAAATCGAATCTCGACTCATTTACCAAGATCATTACTGAACATGTCATACTCAGGGGTTTTGGGATCTTAATCAAAATCATATAATCTTTTATTAAATTCATCTCCCAACAATTTCCCCCTTTTTGATGATGCCAAAACTTATCTTATTTACGGATATATAACCTATACTCGGGTTTGGTTTATCCTATTACAAGATTGGTTATGTCTCTCAACAATTGCTTCAGAATGATTCTCTCAACAATTTCATCACCAAACAACAGTAATCAGGGATATCAAATATAAAGTCATGAAGAATAAGATAATGAGATATTATCTTTTGAGCATAATGATAAATCTTCATTGATGATAAGTGTACCATTACAGATTAAAATGAATTTATCGACAAAATCAAAAAGACAAAAAATTTAAAGACTACAAAATCTTTCGAGTCTTGATCTTTTAGTCTTGATTCGACTCTTGGGTCTTCTTCGCCTCTTTTGCTTCATTTTCGATTTCATCGATGGGCACTTCCGGATCAAACATTAGAAGAATCTCTTCTTGACTCATTTCTTTCTCGATGATATCCGGGGTTTTTCGATTAGGCCCAACCGACCGGCAGTCTTTGGCAATTTCTTGCGTAATGGTCTTTTCATTTACCAAGCCATTACCAAGTCTCGGAGGAGGATAGGAATACGGACCCGGGGCTTCTTATCATACTCCACCTTCATCCGCAAGGTTAATCGACTTTGTAGATACTTTGGATAAAGGTGAGAAGATGTTCAATGAAAGCCGTTGCGTGCGAGCCTTCCCTCTCCATTCCACGAGAACATCATAATTGAACGGAAGGTTCTCTTCACTTCTTCCCACATGTCGTTGAGTTTAATGGGCATCCATTTATCAACATGGGGCCACTTCGGTAACTTTCGATGTTTCCTTCCTCTTGCTTGCAAACTTTACGAAGTCACTCGCTTCGCTTACTCTTCTTCGCCTATCTTCTTTTCGATCCGCGAAGTTCCTTTAGATGAGGCAAAGAATTTTCTTAGCTTGTTCTTTTTGGAGTGTCATGAGGCCTCTCGAGTTGAAGACTTTCTTCCGAGGTTGAGACTCAGATTCTTCCGCATCTTCCGTAATCAATTTTCTCTCGGGGGCCGGCTTAGGCCTTCAAGACGCTTGCTTACAGTTGAACAACGCCCAAGGCTTTCCTCTTCATAGCAGATTCAAAGACTGTACCGGGCTTGTTCCAACCTTAGTTCTAAGCACTCGGTTTCTCTCTTGCAACCTCAAGCTTGGTTTGCTCTTAAACTTCGAATGTAGATGTGCTTCTACTTGAGCAAATTTCAACTTTTAAAATA